>OY292483.1:14082556-14682556 GCA_958496325.1 Nomophila noctuella | reverse complement strand
ATGTCGGGATCGTATTCTTCCTCGCAGTAAATAATTGTTTTGTCCAGGTGAGGGTTATTTCCATCGATCATTTGAAATAACGCACTCCTTCGGTTCATGTTTTCACTATTGACGAAATCTGACAGTTTTGAGTTTGATAATAAAAATTAATAGTGCTAATCCAGCATTTGGAACCATTTCACTTAATCTTGGTACAGTGAATAATAATTCATTAAATTGATCACCAGACATTCTTAACCAATAATGACATATGTCTGGTGACATATTACTAAGATTTCCGAAATCAAGAACATTTGTAATAGACAACCGTTCACCCATCATTTCATCAAATTGATGTGCTGTAAAATCATCCAATTATATTTCCGTTATTTTCTATCGTGTATTATAAATGTGAAATGTTTAAATAGGCTAATACTAATTAGGTGAACAAGATTTTTATTTTAATTGTTAGGCAACAATATTGAGTGACAACTATAAAATCGGAATTCGGAACGAGAAAGTTACGGGAAATGAATCTTGCGGAAGTAGGTAGGTCATTTAATTACAATTTATTTTTATCTTTTAAACGCGGTTAAAAGAAACGGTAAAATTCCAGTAAATGGTATAAATAAATAAAACTTTATTTTCGGTGTGAATATACTTTTGACGCAATATGGTACGGGATATGGGCATGATTCTTTGGAACAGACAATCTTTAGACCCTGAGAAAGAACATAGGCTACCTTTAATTGCGAAAATAATGGATCTGAAAGACACGCGGACGTGGTCGCGGGCGCCGCTAGCTAGTAATATTTTGAACTAGTACTTATATTTATTAACGACTTTTTTTTTAAATAGCCACCGTAGGTACGTCTTGTCGTTGTGTGATAAATAAAAGGTAATTTTTTCTAGTATAAAATAATCAGGTTACAATAAGAACCAGAGAAATATCCAGTACTTTTCCAATAGTGAATGTCAAGCGTTTAATCTATAGATAGAGCTTATCAGGTGCCCGTACTTACTATTGCGTTCAATATTGCTTGGTGTTGAGAACTTTTGTACTAGTACTATTTAAGGTTATTGTCACCTTTCGTAGAAAAAAATTAAGGAAACTCCTTTTTGGATACAGTTAATCTATCAAGAAGAGGAAGGGCAAAGATTAGTGGAACTTCCATTCGAATGGGCCGCTCGTCTGTAGAAGTAACCTCCATTTTACAGAAGTCCACTGTGAAGTAGGGCTTCATAACTGTTGTGCTATGTTACTGCTTGTGAGTAAGGTGTCGAGAGCTTAGTTAGGAAACCTATGGGGTTTTAAAGGCGGGGAACATATCAGTGACCGTTGTGAGGCGATGATGTCTAGAGGCAGCGGTAATCACCTACCAATACCTATTGGTAGGTGATTGATAGGTGATTACCGCTGCCTCTCGTGACCCTCTTGCTCCTTTGTCTCTCTATTAAGCACATAACAAAAAAACTGTATCTTGTGTCTGTAAAAATGTAGTCTTCTGTAAATGCGGATGGACTTCCCCAGACGAGCGACTCATTCGAGTGGAAGTTCCACTAAGCTCTAGCCTTCTTTTAACAAACATTGTCTAGGCTGTAACATCCGATTCACATCCAACAACGAACTTTAACTTGACGGTAGAAAGTGCAGTGGTAGTAGTGAGTGTATACATGGACAGTAGCGGCACCTCGGGTCCCGGCAAGAGTGGCATTGGTTGAGTGGAGTGAAATGTAACAAGTGGTTCCAGTGGTTCGCACTAACCCGGCAAGTGTGGCATCTGTTGAGTGGAGTGAAATGTAACAAGCGGTTTGCATTGTGATAAGCAATGTCTCCGAATTACGCTGTGAACGTCCTGCAGTTGGTGGGGTTGCAGTACTTTGTTAGTATTATTTGTAGTTTAGTAGTTTTCGCCTATGCACTTTTTTGAAGACCGCGCCGATCGGACCAGCCTCGCACACGGATGCCGTGGAAACAACAAAGAGTCTTAGCCCTTAGCACCACGCATGGCTGCAAGCTATGTGAATCTATCGTGCACTTATGTCCTCGAAATACCTTCCTTAGTTATAAATAAAGTATGGGACTTTTTAAAAGTATTTTCACTTTATTCAAAAGATTTTATCGGCCATAAGGAGCGTTGCTGCATTCCGGTCACGAACTCCCGAAGATTTCGGAAACGTCCGGGACAAATGCCACTGATCTTTTGACTTACATATTTACGTGATTTGCTTCTTATAGTCATCACCATCCTAGCGGCTCTCCCGGTTATATCCTCATCTCATAATTATAAAGGCTCTATAATAATAAACCTCTATTTGTTGTTGCAGTTCAAAGATGCTTTCCGCGACCTGCCGGCGAGCTTCGGGCCGGACCTGCCGTTCGACGGGCTCCGGGGCCTGCTGGTGCCGGGCGAGCCGGGCGACGGCTGCGGGAACATGACCGCGCCGCCGCCCACCAACCTCACCGACAACTACAAGTGGATCGTCATCGTCGGCAGGTGAGCGTCACTCCTGGCCCTCCTGGCTCTTAGAGCCACCAGTGCTCAGAGCGTGGTGGCGCTCTTGTAGTGACAAGAGGATCATCATCGTTGGCAGGTTAACATATGCAGAGCATTAATTTTATGCATACTTTGGGTTTCCAGTATGCTTACAAATTATTTCATGCTTCCATTTTATACGGAGAATACACGGGGGACTAACGAAGCATGCAACAAAAGCTACCTTGGCGTCCCGAGTCTCACACACCTCCATACGGATTGGAATGAATAACAGGAGCTTAGTGGGTAGTGTGAGACGACGATCGAGTCCCATACACACTGCTTTTCTAGCTAGACTGCAGCTAGGATTTGTACGTTTGCCTGCGTGAAACACACAATATCCAGAAAGCACTCAACAACTACAAGTGGATCAGCCATCATTGGCAGGTTAGCTCTGTTTGTTCCTACTGATTAGATATGATAAACATTTATCGTCATAACTGTGTTCTAATAGATGTTCCATGCGTATTCCAGTTTGGACGTAGAATATCGACTCGTTTATGTATTTATGTATAAAAAGTGCTTAGACACTGGCATATAAACACTCGTGATCTTATCAACATGACACATTCAACCAGCCGCACCGACATCTCCAAGTGGATCGTCATTAACAGCAGGTGAGCGACACCTCTGATGGATGAAACGACTAGAGACATTTATTGGCAGACCCCTCGTTCTTACTGGGCATAATGGGCACGAGCCCAGGGCCCCGCGATCGATTGAGGCCTCCAGGCAAGGGTCTGAGGGCCCACGTTTACCAAACAATTGATATAAAGGCCCATGTGCCCGGGGCCCCTAATAGGTGAAAGACGGCCCTGATTATCGGGAACAAGTTTATGTTTTTACACGATCGAAACAATCTAGGGAACAGTTACGCCCAAAAACTGATTTGTAACTGAAAGGTATGCTAGTCTGGTAAGCTGTCTTCTAAACATTAATAGTGTGTTATTGTACCAATAACCGATACATAGTCCCAGATGGCCTTTGATTCTTAATTTAAGTAATTTTCTAAATTTGAGTAACATTTGAACGTACAGAAGGTGAAAGTTTGAATGACCCTGCATCTTAAAAAAAATTGTGCTCCAGGCTTTTTGGTGGAAAATTTGTAAATTAATAGAATAGCTTTTGTCATTATACATCATTCGTTCCTATCATTTGTTCGCAGATTCAACTGCACCTTCGAGGAGAAGGTCCGCAACGCCATGATGGCGGGCTACGATTGCGTCATCGTGTACAACAACTCCACTGAACTCGGTAAGTTGAGTTGCAATAAAAGTGAGAGTTAACAAAAACCACGTAAAGTAAAGCCTTGCGTTTGATCTTTTTTATTTCTTGTTACGCTCAGAAACAGTTATTATTGTCGACAACCCGCATTGGGATAACGATCAAGAAGTTGCCTAGTAGACCAAGAGGTCGCAGGTTCGATCCCCGCACTGGACAAACATTTGTGTGCATGAACATGTCTGCTTGTCGTGGTCTGTGTGTTATCCCAACTAATATTATAAATGCGAAAGTAACTCTGTCTGTCTGTCTGTCTGTCTGTCTGTCTGTCTGTCTGTTACGCTTTCCCGCTTAAACCTCGCAACCGATTTTGATGAAATTTGGTACAGACAATCTTTAGACCCTGAGACAGAACATAGGCTACTTTTTATTTCGAAAAAAAGAAATCCACGCGGACCGAGTCGCGGGCGGCCGCTAGTATGTATATATTTTAGTATATTTGTTATACCACTGTTGATTCTGAGTCTGTAACACAAGTGCTTAAGATACTTAACACGGAGTCAGATCAATGTATGCGGTGTTGTGAAATATGTATATTTATTTATTTTTACACCCCGCCCGATCTTAGTCAAATCGTGTTTTTACTGTCCTACCAAGTTCTCCGAGTGAAATATAGGGATTGCATATATGCATGCGCACTCATTTTTGCATTCTGTTTTAAATAATAGAAAGTAGGTACGTTGTTCTTTGATTTCCACCGCTGAATAAGATTAATTGTTTACTTGAAAATTTAGAATATTTTTCGACAATTCACAACGCTTCTCAACGCATTTAGATCTTCGTACGTGAAGTTACGTTCACGGAAAAGATATCATCGTAAAATTGTACTCGTACAGGGTAAGAAACCCTCAATAATACCTACATTCCTTACAACGAATAGATAATAAGTCTATTTATAAAAACGTCCAACAATGTAAGCTAAGTGGTCACGATAATCTGAACTGAGTAAACGCACGGAGGAATGTTTGTTTGCACTCCCTTATCATTCCCTCTACCGTTGTTGTGTAACATACAAGACATTGTCCACGACTTTTCCTGAGTTGTGATAATAATTAATCACATCAGTAAGATACTTTAGGACCACTCAATCCCAAAATTAAAATGAATTATAGGTTTAAAGAAAAAATAAGCAAACTTTGTTTGAGCTTCCTTATCATTCCCGCTACCGTTGTTATACGTATTATCATACAAGCCATTGTCCACGACTATTCCTGAGTCTGTGATTGTGATAGTATATACTTACATCAAGAAGACACATTCAAGACCTGTGAATTTCCTTGTTCTAAAAAAAGACAAATTATTATTATCTGCTATTTACTACAATCAGTCACTCACTGGGTCATTCATATTGTAAAACAGTTTTTATCTTCTTGTTTATTTAAATTTATTATCCCTTAAAATGTTTTATAGCACCTGTAAATACATTATCTATTTACTAATATATGAAAGCTGAATCGTTTGTCTGTTTGTTTGTTTGAACGCCCTAAACTCAGGAACCACTGGTTCGAATAAAAAAATGTTTTTGAGTTGGGTCCGGGCTGTGTTCAAAAAAATCGGCTCGGTACTTAAAGCACTCTAGACCATCAAGGCGTTAAATAATAAATAAATATCTGACAACCCATCCAATTCCATGGCAAGTGCTTAAGCACTTGTGTGACAGATATCAGAACTAATAGTGGTATATATCTACTTAAATAGATATGACACCCCGATCATTATAATTAGTCATATTCATGCAAACATGTTTACCCTGCAAACTCAAACCATTAAGTAGTCCATTAGTCGAGGGAGGCTTTAAGCTATAGGGAATCCGTGTTCCACGCGGATAGAGTCGCGGGCGGCCGCTGGTAATAATAATAGAAAATTGGGGAATCCGGAGGGGATGGGCTCTTGGGAAGGTCTACATCCAGCATTGCTACCGGCTTCTGTTGATGATAAAGATTACCTCTCACTAATTCCTGAACGTATACTCACAATTATGTAACCTTGCCACTATTCATAATAAATTTGTTGAACTTTAGTTGTCAGGTCGTTTTCGAGTAGTCGGATACTTATTATGTGAATGGAAAGAATGTTCGTTGAATAAACTACATTTTACGCTACACTTAAAACAAAGGGCACGTTTTGAATAACAAGAAGTTAAAATATGTACACTCAATATAATGTGTTATGAGAATCATAAGATCATTCGCTTTAACCATAGGTTTCCAAACTTTTTTTGGCTTGTATCTGTCACTATCTGTCGCGATGGTGGCCCAGTGGTACGGTCCGCGCCTCACATAATGAGGTCCGTGGCTCGATTCACACACCACTGGATTTTTCGAAATCTATTTGTGGATTTGTACCATTACCTCGGCGGTAATGAAAGTATTTAATATCTTAAAAATTTTTGTTCTATTCCCTTCCGGGTAGGGTAACGATCCTATGTGATTTGCGGAAATTCGTTCTATCTGTTCAACGAACTCTAGCCCAAATACACCTATCCATTTCTCGCATGGAAATTGTTGTAATTATCCATTCAAACATAAACATTTATTGGCTGACGATAATGCGACCTGTTGACTAATAAATATAGTTCCGAGATATCGCCCCCCAGGGGCTGCACCGCCCCCTTTAGGAAGAAATGACGATGCAAAATAAGCGCAGTTATCTTAGTGATACAGACAGCTGTTGACGCGTTGTCCGTTACCAATAGTTTTATAGAACTCGTGAATTTTTGTTTTCAACCATGGCTTTTATCAATTTTTTGGTCAAGACGTTTCAAACAATATGTTGCTGTGATTTGAAGTGAGTGGATAAAGTGTTTTATATTTGAAAATTGTATGGTAACATTTGTGTAACTTACACTTTTTTCCGTCAACTCCATCCGTTAAGAAGTTGACAATAACACCAATATAGCGGTTTGAGTTCGCAGGGTAAACATGTTTGCATGGATATGACTAATTATAATGATCGGGGTGGTTTGACGACCCGCTTGGTGTAATGGTCAAGATGTTGCCTATTACGCAAGAGGTCGCAGGTTCGATCCCCGCACAGGACAAACATTTGTGTGCATGAACATGTCTGTTTGTCCTGGTCTGGGTGTTATATGTATCTATTTAAGTATATTTGTAATACCACTGTTGATTCTGATGTCTGTAACACAAGTGTTTAAGCTACTTAACACGGGTTCAGATCAATGTATGCGATGTTGTTAAATATTTATTTATTATTATTATTTATTATATCTATTTAAGTACAAGTGCTTAAGCACTTACCATGAAATTGGATGGGTTGTCAGATATTTATTTATTATTTAACGCCTTAATGGTCTAGTGCTTTAAGTACCGAGCCGATTTTAACACAGCCCGAATTTATGATCACCTACCAGCATTTGGCAAGCGCGGTGATTAAGCCAAAACACATTTTTGTAACGAAAACATGATGACAAATGATGAGGCCTTGACATGTCATCGTTCCATTGACTGATTTATTTAATAGCAATAGCACGTTGTACCTACTTTTACACCATGTCTTGTTATTTCGCAATTTGTGATACAGAAGAACGCCGATTTACCGAACGCCAATTGTCCAAATCGGGTCTAAGACTACATTTGTTGAACCAAGTATGTACCTCTATTATGGTTGTGAATTTTTATACTATTTATTTTTTGGTTAAGGCCTAATGGGATTGCGTGTACTCCGATATTCAAGTAAACTAAAGTTGTTGTTGGACTTAAGTCTTCGTTTCATTTACAATAGCTTACATATTTTATTTTTCATAGTTCGTTTTTCTATATCGACCAGTGTATGTTCGATTATCTGAATCGACCCAGGACCCAATTAATTTGTATATTCGGTGTTCTACTGTATATATTTTTTCATCATTAAGCATATTTTAATATATCAGCTTACTTTGTTATACTTCAAGGATTATTTTATAAATATGCGTGTATGAAATGCACGTTTTCGATAATTGAAAGATGTATTATAGTCATTGCACGGGACATTTTATTTCATTTACTTTTCACTTACCTACAACATTACCATATTGGCAGTTGTTGCAAATAATTCACTTCCACTCTGGGAAAGGTATGCGTGCAGTAGTGGAATTCATCGAGATGATGATGATGATTATGATTATGATGATGATGATGATGATGTTGATGTTGCAGAGACGATGTCGGCGCAGCATCCTGAGGGCATCGACATACCGTCAGTGTTCGTGAACAAGGAGGCGGGGGATGCGCTCAGAAATAAATACACATACATTAACCGGTAAGCATAGGTTCATAAACAACAACTTATTACCTCTTTTGTCCTAGGGCATAAACTGACGTCTTATAAGTCTCAGGATAATTTAAATGGTTATAATTGGACCTACACCAGTGATTTTAAAGTCTGCAAGTTTTTTGTATATGTATATGGTTGCATTGAAATCTATACTAATATAATAAAGCTGAATAGTTTGTTTGTTTGATCCCGCTAATCTCAGGAACAACTGGTCCGATTAGAAAAAATATATTTGTGTTGGGTTGTTCATTTGAAGAGGAAGGCTTTTAGTACAAACCTATATGTGCTGAAACCGAAACCACGCAGATGGAGTCGCGGGGGCAGCTAGTAAGTACTACTAGGAACGGTTAAGTCCCTTTAATTTGGCAGATAATGTACACTGCATCGTATTTTTTTTTTCAAAAAAATGTTGTCGACCTCTTCTCAAGTAAGCTTCAAATGATTTAATCAGAGTTAGTGAACAGGCTATTGTTATAAATTGTATCCATTGTTCAAAAAGTTATGGTTCACTAGCGCCCCGGTAAGTGCTTCGCTACTCGCGCTATGGTAAATGAAGAACCAGTCGACCGATTTTACATAAACTTCACTACTCAATAGTCCGAACAAACCCTTAAAATTTGGTTGAAATAGGTGAGCCCGTTCTTGAGTTATAAAGTGACAACGAAAAATGCCACTTATTTCTATGTATTAAGATTAAGATTTATCTGTCCGCAGCGAGTACTACATAATGGTGAACGGCGACCTGCCGTTCAACATCAACACGCACCTGCTGCTGCCGTTCGCGGTCGTCGTCGCGCTCTGCCTCATCATCATCATCATCTTCATGGTACGTCGTCACTGGCATCACTTTTAAATTGGCTGCTTATTTCATACTAGCGGCCGCCCGCGACTTCGAATATAGCTAATGTAAGCTAAGACACGCCAGGTGGTCCAGTGGTCATAGACCTGGCTACAAAACCAAGGGTCGCGGGTTCGAATCCCGCTTGGAGAAAATGTTTGTGTGATGAACATCGGAATTTGTACTCGAGTCATGGATGTTTGTAAAAAAATAATATATGTATGTCTATGCTTTCCCTAGCTTCCGTAATACAAGGTTCCAGCTTAGTTTGGGGCTAGGCAATTGGTGTGTTACTCCAAAGAATATTTTTAATATTTATTTATTTATGTATCGTTGGCCGCCGCGTGGCCCGTAGCGGCTAGGATAGTATTATTTCATACATAAGAGAACATTTAATATTATTGCACGTGACTGTACTTACATGTGATGTTATAGTGCACAAGAGAGTGGGTAGGCACTGAAGCACTCCCTACTCACTTGCTCGCGTAGACTTGAGAAAGAGAAATCTGAAGCTCTATCTATGTTGCCTCCCATATTCAAAATAGGGTACTTTTTTATATAAATTAAATTGTGAGTAGAAGAGGCCGCCACATTTATAAAACCAAATGTCAATTAGAGTATCTTCTATTGCATTAGGCTTTAATCTGGAAGGATAATAAGAAGGATAGTAGAAGATTTTATAAATATGTAAAAAAATAAATAACAAATTGTTATTCAGGCCATATTTTTATTTATGATAAAGTATTTTTTTTTTTGTTAAAAGCGTAACGCCATTTTTATATTAATATCAAAAAGAGGCCACCTCGGCCATTGTCTTCCGTCATATACTTCTATAATGAACCGGTAAATCCCTGCCC
Source organism: Nomophila noctuella (assembly GCA_958496325.1). Taxonomy (NCBI): domain Eukaryota; kingdom Metazoa; phylum Arthropoda; class Insecta; order Lepidoptera; family Crambidae; genus Nomophila; species Nomophila noctuella. Next base: position 14,672,792 of record OY292483.1, on the reverse strand, counting down.
GCAACTAATCGGTTTGATGCACAGTACCGATACTGCCAGACGTTGATGCTGGTCGTGACGGTCGGTCCGGTGATGCTACCGGTCGTGTTGGTCGGCGCGGCCCTGCTTATCCAGGTCGCGATCATCCTTACGGTGAGATCTGACACAGGCTTGGGGCGAACCGATATGTACCTACGTGTAAATAAACATACATAAATGTGACACTGCAGGGCAAACAGGCTTGGGCAAACTGATATGTACCTACGTGTAAATAAACATACACCGTATGCATGTCAACAGTCTTAATGTCCCACTGCGGGGCAGGCGATATACGAACCTGTAAATCCCGGCCTGCAACTAATCGGTTTGATGCACAGTACCGATACTGCCAGACGTTGATGCTGGTCGTGACGGTCGGTCCGGTGATGCTACCGGTCGTGTTGGTCGGCGCGGCCCTGCTTATCCAGGTCGCGATCATCCTTACGGTGAGATCTGACACAGGCTTGGGGCGAACCGATATGTACCTACGTGTAAATAAACATACATAAATGTGACACTGCAGGGCAAACAGGCTTGGGGCAAACCGAAATGTACCTACGTGTAAATAAACATACACCGTATGCTTGTCATCAGTATTAATGTCCCACTGCGGGGCAAACGATATACGAACCGGTAAATCCCGGCCCGCAACTAATCGGTTTGATGCACAGTACCGATACTGCCAGACGTTGATGCTGGTCGTGACGGTCGGTCCGGTGATGCTACCGGTCGTGTTGGTCGGCGCGGCCCTGCTTATCCAGGTCGCGATCATCCTTACGGTGAGATCTAACACAGGCTTGGGGCGAACCGAAATGTACCAACGTGTAAATAAACATACATAAAGTAGTATTTTAATGTCCCACTGCAGGACAAACGGGCTTGGGGCGAACCGATATGTATCAACGTGTAAACAAACATGCATACAGTATCAGTCTTCTAATGTTGGGAAAATGCATGGCAAACAGGCTTGGGGCGAACTGATATGTACCCTGCGTGTAAACAAACATACATAAATGTCCCACTGCAGGGCAAACAGCCTTGGGGCAAACCGATATGTACCTAAGTGTAAGTAAAATACATACAGTACCAGTCTTTTAATGTCCCACTGCAGGACAAACGGCTTGGGACGATCCGATATGTACCAACGTGTAAATAAGCATACAAACAGTATCAGTCTTTTAATGTCCCACTGCGGGGCAGACGATAAACGAACCGGTAAATCCCTGCCTGCAACTAATCGGTTTGATGCACAGTACCGATACTGCCAGACGTTGATGCTGGTCGTGACGGTCGGTCCGGTGATGCTACCGGTCGTGTTGGTCGGCGCGGCTCTGCTTATCCAGGTCGCGATCATCCTTACGGTGAGATCTAACACAGGCTTGGGGCAAACCGATATGTACCTACGTGTAAATAAACATACATAAATGTCCCACTGCAGGACAAACGGGCTTGGGGCGGACCGATATGTACCAACGTATAAATAAACATACATACGGTATTAGTTTATTAATGTCCCACTGCGGGGCAAACAGGTGTGGGGCTAACCGATATGTAACTACATACGTGTAAATAAACATACATACAGTATCAGTCTTTTAATGTTGGGACATTGCAAGGCAAAGGCCACGCTTGGTGCGGATTAGTGATTACAATACTGGGCTATGGTCGGAAAAACCGATACAAATTTTATCCGACCCAAAAGGCCATCGAAGTCGTTTCAATGTCGAAAGCATACCGCCATTTTTATATTTTTATCAAAAACAAATCACGCCGGCCATTGTGTTCCGTCATTTACTTCTACGAACCGGTAAATACCTGCCTGCAACTAATCGGTTTGATGCACAGTACCGATACTGCCAGACGTTGATGCTGGTCGTGACGGTCGGTCCGGTGATGCTACCGGTCGTGTTGGTCGGCGCGGCCCTGCTTATCCAGGTCGCGATCATCCTGACGGTGAGATCTGACACAGGCTTGGGGCGAAACGATATGTACTTACGTGTAAATAAACATAAATGTCCCACTACAGGGCAAACAGGCTTGGGGCGAATTGATATGTACCTACGTGTAAATAAACATACATAAATGTCCCACTGCAGGGCAAACGGGCTTGGGGCAAACCGATATGTACCAACTTATAAATAAACACTAGCGGCCCGCCCCGGCTTCGCCCGTGGTACTTGTCCACTATTTAATGGATGATATTATACATAAAAACCTTCCTCATGAGTTACTCTATCTATTAAAAAAAACCGCATCAAAATCCGTTGCGTAGTTTTAAAGATTTAAGCGTTCATAGGGACATACAACAGACAACATGACAGAAAAAGCGACTTTGTTTTATACTATGTAGTGATACGTACAGTATCAGTCTTTTAATGTCCCACTGCGGGGCAGACGATATACGAACCGGTAAATCCCTGCCTGCAACTAATCGGTTTGATGCACAGTACCGATACTGCCAGACGTTGATGCTGGTCGTGACGGTCGGTCCGGTGATGCTACCGGTCGTGTTGGTCGGCGCGGCCCTGCTTATCCAGGTTGCGATCATCCTTACGGTGAGATCTAACACAGGCTTGGGGCGATCCGATATGTACCTACGTGTAAATAAACATACCAAAATGTCCCACTGCAGGGCAAACCGATATGTACCTACGTGTAAATAAACATACCAAAATGTCCCACTGCAGGGCAAACGGGCTTGGGGCGAACCGATATGTACCTACGTGTAAATAAACATACACTGTATGAATGTCATCAGTCTTTTAATGTCCCACTGCGGGGCAGACGATATACGAACCGGTAATACCCGGCCTGCAACTAATCGGTTTGATGCACAGTACCGATACTGCCAGACGTTGATGCTGGTCGTGACGGTCGGCCCGGTGATGCTACCGGTCGTGTTGGTCGGCGCGGCCCTGCTTATCCAGGTCGCGATCATCCTTACGGTGAGATCTAACACAGGCTTGGGGCGAACCGATATGTATCAACGTGTAAACAAACATGCATACAGTATCAGTCTTCTAATGTTGGGAAAATGCATGGCAAACAGGCTTGGGGCGAACCGATATGTACCTACGTGTAAATAAACATACATAATGTGACACTACAGGGCAAATAGGCTTGGGCAAACCGATATGTAGCTACGTGTAAATAAACATACATAAATGTCCCACTGCAGGGCAAACGGGCTTGGGGCGAACCGATATGTACCTACGTGTAAATAAACATACATACGGTATCAGTCTTTTAATGTCCCACTGCGGGGCAGACGATATACGAACCGGTAAATCCCGATCTGCAACTAATCGGTTTGATGCACAGTACCGATACTGCCAGACGTTGATGTTGGTCGTGACGGTCGGTCCGGTGATGCTACCGGTCGTGTTGGTCGGCGCGGCCCTGCTTATCCAGGTCGCGATCATCCTTACGGTGAGATCTGACACAGGCTTGGGGCGAACTGATATGTACCTACGTGTAAATAAACATACCAAAATGTCCCACTGCAGGGCAAACCGATATGTACCTTCGTGTAAATAAACATACCAAAATGTCCCACTGCAGGGCAAACGGGCTTGGGGCGAACCGATATGTACCTACGTGTAAATAAACATACACTGTATGAATGTCATCAGTCTTTTAATGTCCCACTGCGGGGCAGACGATATACGAACCGGTAATACCCGGCCTGCAACTAATCGGTTTGATGCACAGTACCGATACTGCCAGACGTTGATGCTGGTCGTGACGGTCGGTCCGGTGATGCTACCGGTCGTGTTGGTCGGCGCGGCCCTGCTTATCCAGGTCGCGATCATCCTTACGGTGAGATCTAACACAGGCTTGGGGCAAACCGAAATGAACCTACGTGTAAATAAACATGCATAAATGTCCCACTGCAGGGCAAACATGTTTCGGGCGAACCGATATGTACCTACGTGTAAATAAACATACATAAATGTGACACTGCAGGGCAAACAGGCTTGAGGCGAACCGATATGTACCTACGTGTAAATAAACTTACATAATGTGACACTGCAGGGCAAACAAGCTTGGGCAAACCGATATGTACCTACGTGTAAATAAACTTACATAATGTGACACTGCAGGGCACACAAGCTTGTGCAAACCGATATGTACCTACGTGTAAATAAACATACATACAGTATGATATCAGTCTAATGTCCCACTGCGGGACAGGCGATATACGAACCTGTAAATCCCTGCTTGCAACTAATCGGTTTGATGCACAGTACCGATACTGCCAGACGTTGATGCTGGTCGTGACGGTCGGTCCGGTGATGCTACCGGTCGTGTTGGTCGGCGCGGCCCTGCTTATCCAGGTCGCGATCATCCTTACGGTGAGATCTGACACAGGCTTGGGGCGAACCGATATGTACCTACGTGTAAATAAACATACCAAAATGTCCCACTGCAGGGCAAACGGGCTTGGGGCGAACCGATATGTACCTACGTGTAAATAAACATACACTGTATGAATGTCATCAGTCTTTTAATGTCCCACTGCGGGGCAGACGATATACGAACCGGTAATACCCGGCCTGCAACTAATCGGTTTGATGCACAGTACCGATACTGCCAGACGTTGATGCTGGTCGTGACGGTCGGTCCGGTGATGCTACCGGTCGTGTTGGTCGGCGCGGCCCTGCTTATCCAGGTCGCGATCATCCTTACGGTGAGATCTAACACAGGCTTGGGGCGAACCGATATGTACCTACGTGTAAATAAACATACCAAAATGTCCCACTGCAGGGCAAACGGGCTTGGGGCGAACCGATATGTACCTACGTGTAAATAAACATACACTGTATGAATGTCATCAGTCTTTTAATGTCCCACTGCGGGGCAGACGATATACGAACCGGTAATACCCGGCCTGCAACTAATCGGTTTGATGCACAGTACCGATACTGCCAGACGTTGATGCTGGTCGTGACGGTCGGTCCGGTGATGCTACCGGTCGTGTTGGTCGGCGCGGCCCTGCTTATCCAGGTCGCGATCATCCTTACGGTGAGATCTAACACAGGCTTGGGGCAAACCGAAATGAACCTACGTGTAAATAAACATGCATAAATGTCCCACTGCAGGGCAAACATGTTTCGGGCGAACCGATATGTACCTACGTGTAAATAAACATACATAAATGTGACACTGCATGGCAAACAGGCTTGAGGCGAACCGATATGTACCTACGTGTAAATAAACTTACATAATGTGACACTGCAGGGCAAACAAGCTTGGGCAAACCGATATGTACCTACGTGTAAATAAACTTACATAATGTGACACTGCAGGGCACACAAGCTTGGGCAAACCGATATGTACCTACGTGTAAATAAACATACATACAGTATGATATCAGTCTAATGTCCCACTGCGGGACAGGCGATATACGAACCTGTAAATCCCTGCTTGCAACTAATCGGTTTGATGCACAGTACCGATACTGCCAGACGTTGATGCTGGTCGTGACGGTCGGTCCGGTGATGCTACCGGTCGTGTTGGTCGGCGCGGCCCTGCTTATCCAGGTCGCGATCATCCTTACGGTGAGATCTAACACAGGCTTGGGGCGAACTGATATGTACCTACTACATGTAAAAAAACATGCATACATTATAGGCACCGTGCAGAAACTATAGAGGGCGCTAAAATCCCGATTTATTTTCTGTGTATAAATTTGAGTCACTAGAGGGCAGAATAAAACCGTGTTTTTCCGTGTATTGACAGTAGAATTACCGACATTGAGAGTAAAAGTTTTGATTAAGAGTCACGAGATGGCAGAGTCATCGCTACGCACGGTGCCTATCAGTATTTCAATGTTGGGACACTGCAGGGCAAACAGGCTTGGGGCCAACCGATATGTACCAACGTGTAAATAAGCATACATACAGTATCAGTCTTTTGATGTCCCACTGCAGGGCAAACCGATATGTACCTACGTGTATAAATTACCATAAAACATAAATACAGTATCAGTCTTTTAATGTCCCACTGCAGGGCAAACCAAAATATACCTACGTGTAAATAAACATACATACGGTATCAGTATTTTAATGTTGGGACATTGCAAGGCAAAGGCCACGTTTGGTGCGGATTAGTGATCACAAACCGGGGCTGTGGTCGGAAAAACCGATACAAATTTGGTCCGACCCACAAGGCCATCGAAGCGTCACAGCTCGCTGCATTAACGTTTTTATACCTGACAATGATAGAGCACATAGATACACGTTAATTCGATATGGTTAAGGTATACAGTGCTTGATAAAGGGTCATAAAAAGCGCATACACCATATTGCATTTAGGGTGACGGATTAAGGTGTGTCAAGTCTCCCAAAATCGCTCATGAACGATATTGTGGTGTGGTGAAGCAGTATGTTTTAGCACACATACCTATTGTTATGATTTCACTCTGAAGAGATCTCTTTTGCGTCTCAAATCGTCAAATCACACTATGTATTTGCGACACGGAAATCATTTTAGAACTGCACTAAAATTGGAGCTGGAGCTTTAGGGCCACTGAAAAAAAACTAGAATCTCTAAAATTTTAACGGTTACTTAAAATAAGTTTTTGTATGTTCATTCATTGACCACAGTAAAAATTGACAAAAAAAAAATTATTCCTTCTTAAATGTTTCGGGCATATAATTTTACTTGCGAGATGCAGGGTCTTAATCTAGCGCCATCTATTATTTGTTTTCTGCGCTTTGGAACGAAGGGACTGATATTTTCTTGATAAATAAATTAGCTATGGACACTGCAGTACTCTGTGATTCTAATTAATTAATTGTTATATCAAAAATTGTAAATATTGGCGATTTTAAAAGACCAACTATGGAGTTTCTTGTCGCTTTTTCTCGATAGATGACTGCTTTTCGAAGTCGGTGGTAGAATCCTGGTGTAATGTAATGTTTTTTGACGTTTAATTAGTGCATCTTTGAAGCCTTCGTAAATAAAGCACTTTTATTTAGATTTTGATTTTGAGTATGTTGACCAGGATTGCGCCTGTTTTTTATGCCAGAGGCGGCAAACGAGCTAGCGGGTCGCCTGATGGTAAGCAATCACCGCCGCACATGGACATCCGCGACACCAGAGGTATCGTTGATGTGTTGCCGGCCTTAACCCCATACCCTCCCCAACTGAGCTCTGGCAACCTTACTCACCAGCAGAAACATAGCACAACAGTTACGAAGCGCTACTTCACTGCGGTCTTCTGTAAGGTGGAGGTACTTCCCCAGACGAGCGGCTCATTCGAGTGGAATTTCCACAAAGCTCTACCTCTAGCGTCTTGTCCGTGTTGCAGATAGTGAAGTGCATAAAGGACCGGCGGCGCGCGCGGCGGCACCGGCTGCCGAACCGCTCGCTGCGCAAGATCCCCACGTGCAAGTTCGGCAAGGGCGACCCCTACGACACCTGCGCCATCTGCCTCGACGACTACCAGGAGGGCGAGCGGCTCCGAGTGCTGCCGTGTGCGCATGGTCAGTACTACTGTATTATACATTTATATTTTAACAGCGATGATACCTCTGTCTGAAGTCCATTTAATTTTAGTTTATCGTGATCACAAATATTTAGAATTTCATATCACAGTCAAGAAGCAAAATGAATAGATACCAATAATAATAACGTAATGTTTTTCATTTTTTTACAACTGGCTAAAAATCTAACCATCAGCACTGCTGAGCTGGGGGATTGTTTTCCGAACTATTATAGGCAAACGACGTAAAACAGACATCGCGGCGGAGGTCGAGGTATGGAACGCGCGGCAGCCGGCTTCAATCGTCGGCTGCCTCACCTTCAAGAAAAGAGCGCACTCTCTTTTGAAGGCCGGCAACGCCCTCGTAACTCCTCTGGTGTTCATGGGCGGCGCTGATTGCTCACCATCAGGCAATCCGTCTGCTCGTTTACCACCTGTATTATTTTTTAGGGTTCCGTAGCCAAAATGGCAAAAAAACGGAACCCTTATAGATTCGTCATGTCTGTCTGTCTGTCTGTCTGTCTGTCCGCCAGTCTGTCACAGCCTCTTTTTTCCGAAACTATAAGTTCTATACTGCTGAAACTTAGTGAGTGGATGTATTCTGTGAACCGCAACAAGGTTTTCACACGAAAATAGAAAAAAAATAAAAAAGTGGGGGGTCTCCATAGTCAGAACTGAAACTCGAAATATTTTTTTTCATTGAACATATACGTGTAGGGTATCTATAGATAGGTCTTTAAAAATTATATTAAGGTTTCTAATATCACTTTTTTCTAAAGTGAATACTTTGTGTGACAGACCCTTCCAAAGTGGAAAAAAGTCTGTCCCCCCCCTCTAACTTCTAAAATAAGAGGATGATAAAATTGAAATAATTATATAATGTACATTACCCTAAAAACTACCAACGAAAATTGGTTTGAACGAAATCTATTCAGTAGTTTTTTTAATACGTCAAAAATAGAATTTGTACGGAACCCTCAGTGCGGGAGTCCGACTCGCACTTGGCCAATTTTTTTAAATCTGTGATGGATATGTTGCAGCGTACCACGCGAAGTGCATCGACCCGTGGCTGACGCAGAACCGGCGCGTGTGCCCCGTGTGCAAGCGCAAGGTACTCGCGGCCGGCGAGCGCGAGGCGAGGTCCCGCGCCGCCTCCGATTCTGATGACAGCGACAGCCCGCTGCTCGACGCGCAGCCGCCGAGGCAGCCCACGCAGGTACTTGCTAACAAGGAGACAAGATACATGCTGGCAATACGTACACTGGACACGCAGGAAACATGCGAAATAACATTGCACTACATAACACTCACATTTTACGGGCAGCTTGTCGGAGCATGCAAACATATATACGCGGAGTCGCAGTTTATTTACACTTGTATAAATTAACATCATTATAATGCAAAATACTTTTCAAATTATACCTGTCAATTGGTGATTTAAAATATTACTCGCACAGAAGAAAATTTAGGACATGTTTATCTCTCGATATAATTGATAGACATGTGGCGACACCTATCTACATCGCCGCAAACTATTAGTTCCGTTACAACTCAACAGATGGCGCTGAAACGCTCTGCGATATTTCCATACGAACCTACATCTCGCAAGCAGAGTTTCCCCCGTGAATTAGCATATACACGACTATTTATTTATTTTTAACTATGCTACAGTTACTGTTGCGCTTTTATCAAATTATTACAGTTAATCTTAACTAATAAAGTTTTAATTTGAGAATACTTACATGTTACGTCATGCTTAGAATTTCATACAGATTCCTATACATGTTTAATATGTATTAGATATTTATAAAAGTGATTTGACCTATCAGTCAAATCCCGTATTAAATGGCTGTGTATGTTGCCAGGGCGGCACGTTCGAGGAGCAGCGCGAGAACCCGTTCACGCGCGCCGCGCGGCTCATGTCGCGCCTGCGCCGCGGGAACAGGCCGCCGCCGACAGACGTCGAGGTGAGGAACGATAGGACACTCAAGTTTTTTATAACTTTTATGTACTTCGAAGTCTAAGTTATAAAATATCTGAGTGGGTGTATCGATACAACCACTCAGATATTTTTATAACCGGTTTGAAATGGACCGCATTAATTAAGTGATGTTTTTCTTTTGGAATTTTTAAACTTCCTCTGCGCCTTGGTGAAATATGGTGAGGTTCAAGACTACTAGTCAGTATATAGGTATCTTTTGTGATTTGTCAAAAGCTTTTGACTGTGTAAGTCATGAAACCTTGCTGATGAAGCTACGGCATTATGGCGTCTCAGAGTTCGCTTTAACGCTTTTAAAATCATACCTCACTGGCAGAGTTCAAAAGGTGAACATCAATGGAACTAACTCCGATGGCGCACCATTGATAATGGGAGTGCCCCAGGGCTCAATATTGGGACCACTCCTTTTTCTTATATATATTAATGATCTTCCTGCCTTTACAAATGGTCTATGTGAGACTGTGTTGTTTGTTGATGATACTTCTTTAGTTTTTAAGGTAGATAGACGTAAAACACAACTTGACGAAGTAAATAGCGCCCTCTCACAAGTCTATCATTGGTTTACAACGAATAACTTACTACTAAATCCTAAGAAAACAAAATGTATTAAATTCACAATGCCAAATGTGCCACAAGTTATTACAAATGTTGTAATGAATAATGAACATATTGATGTTGTCAAATCAACTGTATTTTTAGGTATAACTATAGATTCAAAATTACAATGGAGCCCCCATATTGTTGCTTTGGCTGGGAGACTAAGTTCTGCAGCATTTGCTGTAAGAAAAATACGACGCCTGACTGATATTGAAACGGCGAGATTGGTTATGTCTTACGGTCTGTTATTGTGGGGATCGTCTGCTGATGTACAAACAATTTTTGTATTACAGAAAAAGGCGATCCGTGCAATATATGACCTTAAGCCGCGTGATTCACTCCGTGAGATATTCAAGGAGATTAATATTTTAACTACAGCGTCTCAATACATCTTTGACTGCATAATTATTATACGCAAGAACCTACATAACTTTTCTAGAAAAGATAACTTTCATAGCTTTAATACAAGAAATAAACATAAGCTTGCCGTTCCAAGCCTCAGGCTTCATAAGACTGGGAAGTCTTTTATTGGAATAAGTGTCAAATTATTTAATAAATTACCAGAAAATGTTATTGAATTTCCTAAACAAAAATTTAAGTTGTTTATTAAATCAACCTTGATGAAGAAAGGTTATTATAAAATAGATGATTATTTAAATGATAAATATGCATGGACATGTTAATCTGCTCAGCCGCACTTATTTTGTATTTATTTTTAAGTTATATTTGACATAATTGTAAAATTGAAATTTATTTTTAAAAAAGGCAAAACTGTCTGAGTTTCTTGCGGCGTCTCTTCTCAGCAGGCCATTCACGTCGAGGCGCTGGTAGGGTAAAAAAAGTTTTGACGTGCAAAAGAATTTACTAAGTGAATCAAATTGCTAAATAAATCATTATTTCAGTAGGTGTACTGAAATAATGAAACGATAAATGTCACAGGTGACGGTAGGTAGTCACCTGTGACATTTATCGACGACCGATGATGTTTCATGACTTTTTTATGGACCCCTTCGAGCCTCGCATGATTAAACGACGGCCCAAGGGAATATATTTTTTAACTCTACCGCATACATGGGTTTATTTTCTGGTTATAATGGGGAGTTTTACGTATAGTATAAATCTGTAAACGAATCGTATTGGGATGTTACTATATTAGTCAAAATATTATATGATTCTGAAGAATCTGAAGATTACCTAATACTGGAATATTTTTCTAGGAAGCACCCGCTACCGAGGAGACCAGTCTCGCAAATGAAACTGAAGAGTAAGTACTACTGGAATGGTATTTTGTTTTGGTAACACGGACACACCTCCTCAGCATGCATACCAGCTGGACGGTGAAGGAAACATCGCGAGGAAACTTACACACTGCGAGTAGGTGTGTGAAATGGAGAAGGCAATGGCAAATCAATCCATATTAAAATTGCCAAGAGAGTTGTGGTGTGTTTTATTCCATACTACGCTCACGACCCTCAGTAATGAGTATTAAATAAAATAAAAAATAAAATAAAAAAAAAATCGTTTATTTCGGACAGTATCCATATTGTGTTAGTAACAAGATTATCTTACAAGCTATGTTAGTTGGTTTACAAAATAATTATAACTAATTTTATTGTCTTTGACGAGCTGGACGCGAGTCCAATGCTGCATAATAACACTGTCCACGTCCAGTCTCGCCGCGACAGTTTTCAGTATTGAGGAACGCGTTTTAAGGACGAGGGGGAACACGAACACACGGGAGACTGCACAATGCACAATGTATATTTCACGTTCGCAGGGTCGCCCCAGCCGACACCACAGCGGAGACGGCTCCTCTAATCCCGCCCGTGGCCGTGGTGGTGCCGGAGCCGCGGCGCACGCGCTCGCGCCGCCGCCCGCGCTCCTCGCACGCCGCGCCCGCACCCGCCCCCGCGCCCGCGTCTGACGCGCACTCCATCAACACTGAGAGCGGCGCCGAGACTGCGGGCGAGATCGGTGAGCACACACCAGCACTGTCCTTAAGTGAAATAGACGACGAAGGGTTACCGGTCCTGAAGTCGAGAAGGAGGCGCAGACAATTCGCGGTCAGCACTCTAATCTCGTGCCGGTCCATCACCACCTTGAAACCGAGAAGACGCATTTACACTTCCTCATGGAGACGCAGATACGAAGTCCTGCCGACGTTGCGTTTCTTACATAACAACCCAGGATAAACGCTGGATTGAAACAAATTCGTAAAACGAGCCGCGCCGCCGCCCGCGCTCCTCGCACGCCGCGCCCGTCACCCCCGCCCCCGCCCCCGCCCCCGCGTCTGACGCGCACTCTATCAATACTGAGAGCGGCGCGGAGACTGCCGGCGAGATCGGTGAGTCCAAACAATAGAAACGGCGCAATGTTATAAATTGGACCGGGGCATAGTAGCATGAATGACACCCGGGGCGGATCTTGTTTCTGGGTAATTATTTCCTAGAATTGTTTGTAGGTATTTTCAACTTTTCTGGAGCTCAATTTCCCGGGCTCAAAGCCCAAAGATATTCCGGGAATTCTCGACTCGAGAACTCCCGGGACTAAACCCTAGTATAGATCAACATAACAATCGTGAAACAAGTTTGTTATCATTTTTTACGAATGGAAAGTAACCTAGTTATCTTTCAGGTGTTGCCGCATTACCAGCCCTCCCCCGTTCGGCTTCCACACCTCTCGACCGAACCAACTATTGAAAATAGATAGTGTATCGACGAGAAAAACATCGATGGAGCCGAAGCCACTAAACGAAGACGTCGTTTTCACGAATGGGAAGCTGTCGCATCGATAAAATTAGAGCCATTGAGGTACTATCGTTAAAAAATCTCAAATTATTCATGGTTGACCGACTCAAAATTGTAAGCTTTCACTAAAACTTGTCTTAGTATGTATCTTTACTTAAAATTTTCTATATCTATTCAAACTGCACGGCGAGTTCGTAACATTACTTTTAATGAATTGACTCATAAGCGAAGCACCTTTCCAATCCTCAAACCAAGTTATATTCAAACAATTTTCAGCCTTATAAATGTAGAATGTATCAAGCAAGACAGTTCGAATCCCTTGAATGTAATCTTTGGCTGATTTAGCAGGATCGGGACTTGCTAACCGCATTGGTGCAATATTACCAAAAGTGAATGAAATCTCACAAAAAGATTCATTCGCTAAGGCATAGTAATTATTTTATTTAACGTATCTAAGCCGAGTAAAGAAACCCTTCATTAAAAAAATATTTTGCAAAAAGATAATGAATACTACAAATCCCTAAGTCTTATGAGAAGTCGATAAGGTTAATTTTATTGTTGAAACACTTTCGCTTCCAATGTAAGTTTTTCGAACGCGATTCTTAAGTTTACCCTGATTCGCTAAAGAAGTATGTAGCTATATTGAAGCTGTTTAATAAAATTGAATGTCTTAGAAAATCGTGACAAATCTCGACTCAGGTTACTTATTATTATTTTGTTTTTCTTATAGTTCTCATCCTGCCATCATAACTTAGTTAATTCGGTAAACTTCGGTACCAACTAGAGTCTCGACGGTTTTATTTTAGCCTGTAACCCTTTATTTTATAACATAACACATATATAATTATTATTATCACTGGTATTACTGTATGGATGGTCGATCTGAGTGTTAGATTAGCTCAATCGAACATTGTGCCCGTGGAAATACAACTTTATATGTAGGTGGTCCGTAAATGTATTGATGTTTGATTTTAATGATGAAGACATTACTATGTAAATATGATTGATATTCTAATGATGTGTCTGTCCTTTTCGCTCATTTAACATTTTTTTTTCCATTAAATATAAAATGCTACTATTAACTGGAAAATAACTTGCAATTTAGTTTACAAATAATCAGGGTGATGATAATATTCAAGCCTATAATTATTATTTGAATCATAATTTGAAGAATGGGCTACTATTTTATTTTTAAACAGTAGATTTGATTTTTTCCAAGTGATGCGAGTTGGGCAGCTGTTGATTTTATAAACAGGAGGGGGTTGTGATAATCGCGAATTATAATTAAAACTAAAACGTGTTTGTTACATAATTAATATAAATTAGTTAAGTATTTTATTTTAAATTGACCACGGTGGATAGCGCACGACTAAAATTTGTAACCGATGCTTATAGTACTAACATTAATCAGAAGTTTTCTTTTCCATTTTATATGTTATTTCGTGTAAAACAGCTCTGTGGAAGTCTCTTTTGTACTTCTAATGTTATAAATAATAAGATGTATTTTTATACGGGGCATGAGTTACTCAAAATGCCTTCTAAATGACATAAGTCATCCTAAACAAAAATCTATCGAAATTATGGTGGCTACTTTTTCCCCAACTCTATATAAGACTTTATAACTAAGACTCAATACAGCCTTTATAATACTGAATTATTAAACTTACGGAATCAGTCTTCCACAGGGTTATATACGATTTTAAACTTAGTTTCATCAAAACTAACAGTGACTGAACGGGACTAAGTGCCTTATTTATCGTGTAGTGCATATTTCTACTACTTACTGCTTGACGATTCGTTTGTGTTACAACAAAAAGTGGTTCACTTGCATACACTACACGGTAAATATCTCCTTTACCCTTTCACGGTTTTAACACTCTCTTGGTAAAGTTAGGGAACCAGATTTTAGTTGCCTAGATCATGTTGTAATTTGACACTATTTAACATAACCATCTTGACAACTCAATTCTAGTTAGACGTCAGATTAATGAATAACAAAAGATGCAGCAAATAATTTGACAGTTATGCTATTCTTTTTCTCCTTATTATGAATCACATGTGATATAGCAAGATAGCAGATACACACATACTCTCGCCACCTGTCAAGTGGGATGACGACATTATCGCCGCCGCCGTCGTCTTGTTTTGTAAGAAACCGACTTAGGTGCAAAGTTAGGTGATTTTTTTACGTTTTGGCAGGGGCACTCAAACGTGACATTGGGAGCATCTATGATATTCATTAATCTGAGGGTTATTCCGAGGGCATTGAAACCGGCCAATAGTCATTGTTAGTTTTCACATTTTCACAGGGCTGTTTATTAAAAGTCTTGTATAGTATCCGGCGTACGCTAGACACTCCCACCTTCCTGTCGGTAGTTGTTATACTTATTCGCTTTAAGCTCTGGTCACACTGAAGCGCCTAGTAAATGATAAGTGGTTTAATTAAATCTAAGCTAGATGAAGCTTGCTCCAGTCTGACTAGAGCCGTGGATTCAATTTCACGAGAAGGCAGGTTCAGATACTGAACTTTTTAACAATCACTTAAATATTATAATTTGACATTAGTATTTATGTCAAAAAATGAGAATAAAGAATTTAGTTTAACAACACACAAATTGTGTAGAATCAAAATATTTTAAAAATAATGTTTTTATTTATTTAAATTTTAAACGAACCTGTCTTCTCGTGCAAGTGACTGATAGTTAACATTTCCTCTCGGTAAGTGTAGTTATAGTGAGCTGTGTAAATGATAAATCAGCCGTGTATATAAATTATAATAAGACAGTATATTTTAAGTAACTCCTTCTTATATTGTTATGCCATTAATAGGAAATAACTAAGTACTTTTTTTAAACTCCTTATTCATAAACGATTGTATAGAAATTATTTTTAATTATTTAGTAACATTCATTAAAAAATACTTTATAAAATGGAGGCCTGTTGTTTTTTTAGTTAAGGACAGTATTTGCGATCATCTGTGTCCACTTATATACTTATTTCTGTGACAAATTAATCCAAGTGAATTATATTATAACCTCTAACACAGTGGACATCACAATTTAATATATTCTAGTTCTTGTAAGAGGTTTATTGATCAAAAGGCACTCCTGGATGTATGTATGTATATCATATTATTCTAACGATAATTGTGTATAGTACATGAAGATGAAGAATAAGTAAAATTTCGTGGTGTGTAACCTAATATCATTTGTATGTAAATTCTAATGCGTTTATGAGTGAGGTGGCTTATGTTGAACGATTTACAACTTTATGTTTAAACAGCTATGTGATATATTTCCTCGTATGTAAATTCCCGGAGCCTCGCCCGCCGGGCCGCTTGTAAATTGACCCCCGGCACGTGAGATCCGGCCGCATCCCTTCCGGGGCGCAATTTTAGGATACAACCAAAGAAATAAAATCGTTTTGACACGATATACTTATTTTATTTTAGTCCTGTTTAAGATCCCCTCAATCTCTTCTGATATTGTTTTTGCTGTGGGGCGGCATGTGGGTCATGTGGGAATCCTGGAAGAGCCAGACTACCCACTAAAACTCGACAGGTCCCACTGGTCGCGATTCAGTGGGGGTGTGCCTGAGACATGGGTAGGGCTCTTCCCACACACACCCCCTCTCGATGGGGTCACTCGCCACGCTCAAAAACGTTGCGGTCCTCTCGAAACGAACGCGGGCACTCCGCACACGCCTCCCGAACCCTTAGTGGGTAAGGATGCCCCTACATCCGATCCCCGACTTCTAAAAATGTGGTTTTCAAGAGCACCTACGAATATTTGTAAATGTATGTAATAATGTCAATATTGATATAAGAATAAATCATACATTTTACATAGTGAACTTTGTCCAATCGGCCGAAGGATAAATAATTAAAATGTTAATTAGAAAATTATTTTTTAATTCTTTCACACAATCATTATTCATGTAATATATACAAATAGTATACATAAATAACTATTCGATTATAAAATTCACATTGCGCTTGGTACCAATACTTGTATCAACTAAAGGTAGGGAAGATTACAAGCGTCTAAATATGGAAAAAATGCTTTGAGAAGAGTGCTACAAAAATTTGCTGAACTTGGAACAGCTTATAAGTTACAATGATAAATCGTTATAAGTTTAACTTTATTTATAGAACAAAACAGTCGAGTGTACACTGAAAAAAATTGTTGAAATATTTTGAAACAAATTATTTCATGTAGGTATATTGAATTCAGTCAAGTAGTTAGTACATAAGTCCTTTGCCGTGTCCTAAAAGAGTATTAAATTCTAAATTACGTACTTTTGGGTGGAAGAAATAGATTCTAGAACAACTATAATACGAATAGCCTTGACCTACCTTTGTCTGACAATAATTTCCAAGCGAGATTTCTCCGTTATTTATAAAATGCTACCATGTTGTCACCTTATGTATTACACCGAGGAGAAATAGTCCCTGATTTTAAGTAACTTACTCGACCGGTCGGTTTTATCCCAATTGTAAACTATACACATTTAAACTTATCTTTACGCGTAAGACACATTAAACACTCAACCATACACAACCGGTAAATTGATTAAATCAAATTAATAGATTACTAAGTTAATGCCCGTTCTATAGATTAGTCTAATTAAATTATTCTTTATTACATACGACATAAATCAGTGCACAGACAAAATGCAGAGAAATTGACCGGTTTGAGTAACGACTTTACTTGGGACCACGTGGTGCGAAAATTCACATGAAGTAAAGACGACCGATGCCCTATGGACATGTATGGTTTAGCCAAGAAAATAGTTTACCCAGGGTAGAAAATAATTCTTGTCTCAAAACACTATATGGTTCGTTTTTCCCGTACAAAAAGTCCATACTTTCAACCTTATTATTGCTATTTTAATAACACCATGACATTTTGTCAGAATGAGGGTGTTTGCGATTGAAAATTCTGCTAGATACCAAAACGCGTGGGCGTGAGATCTAACGGCTATACTGTCATTGGTGAATTTTGAAATATCTGTCAATGGCATGTCAAAACTCACTAATCACACACCAGTTAGACCCTAAGCCTACCTACTGCCATATAGCGGATTTTTCATTTGCGAAAACCCTCATTGGTTGACCCACTGTCTTGGTCGACTGTGCATATGTGTCACAATTGTTTGGAAGCGAGATATTGATGACCAGTACAAGTCACCTCGTCTTGGATGCCGTCGAGTAAAACGTGTGTTGCGTATCGGATACGCACGCTGAGTACGCCCATACGGGCGCCGAGTGAAGGCCGGCGTCGCTTGCGTCATTCCAAAGCGCGCGCCTCCGCTATCACGGACCGCGCTTGCTCCAAAGCTTTCCTGAAATTGAATAATCGGATCATTACTATCAGGGAACTACAGTGTGGAATGGGAAGTTCCACCCTTGTCATTTCGGTAACCGCAGTATGGTGAATTATAAAACAGCGTGAGGCCGCCGCCGTCCCTGGGAATGTTGCATCTCTCGACACCCACGGAAATATTTTTGGCAGTCACTACATAATATAAAAACGTCATAGACAAGCCACGCGGTGCAATGCGACGCCGCATACATTTTGCCGCATCGTTGGACATATGTGGTATGCGGCGCTGCATCAAGGCACCGTAGTATGCGCAGCAGGGACCAGAGCGGCGCCGAAACCTACCGTCTGCCATATCAATGATTTTTATATGCTAATCGTCGCAGCGATATCACACCGGCGCCGCATCGCAATTTGTTGCGGTGTGCCTGCGGTGCGGCGCCGCAACGCACCGTGTGGCTATATGTTAGGCTGTCGTAGCGATAATGCTTAGGCGCCGCTTCGCTATTGCTCCGCACCGTGTGGCCTCTGCCTAAAGGACTAGGCTAGACTAAGAACTATCGCGGGGTCAACATCTAAGGCAGGTGGTACTCACAGATGCAGCGGGTTGTCAGTGTCGAGCCGGGCGAGCGCTAGTTGCGCCAGCGCGGCCAGGCGACGCAGCGCGGCGGCGCGGAGAGGCCCGGAGCGCGGCAGCGTGGCCGCCAGCGCCGCCGCCGCGCCCGCGCACTGCGCGCCCGCCGCCGCGCCCGCCGCTGTGCTCAGCGTCTCTGCGGGTACACACAGTCATTATATGAGGTGTAACAAAAGCATATACTGCAAATATTATAAGGACGAACTGTTTAGTGGACATATATTATGTAATAAATTCAGATAGTAACAAATCAATTTGATGCCTGCCAAAATCATATCCTGCATTGGCCAATTTGCTCTATTCGTCCTGCAAGCGCCGGAGGTCCTGAGTTCGAATCTTGGGTCGGACCGATGAAATTGTGACTATGTTTTCCTGTTGTGATAACAAAGGTGCCTCGAAAAGCACTTAAAGCCGTTGCTGCTGCGCCTGTACTCTCTGCGGTCGTGTCCGTGGTCCGATTGCTTGTTACCTCAACATCTCAGTTGCCCCACCGAACGATGAAAGTGAGGGAATAGGAAGAGCACTTTTGTGCTTGCGAACTCAGAAATAATTCGAATCCGCAAAAGCAAAATGAACTACCTCGGCGGGCCCGAACTCGGCGACACACATAACGTCCCTACTATTACACAAGCATATGAATATGAAAAACTAATATTATAAATGCGAAAGTAACTCTGTCTGTCTGTTACGCTTTCCCGCTTAAACCTCGCAACCGATTTTGATGAAATTTGGTACAGACAATCTTTAGACCCTGAGACAGAACATAGGCTACTTTTTATTTCGGAAAAAAGAAATCCACGCGGACGGAGTCGCGGGCGGCCGCTAGTAATACCTATAAGCGAGAGCACGAGCGGGTCGGCGTGCAGCAACGCGGGCGGGCCCGTGAGCGCCAGCGACGCGCGCAGCAGCCGCACGCCGCCGCCCAGGCAGCGCCGCCAGAACTGCAGGCTCGGGCCCTCCGTCGTCCTGAAAAGACAAAAACATGTCAAGTTACTCAAACAATGGGGACGTTCACGAATTACGTAAGCACAGAAACGGATTAAGACTACTTGATGCCCTTAACAATCCACGCCTGTCCGTATGTCAAATAGAATTTTGTGCTTCTTCTGGTACCCACCCAGACGTGATGCCCTTGGCAATTGCTTTATTTGATTAAGGGTTAATCCATCACTGAGTAAGCACAATGGGGGCGGGGGAGTCGCTGCTTTACTAATTTTTGATTACATGAGGGGTAGGAGAGTCTAGATGATGATTACGTCATTATACGTCATTGATAAATCATTTACTTTTTTACTCAAATGGTAACCCTTGCATGGTCTTTGCTTGTAAATGTAATGTATTTGCGGGGTTTAGTTGGTTTGGTTATGATCGTAAAATTATTATTTTTTTGTCCCTAAATCTTGTTGTACACCGAACTGATTGTTAATTGAACTTGAAATTTTGCAGACGTAAAGTAAGGAGTCCGGATTAAATAATAGGGTACTTTCTATCCCGGGAAAAAATGATATTGCCGAGGGCAACAAAAATCTGTAACAAGTCTGCTTACGTAATACTTGATCGGCCTTTAAGTATTACTTCTCACATACCACGGGCTTCACGCTTATAAATCCGGGCCCACATCATTGGATTTTTCGAAATCTATTTGTGGATTTGTGCCATTAGCTCGGCGGTGAGGGAAAAACCGCGGTGTATGTTAAGGTAACCTTTAATCAGACATAACATGACCAATTTTTTCATTGGTTTTCGACCTTAAGTCAAGGACATAAGGTTCGATTTAAGGTGGGAACTATCTTCCCTATCTATACTAATATATAAAGCTGAAGAGTTTGTTTGTATGTATGTTTGTTTGTTTGTTTGTTTGTTTGAACGCGTTAAACTCGGGAACTACTGAACCGACTTGGAAAATTCTTTTTGTGTTGGATAGTCCGTTTTACGAGATAGGCTTTAGGCCGTTGGAAATCCATGCGTGAAATGAATCCATCCATGAAATCGATATCCACGCGGACGAAGTCGCCGCCAGTTTATAATATAAGTATGGAAGTACGGATAGCCAGTTTATAATATAAGTATGCAAGGATGGAAGTGTACTCACTGCGGCGCGGGCGGCAGGAAGGCGTCGGCGGCGAGCGCGTGCGCGAGTCGGGCGCGCGCCGCGGCGGCCAGGCGGCGCAGCGCTCCCCCCGCGCCCGCGCCCGCGCCCGCGCCCGCCCCCGCGCCCGGCAGCGCGGCCGCGCGCACCAGCAGCAGGCGCAGGCGCACGCACGCGCGCACGCACAGCGGGTCCCACGCGTGCTCCACCAGCTCTGCGCAGTACATACGTGGCGTTATACTATGACGACACTCGCAGTCACAACTCATACTGTTACATCAAGGTTCCCAGAGTGAAGTGAAATCTGGCTCGAAGGACCATAAGAATGTACAGCGACACCTAAGAATGATTGACTTCATAGAAAAAATTAGAAAAGCATCGGTTCAAACACAGTTCCTTGTTGGACACTTAAGTTAAAGAAAACATCATTAACAAAATATCCCGACACCCACAAACATTGAAATAATTTTCTTAAATAACTATTATTCTATTTAAGCGACTTTCACGAAATCACGTCGAATACGCTTGTTTTTTATAACATTATTGATAGTTAAACAGTATCAAAAGCTTTATGCAAAATTATAAAAAAACCAAAAATACAATACTAACTACCTATTTACGACCTAACAAAAAAGCAGTTACGTACGTTCTAGTTTATTCAACTATCTATTTCTACAAACCCACCTGTGAGCTTAGGTATGACGACGCGGTTGACGAGCATAGGCACGAGGCACAGGTCGGGATCCTCCCTCACAGATTCCTCAGTAAGCGCCGGCGCGTCCTCCGCCTCCTCCTCCGAACCTGAGGACTCACTCGATAACTTCTCCGGCCGGACTCCGTACATCATCAGACATCTGGCAGAAAAGTTGAACAGAGTTAGTTTTAAAGCTTTTTATCAAAATATAAGCAATTATTAGAATATAAGCAATGCTCACTTGTACCAGTCCATTTTCTCATAGTCCTCGTTGTCTTCGTCCGCTAGGGGATTCCAGAGAATTAGCTGTACACAAAATAACACATTATGTAAATTAACATCCCTAGTGCTCCTGGACCTGGACCAAACACATAACAATTAAGCTTTTAAGAAAATTTAATTTTCCCGTTGTAACAATATTTAAAAACAAGTGTGACTCAACTATGCTAATTTCAGATGCTGGCTGTATGGGCTCAGCTCTTTTAGCATGAACCGTCAAACACTTAATATACCAAAAAGTATATTTTATCCCTTTCGGCTGTATGAAATCAGTTTCCTTTGTCTGTCCTGTCAAGGAAAATATATAACAAGAACTATCTATTGCTACCGGCTGTATTTGCTCAGTTTCCTTTGCTTCTCTTGTCACAGACAAAAATATCTATCGCTACCGGCTGTATGAGCTCGGTTTCCTAATTTCCTTTGCCTCTCTTGTCACAGACAAAAATATCTATCGCTACCGGCTGTATGTAAGCGGGCCAGGCGCGCGCACACGCCGCGCACCGAGCGCCACTGCACAGTGGGTCTCTCACCTGATGCCGGACGTAGGGCGCGAGCAGCTTGGGCAGGCAGTCGGGCACGTACGCGTCGGCGTAGAGCGCGCGCGCGCGGCGGCGGAAGCGGGCCAGGCGCGCGCACACGCCGCGCACCGAGCGCCACTGCACAGTGGGTCTCTCACCTGATGCCGGACGTAGGGCGCGAGCAGCTTGGGCAGGCAGTCGGGCACGTACGCGTCGGCGTAGAGCGCGCGCGCGCGGCGGCGGAAGCGGGCCAGGCGCGCGCACACGCCGCGCACCGAGCGCCACTGCACAGTGGGTCTCTCACCTGATGCCGGACGTAGGGCGCGAGCAGCTTGGGCAGGCAGTCGGGCACGTACGCGTCGGCGTAGAGCGCGCGCGCGCGGCGGCGGAAGCGGGCCAGGCGCGCGCACACGCCGCGCACCGAGCGCCACTGCACAGTGGGTCTCTCACCTGATGCCGGACGTAGGGCGCGAGCAGCTTGGGCAGGCAGTCGGGCACGTACG
This sequence comes from Nomophila noctuella, assembly GCA_958496325.1. NCBI lineage: Eukaryota > Metazoa > Arthropoda > Insecta > Lepidoptera > Crambidae > Nomophila > Nomophila noctuella. The sequence goes on along the minus strand of OY292483.1, from coordinate 14,649,904 downwards.
CGTCGGCGTAGAGCGCGCGCGCGCGGCGGCGGAAGCGGGCCAGGCGCGCGCACACGCCGCGCACCGAGCGCCACTGCACAGTGGGTCTCTCACCTGATGCCGGACGTAGGGCGCGAGCAGCTTGGGCAGGCAGTCGGGCACGTACGCGTCGGCGTAGAGCGCGCGCGCGCGGCGGCGGAAGCGGGCCAGGCGCGCGCACACGCCGCGCACCGAGCGCCACTGCACAGTGGGTCTCTCACCTGATGCCGGACGTAGGGCGCGAGCAGCTTGGGCAGGCAGTCGGGCACGTACGCGTCGGCGTAGAGCGCGCGCGCGCGGCGGCGGAAGCGGGCCAGGCGCGCGCACACGCCGCGCACCGAGCGCCACTGCACAGTGGGTCTCTCACCTGATGCCGGACGTAGGGCGCGAGCAGCTTGGGCAGGCAGTCGGGCACGTACGCGTCGGCGTAGAGCGCGCGCGCGCGGCGGCGGAAGCGGGCCAGGCGCGCGCACACGCCGCGCACCGAGCGCCACTGCACAGTGGGTCTCTCACCTGATGCCGGACGTAGGGCGCGAGCAGCTTGGGCAGGCAGTCGGGCACGTACGCGTCGGCGTAGAGCGCGCGCGCGCGGCGGCGGAAGCGGGCCAGGCGCGCGCACACGCCGCGCACCGAGCGCCACTGCACAGTGGGTCTCTCACCTGATGCCGGACGTAGGGCGCGAGCAGCTTGGGCAGGCAGTCGGGCACGTACGCGTCGGCGTAGAGCGCGCGCGCGCGGCGGCGGAAGCGGGCCAGGCGCGCGCACACGCCGCGCACCGAGCGCCACTGCACAGTGGGTCTCTCACCTGATGCCGGACGTAGGGCGCGAGCAGCTTGGGCAGGCAGTCGGGCACGTACGCGTCGGCGTAGAGCGCGCGCGCGCGGCGGCGGAAGCGGGCCAGGCGCGCGCACACGCCGCGCACCGAGCGCCACTGCACAGTGGGTCTCTCACCTGATGCCGGACGTAGGGCGCGAGCAGCTTGGGCAGGCAGTCGGGCACGTACGCGTCGGCGTAGAGCGCGCGCGCGCGGCGGCGGAAGCGGGCCAGGCGCGCGCACACGCCGCGCACCGAGCGCCACTGCACAGTGGGTCTCTCACCTGATGCCGGACGTAGGGCGCGAGCAGCTTGGGCAGGCAGTCGGGCACGTACGCGTCGGCGTAGAGCGCGCGCGCGCGGCGGCGGAAGCGGGCCAGGCGCGCGCACACGCCGCGCACCGAGCGCCACTGCACAGTGGGTCTCTCACCTGATGCCGGACGTAGGGCGCGAGCAGCTTGGGCAGGCAGTCGGGCACGTACGCGTCGGCGTAGAGCGCGCGCGCGCGGCGGCGGAAGCGGGCCAGGCGCGCGCACACGCCGCGCACCGAGCGCCACTGCACAGTGGGTCTCTCACCTGATGCCGGACGTAGGGCGCGAGCAGCTTGGGCAGGCAGTCGGGCACGTACGCGTCGGCGTAGAGCGCGCGCGCGCGGCGGCGGAAGCGGGCCAGGCGCGCGCACACGCCGCGCACCGAGCGCCACTGCACAGTGGGTCTCTCACCTGATGCCGGACGTAGGGCGCGAGCAGCTTGGGCAGGCAGTCGGGCACGTACGCGTCGGCGTAGAGCGCGCGCGCGCGGCGGCGGAAGCGGGCCAGGCGCGCGCACACGCCGCGCACCGAGCGCCACTGCACAGTGGGTCTCTCACCTGATGCCGGACGTAGGGCGCGAGCAGCTTGGGCAGGCAGTCGGGCACGTACGCGTCGGCGTAGAGCGCGCGCGCGCGGCGGCGGAAGCGGGCCAGGCGCGCGCACACGCCGCGCACCGAGCGCCACTGCACAGTGGGTCTCTCACCTGATGCCGGACGTAGGGCGCGAGCAGCTTGGGCAGGCAGTCGGGCACGTACGCGTCGGCGTAGAGCGCGCGCGCGCGGCGGCGGAAGCGGGCCAGGCGCGCGCACACGCCGCGCACCGAGCGCCACTGCACAGTGGGTCTCTCACCTGATGCCGGACGTAGGGCGCGAGCAGCTTGGGCAGGCAGTCGGGCACGTACGCGTCGGCGTAGAGCGCGCGCGCGCGGCGGCGGAAGCGGGCCAGGCGCGCGCACACGCCGCGCACCGAGCGCCACTGCACAGTGGGTCTCTCACCTGATGCCGGACGTAGGGCGCGAGCAGCTTGGGCAGGCAGTCGGGCACGTACGCGTCGGCGTAGAGCGCGCGCGCGCGGCGGCGGAAGCGGGCCAGGCGCGCGCACACGCCGCGCACCGAGCGCCACTGCACAGTGGGTCTCTCACCTGATGCCGGACGTAGGGCGCGAGCAGCTTGGGCAGGCAGTCGGGCACGTACGCGTCGGCGTAGAGCGCGCGCGCGCGGCGGCGGAAGCGGGCCAGGCGCGCGCACACGCCGCGCACCGAGCGCCACTGCACAGTGGGTCTCTCACCTGATGCCGGACGTAGGGCGCGAGCAGCTTGGGCAGGCAGTCGGGCACGTACGCGTCGGCGTAGAGCGCGCGCGCGCGGCGGCGGAAGCGGGCCAGGCGCGCGCACACGCCGCGCACCGAGCGCCACTGCACAGTGGGTCTCTCACCTGATGCCGGACGTAGGGCGCGAGCAGCTTGGGCAGGCAGTCGGGCACGTACGCGTCGGCGTAGAGCGCGCGCGCGCGGCGGCGGAAGCGGGCCAGGCGCGCGCACACGCCGCGCACCGAGCGCCACTGCACAGTGGGTCTCTCACCTGATGCCGGACGTAGGGCGCGAGCAGCTTGGGCAGGCAGTCGGGCACGTACGCGTCGGCGTAGAGCGCGCGCGCGCGGCGGCGGAAGCGGGCCAGGCGCGCGCACACGCCGCGCACCGAGCGCCACTGCACAGTGGGTCTCTCACCTGATGCCGGACGTAGGGCGCGAGCAGCTTGGGCAGGCAGTCGGGCACGTACGCGTCGGCGTAGAGCGCGCGCGCGCGGCGGCGGAAGCGGGCCAGGCGCGCGCACACGCCGCGCACCGAGCGCCACTGCACAGTGGGTCTCTCACCTGATGCCGGACGTAGGGCGCGAGCAGCTTGGGCAGGCAGTCGGGCACGTACGCGTCGGCGTAGAGCGCGCGCGCGCGGCGGCGGAAGCGGGCCAGGCGCGCGCACACGCCGCGCACCGAGCGCCACTGCACAGTGGGTCTCTCACCTGATGCCGGACGTAGGGCGCGAGCAGCTTGGGCAGGCAGTCGGGCACGTACGCGTCGGCGTAGAGCGCGCGCGCGCGGCGGCGGAAGCGGGCCAGGCGCGCGCACACGCCGCGCACCGAGCGCCACTGCACAGTGGGTCTCTCACCTGATGCCGGACGTAGGGCGCGAGCAGCTTGGGCAGGCAGTCGGGCACGTACGCGTCGGCGTAGAGCGCGCGCGCGCGGCGGCGGAAGCGGGCCAGGCGCGCGCACACGCCGCGCACCGAGCGCCACTGCACAGTGGGTCTCTCACCTGATGCCGGACGTAGGGCGCGAGCAGCTTGGGCAGGCAGTCGGGCACGTACGCGTCGGCGTAGAGCGCGCGCGCGCGGCGGCGGAAGCGGGCCAGGCGCGCGCACACGCCGCGCACCGAGCGCCACTGCACAGTGGGTCTCTCACCTGATGCCGGACGTAGGGCGCGAGCAGCTTGGGCAGGCAGTCGGGCACGTACGCGTCGGCGTAGAGCGCGCGCGCGCGGCGGCGGAAGCGGGCCAGGCGCGCGCACACGCCGCGCACCGAGCGCCACTGCACAGTGGGTCTCTCACCTGATGCCGGACGTAGGGCGCGAGCAGCTTGGGCAGGCAGTCGGGCACGTACGCGTCGGCGTAGAGCGCGCGCGCGCGGCGGCGGAAGCGGGCCAGGCGCGCGCACACGCCGCGCACCGAGCGCCACTGCACAGTGGGTCTCTCACCTGATGCCGGACGTAGGGCGCGAGCAGCTTGGGCAGGCAGTCGGGCACGTACGCGTCGGCGTAGAGCGCGCGCGCGCGGCGGCGGAAGCGGGCCAGGCGCGCGCACACGCCGCGCACCGAGCGCCACTGCACAGTGGGTCTCTCACCTGATGCCGGACGTAGGGCGCGAGCAGCTTGGGCAGGCAGTCGGGCACGTACGCGTCGGCGTAGAGCGCGCGCGCGCGGCGGCGGAAGCGGGCCAGGCGCGCGCACACGCCGCGCACCGAGCGCCACTGCACAGTGGGTCTCTCACCTGATGCCGGACGTAGGGCGCGAGCAGCTTGGGCAGGCAGTCGGGCACGTACGCGTCGGCGTAGAGCGCGCGCGCGCGGCGGCGGAAGCGGGCCAGGCGCGCGCACACGCCGCGCACCGAGCGCCACTGCACAGTGGGTCTCTCACCTGATGCCGGACGTAGGGCGCGAGCAGCTTGGGCAGGCAGTCGGGCACGTACGCGTCGGCGTAGAGCGCGCGCGCGCGGCGGCGGAAGCGGGCCAGGCGCGCGCACACGCCGCGCACCGAGCGCCACTGCACAGTGGGTCTCTCACCTGATGCCGGACGTAGGGCGCGAGCAGCTTGGGCAGGCAGTCGGGCACGTACGCGTCGGCGTAGAGCGCGCGCGCGCGGCGGCGGAAGCGGGCCAGGCGCGCGCACACGCCGCGCACCGAGCGCCACTGCACAGTGGGTCTCTCACCTGATGCCGGACGTAGGGCGCGAGCAGCTTGGGCAGGCAGTCGGGCACGTACGCGTCGGCGTAGAGCGCGCGCGCGCGGCGGCGGAAGCGGGCCAGGCGCGCGCACACGCCGCGCACCGAGCGCCACTGCACAGTGGGTCTCTCACCTGATGCCGGACGTAGGGCGCGAGCAGCTTGGGCAGGCAGTCGGGCACGTACGCGTCGGCGTAGAGCGCGCGCGCGCGGCGGCGGAAGCGGGCCAGGCGCGCGCACACGCCGCGCACCGAGCGCCACTGCACAGTGGGTCTCTCACCTGATGCCGGACGTAGGGCGCGAGCAGCTTGGGCAGGCAGTCGGGCACGTACGCGTCGGCGTAGAGCGCGCGCGCGCGGCGGCGGAAGCGGGCCAGGCGCGCGCACACGCCGCGCACCGAGCGCCACTGCACAGTGGGTCTCTCACCTGATGCCGGACGTAGGGCGCGAGCAGCTTGGGCAGGCAGTCGGGCACGTACGCGTCGGCGTAGAGCGCGCGCGCGCGGCGGCGGAAGCGGGCCAGGCGCGCGCACACGCCGCGCACCGAGCGCCACTGCACAGTGGGTCTCTCACCTGATGCCGGACGTAGGGCGCGAGCAGCTTGGGCAGGCAGTCGGGCACGTACGCGTCGGCGTAGAGCGCGCGCGCGCGGCGGCGGAAGCGGGCCAGGCGCGCGCACACGCCGCGCACCGAGCGCCACTGCACAGTGGGTCTCTCACCTGATGCCGGACGTAGGGCGCGAGCAGCTTGGGCAGGCAGTCGGGCACGTACGCGTCGGCGTAGAGCGCGCGCGCGCGGCGGCGGAAGCGGGCCAGGCGCGCGCACACGCCGCGCACCGAGCGCCACTGCACAGTGGGTCTCTCACCTGATGCCGGACGTAGGGCGCGAGCAGCTTGGGCAGGCAGTCGGGCACGTACGCGTCGGCGTAGAGCGCGCGCGCGCGGCGGCGGAAGCGGGCCAGGCGCGCGCACACGCCGCGCACCGAGCGCCACTGCACAGTGGGTCTCTCACCTGATGCCGGACGTAGGGCGCGAGCAGCTTGGGCAGGCAGTCGGGCACGTACGCGTCGGCGTAGAGCGCGCGCGCGCGGCGGCGGAAGCGGGCCAGGCGCGCGCACACGCCGCGCACCGAGCGCCACTGCACAGTGGGTCTCTCACCTGATGCCGGACGTAGGGCGCGAGCAGCTTGGGCAGGCAGTCGGGCACGTACGCGTCGGCGTAGAGCGCGCGCGCGCGGCGGCGGAAGCGGGCCAGGCGCGCGCACACGCCGCGCACCGAGCGCCACTGCACAGTGGGTCTCTCACCTGATGCCGGACGTAGGGCGCGAGCAGCTTGGGCAGGCAGTCGGGCACGTACGCGTCGGCGTAGAGCGCGCGCGCGCGGCGGCGGAAGCGGGCCAGGCGCGCGCACACGCCGCGCACCGAGCGCCACTGCACAGTGGGTCTCTCACCTGATGCCGGACGTAGGGCGCGAGCAGCTTGGGCAGGCAGTCGGGCACGTACGCGTCGGCGTAGAGCGCGCGCGCGCGGCGGCGGAAGCGGGCCAGGCGCGCGCACACGCCGCGCACCGAGCGCCACTGCACAGTGGGTCTCTCACCTGATGCCGGACGTAGGGCGCGAGCAGCTTGGGCAGGCAGTCGGGCACGTACGCGTCGGCGTAGAGCGCGCGCGCGCGGCGGCGGAAGCGGGCCAGGCGCGCGCACACGCCGCGCACCGAGCGCCACTGCACAGTGGGTCTCTCACCTGATGCCGGACGTAGGGCGCGAGCAGCTTGGGCAGGCAGTCGGGCACGTACGCGTCGGCGTAGAGCGCGCGCGCGCGGCGGCGGAAGCGGGCCAGGCGCGCGCACACGCCGCGCACCGAGCGCCACTGCACAGTGGGTCTCTCACCTGATGCCGGACGTAGGGCGCGAGCAGCTTGGGCAGGCAGTCGGGCACGTACGCGTCGGCGTAGAGCGCGCGCGCGCGGCGGCGGAAGCGGGCCAGGCGCGCGCACACGCCGCGCACCGAGCGCCACTGCACAGTGGGTCTCTCACCTGATGCCGGACGTAGGGCGCGAGCAGCTTGGGCAGGCAGTCGGGCACGTACGCGTCGGCGTAGAGCGCGCGCGCGCGGCGGCGGAAGCGGGCCAGGCGCGCGCACACGCCGCGCACCGAGCGCCACGCCGCCAGCGCGTCGCTGAACAACGTAGCACTGCCCACTTGTATCGCCTCTGCGCATACACATACACAAATTTCAAAACACTTTTTAGGGGCCGTTCATTAATCAGAGAGCTCAACAGCGAGGCTCGACGGGGGGGAAGGGGGGTCCTAAAAAAAACACGAAATATCACAATAAGGGAGGGAGCCCCCTTATTGTGATATTTCGTGATTTTTCGTGTGTAGTAATATATCACGTGCATAATTTATTTTCGGCATAATTGATCCGAAAAGAAGCGTTAAATCCGTCGTGTGAGGACATTGTACATAAAATTATGTTCATCTAAAATTATCAGATAAAACAGAAAAAAAAACACTACAATTATGATTCGCTGCGCCTAGCGTCACGTACCTCTCTCCCGTGTATAGTGGCTGAGCTCCGCCGGCGGCAGCTCGTCATCACTGGAGTCTCCGTCCTGGTGCGCAGTAGCAGCCCCTGCGGCTTCGCGCTTGCGTCGCCTGGCGCGCCGCCGCCCCTCGCGCTCGGCGCAGCGCCGTCGCTTCTCCTCCGACTCGGGGGGACGCGCCGCTCCCGGCCGGGCTGGGGGAGACAAACGGATTATTGTCACGTCTTTACAGTATTTACATAACTTATGAAAGCGATGACGTATAATTACTTATACACTGAACGGATTTTAATAATTCTTTCACTGTTGACTAGATACACTATCCCCGGTGAACATAGGGTACTTTTGATCCCGGATATATGGGGGGGAAGGGGGGGATATATGAAATAAGAAATTACGCGCGGGTGAAACTGCAGGCGGAAGGCTTGTTTGAGATACTTTAGGACATCACCAACTTTGTCAATCGTCGAGCTGTCAAAAGACGCCTAATAAAATGGACAGAGTATAGGAACCGTGCATAGCGATGACTCTGCCATCTCGTGACTCATATTCAAAACTTTTACTCTCAATGTCGGTAATTCTACTGTCAAACCACGGAAAAACACGGTGCCTTATTCTGCCATCTAGTGACTCATATTCGAAACTTTTACGCTAAATGTAAAATTTTACTGTCAAACCACAGAAAAAAAATTCGGGATTTTAGCTCCCTGAATAGTTTCTGCACGGTGCCTATAGATACGGCCACAGGCAACTTAGGGAACATACCCAAACTACGTGACCGATTTAGGGGGGGGAGGGGGGTCTTCAAAGTACCACTCATGGTCACCGGGGGGAGGGGGGGGGGTTTGGTTTCTTGTCACGTAGTCAATAATTTTTTTTTAAGAACGCCACGTTTTTACTAAACACAATTACAACCGTATGCAATTATAGGTACGCATTCTCAAAGTACGCACTTTTAGGGGCCGTATAAGAAAATACAAACAAAAGCCATTATTTTGTAACTTTACGCAAAAAATATTGATAAAATATACTACGTGAAAACTAGGGGGGGGGAGAGGGGGTCTGGGCATATACTACGCTTGGTCACCGAGGGGGGGGAGGGGGTCAAAAAACACGAAAAAAAGGGTCACGTAGTTTGGGTATGTTCCCTTACCGGTGAGGTACATGACGTCGTCGGCCTGGTCGCGCACGTCGGCGCGGCGCCGCTCGGTGAGGTACTCGCAGCGCCAGCGGTGCAGCGCCAGCGCGCGAGCTTCGAGGGCCTCCAGCTCCGGCAGCTACACGGAAACATTCACAGTCAAATATGGTCAAGTCAAAAGAGCTAGACGACAGTTGAGGTGGTAGCCAAAACTGATGAACCTATGACTACCATACTCTCTTTTCTCGCCGCTCCCGCACCTCATACTGACAACAACTGTAAATCACCTCCTGCGCGTCTAGACCGCCAGCGCTCTAACGATAATAATTATGTCGGCTGTCGGTGACGGTGTCTGCGCCCTCATCAATATATATTTTTTTTATTTAATGTTCGATGATGGCAGCCTTGATGGCCTAGTGGTTTAAGTACCGGGCCGTAGTCTCGAGCTCCTGGGTTCGATCTCCGGGTCGGGAAAATTTGTGTCGATTTTTCCAAACACATCCCGGGTTTGTGATTACCAATCCGCATTTGGCAAGCGTGGTGTTTAAGCCAAAGCCAATCTATGTATCAAAAACATGATTTCAAATGATGGAGGCCTTTGCCCTGCAGTAGGATTAATTGGTTTATACTTCACTTTAAACGTCGCGCGTGATAGTCGCGCCACACACGCAATGCGTTGCGGTAATGTCCTCTTCCGATCTGTACACTTGACTAAGTGTCTCAGTACACGCACCTTCTCGTCCAGACACTCGATGAGGTCGGTGAGGTAGCCGCGCAAGGCCTGCGCGCGGCGGTACGCGGCGTCCAGCTGCGGGCAGCGGCGCGTGCGCAGGTCGCGCGTCTCCAGCGCGCGAGACAGCCGCGCCACCCACTCTGTGCGTTGCGTGGACGTCTTCTCCCGGTCTACTTGGAGCTCCTCCATTCTAGCACATTAGAGAGACATTACATGATGTTGGAAACATTTCAAAATGCACTAACTTTCTTCTAATTTATCGCTATCATTTTTCATTTGAGCTTATTGTATTTTATAATTTATTTCCTATTTTTTTTATTGTTTTAACAATAATTTTAACAATAATAACCAACCAAACTCATCCTATGCTGTCATAACTAAAAAGTGAAATTACATATATAAAATTGCACCCAACCAACCTCCCTGCAGCACACCCTCCTATCTCTGAGCGCGTCAAACAACTCCTTGGCATTGGCGGGCGGCTTGCCCGCGCCTAAAAGCCTGGTGCGGCGCGGCGGCCATCTGTAGCGACGATAGCGCCACTGCCAGAGTTCATAAACAAGTGCACACAATCACACTCCTTGCGGTACACCCAACTGACCTGTCTCTAAGCGCGTCTAGCAGCTCCTGAGCAGTGGCAGGTGGCTTTCCCGAGCCCAGCGGCCGCAGGTGCGGCGCGGCGGGGATCTGCGGCGGCGGCGGCGCCACGGCGAACGGGTTCAGCTCGCCCAGGCCTTCTCCTGGTTGGAGGAAAATGTACTCTATAGGTAGGTACTGACTGTTTAAAGTGCAATGATATAAAAAGATTTTGCGTGCAAAACTACTGTCAAATCTACTGTCACAATACTTCATGAACTCTTTAAATAGAGTTGGCTAGAATTTTGCCATCTGACCACACTTGGTGTTCTTTTTCTTTGATCAATAAATTATAAATGTGTGATATAATCTTAAATAATGAAAACACTTTGGAGTCTCTTTAAACCTGTTATGTCCACAATGGCAGGCATGGCCTTCTTTATCTGCTGCTCCTCCCATTCTTCCACTTCGCTGTCCAGCTCTTCATTGGTGGGTGCGGCCGCGGTGCCACCTACAAATAACAATCCCAACTAATCCCAACTAATATTATAAATGCGAAAGTAACTCTGTCTGTCTGTCTGTCTGTCTGTCTGTCTGTCTGTCTGTCTGTCTGTCTGTCTGTTACGCTTTCCCGCTTAAACCTCGCAACCGATTTTGATGAAATTTGGTACAGACAATCTTTAGACCCTGAGACAGAACATAGGCTACTTTTTATTTCGAAAAAAAGATATCCACGCGGACGGAGTCGCGGGCGGCCGCTAGTACATAATATAAATAACAACCCACAAACCCACCCCATGTAAAACAACCAATGCACAAGTGGGATTGATGGGGACTTTTGATATATCAATTGTAATTACTCATTCAAAGACTGTACAAAAATCCGGCTTACTGGGAATTTATGCAAAATGGAATGTCTATTTTACTGGACTATGAGCTATACAAAGATATCACAATATGGTAGTTGACTAGTTAGTCAAATTACCTACTTTTTTTTCTTTGCTATTTTTTGTGTCCGGTGGAAGTCTCTCGTTTCGGAGGCCAAGACACACTTTGGGTCGTTGAGCCATAAAAGTTAGTTAGTTAGTTAGTTTTGTGTCCAGTCATAAGCACATTGAAATATGAACTTTACTCCTTTGACATAAGAGTCGAGGTGTACCTATACATATTATTGACTGTCCATGTAGTATTATAGTGTATTCACTTCAAGTAATAATGTTCATCAACACTCACGCTTAGGCTTATCACTGGGCAAGTCCAACCCTCTCACGTGCATGCGTCCCTCCTCATCGTCATCGCCGGAGCCGTCGTCGTCGCGCACGAGCCGCGAGCCCGGCTTCACCTCCGCCGTCACCGGCACGAAGTCGCCAAGCTCACGCGCCTGGAAATACGAGACATTGCTGTAGTAATGTAGGGAGAGAGACGATTTCATTACGAACAAACTGTGTCTATGTAAACGCAATGATAAAAGATTACGAAGTTAACCATGACAATGTAAAAACAGCAATAAATCGCAACTATTAGAATGATGATGAGGATATTGACTGATTTTTTTAAACTTCGTATTTTTATATTCAAGAGTGCTATGTGTATATCTTACCGCTGTGATTCATGTATAGAAAACTTTGAAAAGTTTAATAAGATTTGTAAAAATTACAATTTAAATTACCAGAAAATTACATTCAATACCCAAAAGAAACTATTTACCTGACCACGCAGTATCGCCGAAAAACGACTCAAACCGCCAAGTCTGACCAAGAGAAACAATCCCCACAGCAGAATTCCACAACAACAATCTTCCAGTTACGAAAAACAAATGAAATCCAACCTCGATCACGCGTTCAACTTCCCGCTATAAAAACGCGTCCAACATCCGATCACTTGTGACAAGAGAACTGGCGCCGCTCCCGCTAGTCCCTCACCTCTCATACCTGCTGTCGCGTCTTCCTCGCCGCGTGGATGAGCGCCGCGTCGGGGATGTGCCCCGGCGCGACCGCCAGCGCGGCCCTCACGGACTCCGCGCGGTACTGGTGGAACCCTCTACTGTCTTCGTCGTCTTCCTCCGGGCTGTCGGACACGTCCCCCGCCCCGTCCGCCGCTAGCGCCTCTCGTCCGGACAGGATCAGACCTTCGAGCGTCACTTTCTTCTTCGGTTTAGGCTTGTCCTCGATTGCGCTGTTTCCGTTGTCGTCCTGAATAGTTAAATTGTATTAATTGTTACGGTTCTGATGTCTATTCATCAATGCACTGTCAACCCATTGTATAACAGAAGCAAAATGGTGGTCACAAATAGCTTGGAAAGTTTGCAATTCTGTTTGCATTTAATCTATGTATATGAAGGGTTTAACTACTAGTTCATGGAAATTAAGGTATGGTAATATCTTTTAATACAAATCATTTCTTGTATACATTAATACACAATGCAATTCGGATTTTGGAACACAATATGCTGATGTTTCAGTGATGAAGCACAACATGATGGTCAAGAAATGTATTTCCTTCGAAGACACATTGTTGTTTCTGAGCAGTTATTTTAGAAAAGGTAGAAACAATCATGTTAACACAACTCTTTACAGTGGATATCACATTCAAGCTCTTTACTTTTCTATAATCTATAACCTGACAGAATCATCACTATTACACATTGAATTTGTTGTTTCCTGATTATATTTTATCAATGTAAGTACACATGGAGGCATATTGTGTACTAGTCAGGGGACTTACTTACAATATGACTATACTTAATAACTTAATATATGTATAGTAATATATGTATGTATATATGTATGTATGTATATGTATAGTTATTTCATTTTGATCAGCACTACCTACTTCACTTTCTGATTTGCCCTAAGGTTGACTGGTAGAGAATGCCATGAGGCATTAAGTCCGCCTTTTGTACAATATTTTGTGTAGTACAACAAAAATTAAATAAATAAATAAATATGATGGGCCCCTTGGTTTAGTGTTCAGAGTCTACAAAACTGAGAGTCGGGGGCTCAAATCCCACTAGGGGAAAATGTTTGTGTGAATAACATTGGAATATTTTCAGAATTGACATTCTTTTGAAATAGTAAAATCTCAGCTAATTCTAATACTAAGAAGTGCCTCTTTACTAGATTAATAACTTTATAGGTGAAGGAATGGTATACATTGGTTCTGAAGCACATTACCTCATTAATATTATTGTCATATTTATTATTATCACCGTCAGGACCACGTCGCCTCTCCTTCTCCCGGCGCTTGGCCAGCCGCTTGCTCTGTGATGACTTCTTCACTTTGAACACTTCACCATCCTCTTCTGCAATCATTTGTTTTTAAATATATTAATATTCATTCATGGTTATGAATTATTATAATCCCTTAATACTTTAGTAACTTTATCTAAGTAAGTCTGCAGACCACTCTTTCCAACTGGGCACAATGGGCGCGTGCTCAAACCCCGAGATCCATTGGGGCCCCCAGACCAGGTTCTGGTGGCCCTATGTTTACCCTAAAAGACGTTTAATGGCCCATGTGCCAGGGCCCCTTATAGGTGAAAGACAGCCCTGAAAGTCTGTTTACACTGTCATAACCTTTATTCTACTCATACTCATACTCATAAGCTGCTCCGCCAATTATGAGATAATATTTAAGAAACAGGTGCTAATAGTTATGGTTGCAGTGTCACAGCATCATTTCTAATTCTTCAACAAAACAGACAGAACAATTAATTGGTATGCTTGCTATGATGAGAGCAAATGATCAGGTCTTTAGCTCAAACTGTTTGAAAATTTAATTAAAGCTATTTATGACTTGTTTCATTGAAAATGATGTGTTATTAAATCAAATGAAAACAAAGTTTTCTTTTTCTTTGTCTCATGTGTAAAGTTTATTCGTCGTCTGAGGTAATTACTACTAGAGGTAACTTAAGTCAAATAAGATGCTTAGTGGAATAGTATTTTTTGATGTAAAAATGCTATCCATTGCGTCCAAGGCTTGAGAGGTTACCTTCGTCCGCAAAACTCAAAAGAGTGGTGGGTTTAACCGGTCTGTTTTCCTTCTTGTCGTAGCTGATGATCGGCGGCGGCGGCGGTTCAGGGTCGCCGTCATCTTCATCATCAGCGCAAAACATGCGACGTTGGATCTTCTTTGGTTTACGAAACAGAGACATTTTTATAAATTATTTTTGCACTACACACACTGGAACCCTTTTAAAACATGCACAAATACACTAGATATGTCACATTAGCACTGCTACATGAAATATTTACTGAATTTATTGTAAAGTACGAATTATTCCCGTTTTGACTTTACATGAATAAGTGACAGCTAGCTTGAAGCTTCATTTTTTTTTCTCTCTCTGCTTCTGTCTGTCATGAATAAAGTTATCGCAACAGGGTTGTTTACATGATTCAATTGAAAATTTCAATTAAATTGTTATACAAAAAATACATTGATGGCATCGTAAATGCCACCAAATAAAAAAAGAAGCAAATTATGACGGGAAAGACGTGAGCAAATATATAAATCGAACAAGCGCTCTGTAATGATTGGGTTTCCCCAGGGCAGCGTGTTAGGACCACAACTTTTTATCGTATACATTAATGATTTACCGTTAGTCTCAAAATATCCAATAACACTATTTGCTGATGACAGTACAGTTACAATTGAATCTAAAAAAAATACTACTCATGAGCATGAAATTACTAAAACCATTAAATCACTAATACAATGGATGAATGAAAACAATCTTAAGATTAATTTGGAAAAGACAAAAATTATGTATTTTAGTCAACGCATAGCTGCTCCAAACTATAACATTAATTACGAAGGCACTATAATAAATACATCTGACGCAACGAAATTTCTCGGTATTATCATTGATAAAAATTTAAATTGGAAACCGCACACAGAGGCACTCATTAAAAGAATTAGTTCGTCTGCTTATGCTCTTTATAAATTATCCTCTATTATAGACATTGATGCACTTATCACAGCCTATCATGGTACTGTTCACTCAATCTTAAGGTTTGGTGTGATTTTTTGGGGAAATTCTGCAAACAAAGAATTTGTTTTTAAATCGCAAAAGAGGTGCATTAGGGCAATGTTTGGCCTTCAAAGTATTGAAAGTTGTAAAGCATATTTCATTAAATACAAAATTTTAACTTTGCCCTCATTGTTAATATTTGAAGCAGCGGTTTTCGTTAGAACAAACACTAGTCTTTTTAGTCGTCTGGCTGATATAAGTAGTCGTAGTCGTAGGAATAATGATAGACTGTGCATAGTCCCGTGCAATACAACACTAATGCATAAAAGTGTTTTCTGTTTAGCGCCATTAATATTTAATAAAATACCTACATGTATAAAAGAATTACCTTTGATCAGATTTAAAAAACAGTTAAAAAAATTTGTTATAGATAAATGTTTTTATAACTTAAATGATTTTTTACATGACACCTGAAACTATGACATGAGTCCAGACTATTCTCAGAATATGCCCATTACCAGTAAATTGATTGCATTTTGTATTAGAGTTACTATTCATTTAAATTTTATTGTAGAAATAATACCTAAATTCAAATTTGTACGCCATTTTTCTTGGCAAAACATGCAAGGTACCTTTTGTAATTTATTTAACACCATACTTTACAAGCTAAAATATGTAATGTAAGCCCGTGTTTTGAACAAATAAATATATTCTTATTCTTATTCTTATTCTTAAAGGCCATCATTATTATTAACTATAAAAGAAGAAAAGTGTTTTTCATCAATTACGCTGTAATTAATATATGCTTTCAAATTCAAAATAAAATAAGTAATTATTTTCAAAGAGCTCAAAAAACTTTTAAATTTTTCTTCATTTTTGCCACATGTAAAAGAGCAATTGAACATATGAACTCAATTGAAATTAAACTAATATCGACTAATGTCAAACTTTTTATGATGCGTCACCGCACACAACACTAGTTAGATCTTATCAATTTTTGTCCCGCACGGAAGACGTGCGTTTTGGTTTTGGTAAGTTTCGAATCTGTATTTTTCGCAATAATCCTTTTAGAAAAAAGCTTATTATTGTGCGGTGCGTTGTAATTTGCTATAATGATTGTCTTTTTAAATATATTTTATTAAGGTACTTCAAATATGTCGATTACACGTAGAGCATAACTTTCACATTTTATTTCAGTCCTTAAATTTCTCCGAAGTCCCTACACACTTTCACGATGGGTAGGGAGGACAAAGCCACCTGGAAGACCAACTACTTCACCAAAATCATCGTAAGTAATCCTTTTGATGACGAGTTTAGTAAACATAACCTCTAAGTTTCCATATTGGAAGTTGAATGTTTGATTGCAGCAACTTTTGGACGAGTACCCAAAATGTTTCCTAGTGGGTGCCGACAACGTGGGCTCGACCCAGATGCAGCAGATCCGTATCGCTCTGCGCGGGTCCAGCATCATCCTCATGGGCAAGAACACCATGATGCGCAAGGCCATCAAGGACCACCTTGAGACCAACCCGGCGCTCGAGAAGCTGCTGCCCCACATCAAGGGCAACGTCGGCTTTGTCTTCACCCGTGGAGACCTTGTCGAGGTGAGTCACTGGATTTCTGTTGAATCACAGAAAATACTCCCACACTGTCACCTAACTACCTAGATAAAACAAATGAATGAGGCATGAGCATATCATCCTGCTCTTCACATTAAAGAAAATAATACCACACTCTGTTACCTAACTACCCAGATAAAACAAATGAATGAGGCATGAGTTTATCATCGTGCTCTTCACATATAAGAAAATAATACCACGCTCTGTCAGCTAACTACCCAGATAAAACAAATGAATGAGGCATGAGCTTATCATCCTGGTCCGTTTTTACTGAGATTCATTCAAAATAGCTCAAAACAAATTAAAAGGAATACACCTATTGTTAAGGACCATTATTAATGTTATGCCTTATATTATACTATTCTTCATCACTATGAAACCAAACTTACCCAGCAATCAAGAACATTTTCATGTTAACATTTTATGTAATAACATTAATTCTAACCCAGGTCCGTGACAAGCTTCTGGAGAACAAGGTGCGCGCGCCCGCCCGCCCCGGCGCCATCGCGCCGCTCGCCGTCGTCATCCCGGCCCACAACACCGGTCTCGGACCCGAGAAGACCTCTTTCTTCCAGGCCCTGTCTATTCCTACCAAGATTTCCAAGGGTAAGAATAGCTATGAAACTTATGAGTAATGGTTAAACAAAAACATTAATTTATTTATTTAATCTTAATTGCTCAAAAGAGTTATAAAAGGTGTACTTAATGCTTCCATGTAATTGATGTAATGGGATCCTTAGCTTTCCACTTCATTAACTAAGAAATCATTTAAATGTTTATTTTGAATAGCCAGTGTCCTCATAGCATAGTTAAATATGTCCAGAAACTGGCTTTTTTATTTCCATTCCATCTCTGGCTTCGCTTTCAGACAAAAGTAAACCTTTGAATTTATCCTAGTGTGATGGTCTGTTTCATAGATATTGCACTGGCATTTCAAAGATACAAGTTAATAAGTATTATTATTAATAAGTATAGTGAATAAATCAATGTAAATTAACTTTTTTGTAAAAAAAATATGGCTAAATCTTATGGCTCTATCTTACAGGTACTATTGAAATCATCAACGATGTGCACATCCTGAAACCCGGAGACAAGGTGGGAGCTTCCGAAGCCACCCTCCTCAACATGTTGAACATCTCTCCCTTCTCGTACGGTCTCGTCGTCAAGCAGGTAAATCATCAGTCATTATCCTAACAGCCAAACTAATCTATGCACAGTAAGGTGAAAAAGTAACATGCCTTCATCATTTGCAATCAGGTTTTCCTTACAGATGTGGGTTTAGTCTCAATCCCATAATAACATATGCAAATTTTTCCCTCCACCTGGAATTCAAACCCAAGACCCTGAGAACACGGCCCGGTACTTAAACCACTAAGCCATTAAGGTGTTTCATAGTAGTTGCTCTAGTATTACCCAAAGCGTTGAGTACAGTTTGCACTCTCCTGTGCATTCTGATAATTTACCTTTGGAATATTGACTGCACTTTGATATTGGTTTTGGGTGGTCTTATGGCCAATTCAATAATCAATTGCAGACATTTAACTTGGAAGAACAAGCAAGATACGCACTGCTATCATTGTGCAGTCTTCATCTTATCACTTCATTCCTTGTAGGCTAACTTGGAGATCAATAAGAATAAGAATTTATTTATTGTCTACAAAAGTTACACAGCAAACAGTATATAAATAATAAAAAACCAAATTAAAATGAGCAAAGGGAAGAAGCTCAGCTTCTGCTGCCATGGGAGTGTCCCGGGACAGCGCTGGTTTTCAGCTCCTCCCCGCCCTCTAGGAACAGTAGTTTATTTTATAGAATGTAGACTAATATTTATATTGACTCTTCCAGGTTTACGACTCTGGCACCATCTTCGCCCCCGCAATCCTGGACATCAAGCCGGAGGACCTCCGCGCCAAGTTCATGGAGGGAGTCGCCAACGTGGCCGCCGTGTCGCTGTCCATCGGCTACCCGACCGTGGCGTCCGCGCCGCACTCCATCGCCAACGGGTTCAAGAACCTGCTCGCCATCGCCGCCGTCACCGAGGTTGAGTTCAAGGAGGCCACCACCATCAAGGAGTTCATCAAGGTTCGTTTGATTCATTGTTTTTGCTCAAATGTATTTTTTAATTTTAAAAAGAATATAAAAGTAATGTCTGTCCTAATACCTGCGAGGGTCATATACCTCTCTGGCTTCGCTTTCAGACAAAAGTAACTCTTCAAATTTATCCTAGTGTGATGGTCTTTTTTAATAGATATTGCACTGGCATTTTGAAGATACAAGTCAAAAATTATAACAATGCATACTAATTTATTATTGTTGTTTTGATTTATGCTAACGATTTTCCTTTATTCCCAGGACCCATCTAAGTTCGCCGCTGTTGCTGCTGCGGTCGCTCCGGCCGCCGCCGCGCCCGCTGGCGACAAGAAGGCCGAGGAGAAGAAGGAAGAAAAGGAGGACTCCGAGAGTGACGACGACATGGGCTTCGGTCTCTTCGACTAAGCATGACCCAACTTTGAGAACAAGCCTTACCTTGAATATTATTCTACAGTATTTCTTCAAAACCAGGCTCATTCTCACTGTTATGTCGAGTGTTGTCCGCATTCGCTAGGAAGATGGACTGCGCCGCCGGGTTGGACGCCCAATGGCGGCCGACGTCTGTTCACTACGTGTGCTCGTCAATAAACTCTTTCAAATAAACACAGAGTTTTATTTTGATCTACTATAGCGTTTATCCTCATAATGTTTTGTGTCACAAGTAGTGGCGTCACGCCAGTAGGACATCCCCTACTAATATGTATAAGATCGCAAATAATTTTGTTTGGCTATCTTCTTGGTTGTGCTTGGGTCGTGTTATTTAGTTTGTCCACTTATCCCCACCGGTGGTATAGACAAGTCCACTTTCAATAATTAAAGAAAATTTCTTCCCACATTAAACTGAACCTGTGCATTGAATTAGTGGCATGCCTGTTCAAGGGTTAAACAGTAGAGGAGGTTTTTGCAAAGACAACTTACTGCATGACAACACGGTGGACTCGTGGGATCGGTTGAAAATCTTTCACCCTCGTTATTTTTAGACCGATATTATCATTATAATGCGAATGCAGAGTTGACGGCTGAAAGAAGACATGTTGCGCTGACCCCGCATTAATGATGTTTATTGTTATAATAAGTTAAATACTTTGATGAAGTGGAAAGACGTAAAAGATTCCACACGGACTGCAGAGTACCGACTGACCACAGCTACGAATCGACACTCGCAAATTCTGCTGAGGGGAGGGCCCTACACTTTATCGGGACATGATAAGCAATTAAAATCATAATCATAAGACATTGAAAATCCTTTATTATGATTATTATTTTCAACATTTAAAATATCACATTAAATTTTAACTACGTTACACTTGTTCACATATAACATTAAAAGATAAAAGTTTACATAGAGATTAATACATTTCTATTGATTAAATTGTGATAGAATTATATCATTGTTCTGACCAGCATTCTAAAATGCGACAGAATTCGACTCAAATGTTGTGCAAATGAGAATTATATCATAAATTTAACATTTTAAGGAAAAGAGACTTTTTAGTTTCCCACCACACATAATAAAGCCTTCCCTGTGGACGGGTGTCCTTGCTCAAAACATTTAATTCCAATTTATCGTTAAAATGATGAAATTAGATTTTCTTTGAAAATCCAAAGTTTTTAGATTAAATTAATCATGTAAAATTGTAAATCAGATTCTTTCATAGAAAATAGATACATTGGTCCTACCTTGGAGTATCTTCACAGCCCCATTTTTCCTAATAATTTCTTATTCCTAAGCACGCAATATTTGCAGATAAAATTATCGCTCGAGTTTCTGTAATGTAAATAATTGCATATTTGCAATATAGGTACTGTCTTGCGTGCTAATCTAGACCCAAAAGCCTTCACTGAACGGCCTATCCATATACAAAAGTTTGGCTTTTCATGCCTTCTCCACAATAAGACCTGGTATGTTATGTTAATTTATCCTACACATTGATAAACAACTTGTGTTTAAAACATGATATTTGAGGCACTCTTTTCAGTGCTTTAAAAGTATGTAAGTACATTGTACAGCAATAATTTTCGGCCCTTCGTGCCAGATTCATGAAGATGCATTCAAAAGTTGTATAGCCATTACATGCTTATCACACAGTTTCTCTGCGCGTTCCTGTAATTACTGAGCATGGTAGATGTACCTACTCATCTCTAAATTGAATTCTGTTACACTATGGATGTGAGATTGTGGAGGATAGGGCATCTTTAATCAACCTCTTGTGAAAAAATTACTACTTGTGTCCATATAAACTATCTTAACTACTTACATCTTAGGTAAAATTACAAGCAAATTAATATTTTTAAAGCAAATGCTAGATTCTTTGAATCAACTTAAGATATTTCATTTGAGCCACATTGAGCTAAAACAATGAAATTATTATGTTTGCTATTTCTAAATACATTAAAAATTAACTATATAAGTTTGACTTGAACATACAATTTAAAACAGTATAGTCTAATTCATTTCACAACATATATCTACTGTTAATGTTTAGTGGCACATGGATTTTGATTACATTACATTTAGTAGATAATTAGACACTAAGTATATTAAATAATATGGTTGGCTTAATCAAACTCTGAACAGATGTTTTAGAGTTTTATCACAAAAGGTGTCATGTTTTCAGTAGATACTATTTTTATATTTGAGATGTACACTATTATTGAAAATAATGCAATGAGATTCTTCAATTGTGTATCTTGTATGTATGTTTAACTTATGTATATCATCAGATTCTATTCACAGTCAAGATTATTATTATTATCGACAAAATCGAACACTAACACATGTTCCTACATTCAATAAATAACATACATTCGATGAGAAATTCATTATCAGTCACCCTGTGATTTGGATTACAAGCTATAAGTATAAAGTGAGTATGTATAAATTGTAATGATTGACAATTATCCTGTAAGCTCAGACATTGATTATAATAAGAGTACCTAGATTAAACTGATTGAGTTCATTTAATTAAAGCAATTAAATTTTAACTATAACAAATAAAATAATTAACAGATTAAATTAATACAATGAACTCAAAGGTAACAATTAAATAAAAATAAATAATTAAAAATTGAGAATAAAGAGATCTTGTAATGTTAAGATAATGTTAATTTAAGATACTTCAGCCCTAAAATTTACTCTGTATGCTCCTTCATCATCATTAGTACGAACTACACAAGCCATTCTATCAGCCATCAATGGTACTGGGGGGCTGATCAGGAATAGTGTCCCATCCATGAAGCTGCCTGGTCTATTAGTTGATATCGCCTGCAGTTCCTCAGTCAGCTCAATATCATACCAGCACAAGATAGCATTTGCTTCACTACTTTCAATAATAGGTAAATTTGTGGCTTCAGTTTTTACATCACTATAAACAGGACCTAAACTCATAGCTTCTGAGACAATAGTATGGCCCAAATTAGAAAAATCTATGCAGAAATTCTGTGTTACCTCATATTTGTTGATGTACTCTGCAACTCGGTAATTCTGTATGTTCTCATCATACACCCTATTGTTTATGTTCAACCAGCGGCTATTCACAATTTGACCCATGAGCTTTATGTTGGCTGGCATAAATAGACCACCTGGCATGAGGTGTTTGTTTCTCAAGTGTAGGGACAGCTCTCTGAATCGCAGATCAATATCACCACTTAAATCAAAAATGTGACTGAATATTGCATGAAACTTCTCCCCTCTAAATACTTCTTGTCCTAAATTGTCCCCTTCCAATACTGTTACTTTAGACCAATTTATTTTATTTGCAATGAAAACTTTCCTGAAAAACTCTTTGTCACCTTCAGTCTTTGCATAGCAAATCAAAGATTGAGCACCCCTTTTTAGCATGAGCATCCCAAACATTGGAAATGGACTCAGATCAACCATGCTGATCTGTGAAATGTCTGCCATTTGCCCCAAGTAAATACAAGTCATGCCAATGCATCCTGTGATAGTCTTCATATATTCTGTATCATTTAAGAATCTTATTATTTCTGGAGATACCCTACTAACAGGTGTGTCAGAGAGGGGCAACATAGTTAATTTTCCTCCATTTATAAGAAATGCTGCATTAACAATATCATTTTTCTTTACCTTTTTTGGTACATTATCAAAGAAGACTGCCTGTTGCCAAGCATTTGCTCTATTTTCAGCTCTTGGATCAGTAGTTAATGTGATAGTTTTAGTCAAATAGAGATTAAACCAACCAATAACAATATCAATCTCCTCATCTTCTTTAGCCGTAAACTGCACTTCATAGGGTTCTGTTGATTTCAACTTGTCCTGTATATCACGATAATCATTAAAGTCTACAGTCAGTAAAGACTGGGGCTCAGAAACATACTTTATGTTTTTAATTAAATGAACATCTTCACAGTCATATGTATCATCATCTGACATGATGTGAACATGCATATCCTCAACATTCAAGAGCTCTTTAGCAGAAGAACATAATTGATACTTCTTATTAAGTTGGTCACATTTAGCAGCAACCACAAAGAATTCTGCCTTGTTGGGAATAAAGCGAGTGGTAGGTATAGCAAAGTATTCCCATGCATGGGACAAAGTTTGTAGCACATGCTCCCCAAACAGCCCTGCATCAAACATTTCACTTACAACCAATGATCTTTTACCTCCAATGTCCCTGTAGTTCATAGTTGTAGACATCTTATTAACAATGACTATGTCATGCCTGTTATTCCCTTGAGTGACACACTCTGCCAACCAAGCCATGATCTCTGAAGCCTCAATAGCAGTCACAGCTGTAGCAGTGAACTCACTAGCGAACATGGCCAATATGCCAGTGCCTGTGCCAATATCAAGAATGGTGTCTTTGAAACGTCTGGTGCTCTCCTTAATCGCATCATAATATGCATCATTGCGGATTTTATCATTCAACATTCTGAAATGCCATCTCTCCAGAAGCAAGTTCTTGATTGAGTTTACATTTTTCTCAGCATCAACAAACGTAGGGTCCAACTTCAAGGCCTTTTGGAAGTGGCCCCAGGCCTCTGTGTAAAAGCCGAATTTGTACAAATATTTTCCGATGTCGTTCAACAAGTTGCTGTTGCTAGGAAAAGCATCTATAGCCTTGCCAAAGTTTGCAAATATGTCCTCCATTTTGCCGGCGCTAACTAGAACTTCATTCAGACGGATGAGAACTACACGAAATTCTGGCTCGAAGCGCTCCTTCAGCTGCGGATCTTTGTCGAAAGCGAGCATGTACAGATCAAACGCCTTGCTGTAGCTCCCGCTAGACGACATCTGTCTAGCGAGGTTTACGTACTCCCTCGCCTGCTCCTCTCTTTCCATTTTATCAAATAATTTATATTTCTTTGTTTATTATTATTGCCGTCTTACAAGCGGCAAACCGCGGTAAAATTTCAGCAATCGTACTTACGGGAGGATCTTGTCTTATTTCACGGTAACAATATTCGTGGATGTTCTTTCTGCAAGACTCGACAGCAGAAATAATATGATCTGTTGAGACTTTAATACGCACTTCCCGGCACACAAATAAAAGGTGGTTTACAGGAGAAAATCAATACTTTCATGCACAACATCTACAAAACTATTACAAAAGTCAAAACAGTACGTTTCGTTTCACGAGTTTGTGATCTGAATCCGTTGTAATTTTATAAAATCGTGAAATAAATAAATAAAGCCTGCGCATTTTGTGTTTAAACTTTTGTAATTAATTCATAGATATTAGTAATGAATATTTAATTAATTTTTCACTGGTATGTATATATTCTAATACTTATATTTTTTGTATCTACTATTTTACATCTATACCTATATTTTAAAGAGAAAAGATTTGTATTTTTGTTTGAACGAATAAACTACTGGACCGATTAGAATAATTCTTTCACTGTTGGATAGCTACACTATCCCCTGTGGAAATAGGGTTCTTTTGATCCCGGTACGAGAAGTAATTCCCTCGGGAGGCGGGTGAAACCGAGTGCACCCGTGCGAAGTTGGGGCGGACTGCTAGTTCAAGATATTTTTATTTTTTCAGAAAGTAGTATATTACCTTAGATTAATGAATGAATACCATATTTTGATATTAATTATTCTGAGTTTAATAAACTATGGCTCTTTATGTTTCATACAAAATTGGAAGTTAAAAGTACATTATAGGTATGCCACCCAATAAATTTGAAATAAAACTACCAGTAGTACCTACATAATGTTATGTACGTACCTACATACATAATAGTAATAATATCTTTTATTATGAGAACATTTGAAAAAAAAAATATTAACCTACATGAGATTCATTTAAAATAATAATATAAATAATATTTAATGTTTTTTATTTTGCATCAGCTACTTTTCACTAAACTACAAGTAAATAGAAAAAACTATAATCACACTATGCTCTCCCACAAGTACTCATAACTAATATAAATAAAATATTTAAAAATGTTAATACTATACTTCTTAGTTTTCACTACTTAGATGCACATTTCTTATTTACTAGAACTGTTGACCAATGGCCACATAGAATCTCTGTACCCTTTTCACAGTGGAATGTCTTTGTATAATAATTTTTAGTAGGATTTTCATCTGGAGAGAACCCAAGCTGGCCATACTTGTTATAACCTGTTGTCCAGACAGTGTTATCAGCAAGAAGCACAGCTGAATGTCGTGAACCACAGCCAATGTCCTTAACGTCAATTGTGATTTCTTCCCCATTTTCATCAAGTATGTCTACCAATGTTGGGATTGGATAGCTCTTGAGACCTTCTCTGTTCAAAACTCCTTTTGTTCCCGGATGTCGAACTCCAAGCTGGCCAGTATCATTCCAGCCCCAGGTGTATAGGTCACCAAACTCACTGAGAGCGAAGCAATGCCATCCTCCAGCTCTTATCTTTGTTATTTTAATTCCTGCCAGTGCCTCCACTTCTGTAGGTGTTTCTAAATTGTCCAAATCACCATGACCCAATTGTAATCTCCTGTAATAATAGAAAGTATACTTTGAGTATCTTAGGGTACACAATTTTTAAAATCATTTATTTACATTTAGTGTTGAATTATACTAAGCCTAATAATAGCCACTGGAGTTTGGCATGATTATAGAAATGCATTTTCTAAGAGATAAAACACGACGCAATTTCAGCATGGGTGTCGTCGGTCATTACAATTTTAAAATACATTAAAGTCATAATCACACTGAACTTCAGTCCCGTATAGTGTGTTTCTACACTTAGATAATTTATTTAATAAAAAAAACATCTTTTATAAAAAATACTAGCGGCCGCCCGCGACTCCGTCCGCGTGGTTTCCGGTTTCCGCAAACGTAGGTATATACTATACCTATAAAGTTCCATACAAACATTAATCCCCTTTTTCATCCCCTTGGGGTGGAACATATAAAAATCCTTTCTAAGGGGATCTTTATATCATAGTAGCTTTATGCATGCCAAGTCCCAGCCCAATCGGTTTAAAATTGACAAAGTTTCATACAAACATTAATCCCCTTTTTCATCCCCTTGGGGTGGAACATATAAAAATCCTTTCTAAGGGGATATTTATGTCATAGTAGCTTCATGCATGCCAAGTCCCAGCCCTATCGGTTTAAAATTGACAAAGTTTCATACAAACATTAATCCCCTTTTACATCCCCTTGGGGTGGAACATATAAAATCTTTTCTAAAGGGATCCTTATGTCATAGTAGCTTAATGCATGCCAAGTCCCAGCCCGATCGGTTTAAAATTGACAAAGTTTCATACAAATATTAATCCCCTTTTTCATCCCCTTGGGGTGGAACACATAAAAATCCTTTCTAAGGGTATCTTTATGTTAGTAGCTTCATACATGCCAAGTCCCAGCCCGATCGGTTTAAAATTGACAAAGTTTCATACAAACATTAATCCCCTTTTTCATCCCCTTGGGGTGGAACACATAAAAATCCTTTCTAAGGGGATCTTTATGTCATAGTAGCTTTATGCATGCCAAGTCCCAGCCCGATCGGTTTAAAATTGACAAAGTTTCATACAAATATTAATTCCCTTTTTCATCCCCTTGGGGTGGAACACATAAAAATCCTTTCTAAGGGTATCTTTATGTTAGTAGCTTCATACATGCCAAGTCCCAGCCCGATCGGTTTAAAATTGACAAAGTTTCATACAAACATTAATCCCCTTTTTCATCCCCTTGGGGTGGAACATATAAAAATCCTTTCTAAGGGGATATTTATGTCATAGTAGCTTCATGCATGCCAAGTCCCAGCCCTATCGGTTTAAAATTGACAAAGTTTCATACAAACATTAATCCCCTTTTTCATCCCCTTGGGGTGGAACATATAAAAATCCTTTCTAAAGGGATCCTTATGTCATAGTAGCTTCATGCATGCCAAGTCCCAGCCCGATCGGTTTAAAATTGACAAAGTTTCATACAAACATTAATCCCCTTTTTCATCCCCTTGGGGTGGAACACATAAAAATCCTTTCTAAGGGGATCTTTATGTCATAGTAGCTTTATGCATGCCAAGTCCCAGCCCGATCGGTTTAAAATTGACAAAGTTTCATACAAACATTAATCCCCTTTTTCATCCCCTTGGGGTGGAATATATAAAAATCCTTTCTAAGGGGATCTTTATGACATAGTAGCTTTATGCATGCAAAGTCCCAGCCCAATAGGTTTAAAAGTGACAAAGTTTCATACAAACATTAATCCCCTTTTTCATCCCCTTGGGGTGGAACACATAAAAATCCTTTCTAAGGGGATCTTTATGTCATAGTAGCTTTATGCATGCCAAGTCCCAGCCCGATCGGTTTAAAATTGACAAAGTTTCATACAAACATTAATCCCCTTTTTCATCCCCTTGGGGTGGAATATATAAAAATCCTTTCTAAAGGGATCTTTATGTCATAGTAGCT
Source organism: Nomophila noctuella (assembly GCA_958496325.1). Taxonomy (NCBI): domain Eukaryota; kingdom Metazoa; phylum Arthropoda; class Insecta; order Lepidoptera; family Crambidae; genus Nomophila; species Nomophila noctuella. The sequence goes on along the minus strand of OY292483.1, from coordinate 14,622,728 downwards.
TCATGCATGCCAAGTCCCAGCCCGATCGGTTTAAAATTGACAAAGTTTCATACAAACATTAATCCCCTTTTTCATCCCCTTGGGGTGGAACATATAAAAATCCTTTCTAAAAGGATCTTTATGTCATAGTAGCTTCATGCATGCCAAGTCCCAGCCCGATCGGTTTAAAATTGACAAAGTTTCATACAAACATTAATCCCCTTTTTCATCCCCTTGGGGTGGAACATATAAAAATCCTTTCTAAAAGGATCTTTATGTCATAGTAGCTTCATGCATGCCAAGTCCCAGCCCTATCGGTTTAAAATTGACAAAGTTTCATACAAACATTAATCCCCTTTTTCATCCCCTTGGGGTGGAACATATAAAAATCCTTTCTAAAGGGATCTTTATGTCATAGTAGCTTCATGCATGCCAAGTCCCAGCCCGATCGGTTTAAAATTGACAAAGTTTCATACAAACATTAATCCCCTTTTTCATCCCCTTGGGGTGGAACACATAAAAATCCTTTCTAAGGGGATCTTTATGTCATAGTAGCTTTATGCATGCCAAGTCCCAGCCCGATCGGTTTAAAATTGACAAAGTTTCATACAAACATTAATCCCCTTTTTCATCCCCTTGGGGTGAAATATATAAAAATCCTTTCTAAGGGGATCTTTATGACATAGTAGCTTTATGCATGCAAAGTCCCAGCTCAATCGGTTTAAAATTGACAAAGTTTCATACAAATATTAATCCCCTTTTTCATCCCCTTGGGATTAAATAATAGATATATACTTTAGCCTATAACCTTCCTCGCCAAATACACTATCCAACACAAAAAGAATTTTTCAAATCGGACCAGTATTTCCTGAGATTAGCGCGTTCAAACAAACAAACATACAAACAAACAAACAAACATACAAACAAACTCTTCAGCTTTATATATTAGTATAGATATAGTATACCTATAAAGTAGTTCACAAGCATAATCAGAAAACATTGAACACACACCTCCCATTGCCCCATGTGTAAACTCTTCCTGCATCAGTGAGGAGCATAAAGTGTTCATAGCCGCACTGGACATCACACACCTTGCCCACACAGTGGCTTGTGTCCATGAGGCTCGGCAGTGCGCCGCTGTACAATCTCCCGTCCGTGGTCAAGCACAGCAATGAATTGTTAGTGCTCTCAACCTTCAGTATCTGACTCTCACGCCGCGGTCTTTTCGAGCTGTTCTCTAAAGGCGCCTCCACATTTAAATTGATCTTCTTAACGCTATGCTCCCCCTCTAAACTAATAACCCACATCGTACTAGCTTTCTTGTCGATCAGTAATAAATTATAATCATTTCCAACCATCTCCAAATTTGTTTCCGCATCATTAGTGTTACAATCTTCTGGTAAAGCTACTTTTACAAGTTGGTTTTCCTTCCCATCATAATCTCCCACAACATAAAAATCCCCGCCAATTCGAAAAATGTTATAGGCCCAATTGATTTCAGTCAATTTGGCGATATTGATATCAAAATTTTGGTCAGTATTTTTCTTCGACAGAATACGGAATCCAGATATTATTCGATCGTCCTCCAACCACTGCCCAAATAAGTTAACACCAGTAACTCTATACATCTTGTTGCTTGGTAGACTTATATTTAAAAACAATACATAATGAAAATATCCTCCAATTCCTATTTATTTACATTAATTCCATTATTATTATTATTTTCGATTTTTCAGCCTAACAAAGTTGACAGTGACAGGCAGTTTGTTGACAGTTTGTCAGCAGAACAACTTGTTTTTTTTGTAATAATTCTTCGTTTTGTTTCTTTAAGTTAAGGTACTTTTAATAGTATTTTCAAGCCGACAAAAATATAATAGTATATAATATTAAAATGAATTTTCATCAGGGCGTTCATATAGATTCGGATCCTTGTATTCACGAAAATAAAATTTTGCAATGATAACTTCTCTCTTAAACTTGTTTTGAGATATAACAAAACGTCAGTAGACATTTTTCCTAAATCACTGATAGAAGATTACGCCGGTATGCAAGGTATATTTTTAATATTCAGTTGTAAAAAGCATTATATTTACGTTTTTATAGAGGAAACTACTTACTGCAGTATGTAAAGTGTGGTCACCATCTAAAAAGGCCTTGTTTTGCAGATGTGATGCTAAGTTGTTGGAAGTTTGGAAATCAATATGGCCCTCAAGCTGGGCAAATGCAGGCTCTGCCTGAAGCTCGGCGACTTTTACTCAATCTTCGCGGTAGACAATGCCGTGCAGCTTGCCGAGATGGTCATGGAATGTGCCCGGGTGAAAGTGAGTGCAAAACCTAATGGACTTTCTTTGCTTAATGTTACACAAAAATTTCAGGCAATTCGACACTAAGGAGATATTGTGACACCTCGATTGTAATTTGACCCTTCTATACACTCTCAGAAGAGCCATTAAAATGTCTGCCATACTTCTGCTTGCTTTATTATCATACAGTTTTATTATCTTTATTTTATCCTTTACTCTGCGAAATATCTAAGTGGATTCTGATCCCTAGAGATAATGTTGTAAAAAAGTTATTGAACAAGAATATAATATTTATCATCAACTTTTCCCATATTGGGAATTTTTAATGTATTATTCTTTGCTGGAACCATCACTTTTCTATATTTACATTTGTTGTTTTTGTTTGCAATGATTGAGAAAACTTGTGGGGATAGATCTGGTAACAAACAAGGTATCATTGATAAGACATAAATTTAAAGTACATTGAAGTGGTTACAGCTTAAGAATAAGTTTTTACACAAGTATTTTATACCGACGGTTTTGCCTGCCTGGTTACTCCTGCTGGTACTCCTGGGATTAAATACTTTTAATCTGCATAAAAAGAATTCTACCACGTAAGTCAGCCCATACCCTGCCTGTATACCAAATTTCATCAAAATCTTGTTTTGGCAGTTTTGAAAGACAAACATTCAAACAAACTAACTTTCACATTCATGATATTAAGTATAATGATTTACTGGACACATTATTTACCTAATTAGATTAAACATATTTTGCAACCATCCACATCTTAATCAAGTTAATTGGTAATAATAGAAAACTAAAGAAAAATATAACTTTAAAAGGCAAATGTCCTTTTTTGTTTCAATTCTTTTTCCTTCAATTGCCCCCCTAATATTTTGATCATAAGGAGCTCAATGGTGTAGTGGCTAGTTAGATTGTAGTCCCGCCGAACCACAGTTCGCAGATATAAATATCAGGTGCACTCTCTATGCCCTTACTCATGTGAGAGTAAGGGCACCTGATATTTTTATCCATCTGGGTATATCTACTAATGGTGGGAGCAGTGCCGGTTTTAGCACTACAAGCGCCCTTGGGCGAGATTTCTTCGGCGCCCCCTAACTACAATTCAATTACCTAGGTACATAGGTACGAAGAAAGGCAATAGGTACAATAAAATAACCATCATTTAAAAAAAACGTTCTATCTAATTTACAATAAATCTGTAGAGATGTCAATTCTGTACATTAAATCTATTTTCAAAATAACTATCAGGGGGTGATAAGTGATCGATACTGATGCCAAAAATGCAATCAGTAAAATTTTTGTCTGTCTGTATGTCTGTATGTTCCTTATACAAACAAAAACTACTGGACGGATTTTGACGAAACTTGGTACAATTATTCTTCATACTCTTGGGCATATTATAGGATACTTATCATCACGCTACGATTAATAGGAGCAGCGTAGTGAAGGGAAATGTTGGGAAAGTGGGAGAAATTACCCCATTTTTAGGGTTCCATAGCCAAATGGCAAAAAACGGAACCCTTATAGTTTCGTCATGTCTGTCTGTCTGTCTGTCCTGGCTCGTTCTCCGCCATTTCTGCACCGATTGCCACGAAAATTGGTGGAGAGATGCGTATTGACAATTCAAGAATTGGTTTTTAAAATCAGCGAAAAATAATTATTTTTTAACCCTCTCCCATACAACGAAAAATAAATTCGAAAAAAAAACTTCGCCTTACCCCATCGTGTGGGGTATCGTTAAAAAGGTATTTCTAAATACAACAAAAATTGCCTTGAAACTATGTGGATCAAACACCCCAGTCTCGAGATATATTAATACAAAGTTAAAATTAGAGCGTCCCCCCCCCCTTAACTTTTGAAACACTATTTCAAAAATTCTGAAAAAAATGTTCTATAAACCTCCAAGTAAGTACTTTCAACGAAAACTATAGCGAACTCCGTATCATACATAGTTATTTTTATACAGCTCGACCAACTTATGAAGTGCAGTTGCCCTTACTAAATGGTGTGTCAAGCGGTTGGCCCATCTTATGGCTACGGAACCCTTTCACGGGCGTGTCCGACACGCTCTTGGCCGGTTTTTTTTATAGCTTTCGTCGCGTGTGCAGCCTTAATGGTTAAAGTCACATAGAAATCATGTATGAAGGAAATATTCTACATAAAATTTTCTAAAAAATATACCCTAACAGCATATGTCTATCTTTTATGGCTGACCCACAATAACACGTGCAACACCTGATCCAGATTGGTTTGAACGCGCTGTTCTCAGGAACTACTGGTTCGAATTGACAAAATAATATTTTGTGTTGGATAGTCCACTTACCAATTGTCAAGGTAGCCTACCTTTAAGCTATCTATAGTAACACTGTGTGCGGAAACCGAAACCTACGCGGACGGAGACGCTGGCGGCCGCTAGTCTTTAATAAAATTTAAAACATAAACAGGGGAAGCTACATTCTGATCAGGCAAAAAGGATTTCAGGCTTATGAGTTCATCACACAACATATAACCATCGATATATGATTTAGAATCCACAGTTAATTAAAATTGGAGATCACTACAGAGTTTGTCAAGGTCAGGTTTTTCAGGAATCTGTTTTATTATAAGTAGGTATACTAGCGGTCGCCCGCGACTCCGTCCGCGTGGATTTCGGTTTCCGCACACAGTGTTATACTAAAAGCTCAAAGCCTTCCTTGACAAATGGTAAGTGGACTATCTCTCACAAAAGTCTCAAAAGTTTTGTCAATTAAACTAGTAGTTACTGAGATTAGCGCGTTCAAACCAATTTGGATCAGGAGTTATTACATATACACGTGTTATTGTGAGTGGGAGAAACAATAGGCTCGTCGAGGGCAGTTTCATAAACTTGCTCAAGCAAAAATTTTCTTAAATAACCGAGCGGTAATGTCCGCGAATGTATGTTATGTACGTCATCTTACCTAATAAAATACATATCTTGATATTTAATAATTGGTATGTTGTTCTGTTTTACCATCATATTTTTTATGTTGAGTTCTCTTTAAATTCATGCTGCCAGTGAGGCAACTTGAAATCAAAAAAAATATCATTCACGGTTCTTGTCTTTTTTCGCCCAGTAGGCCTTACTCAATGAGCGAGGGAACTATAAGGGGGCGCCTGTAGTAAATTATAGAAAATCAGAAAGAGGCGCCGGACGAAAAAGGGCGCCGCGGCCTGCGGCGCGGCGCCCCTTTTCGTCCGGCGCCCCTGGGCGGTCGCCCGGCCTCGCCCTACCCTAACGCCGCCCCTGGGTGGGAGGGGGAGGGGAAGTGGTCTGGATAAGTTCAGTAACCTTTATTATAGTTAGCCTTCCTTATCAAATCATGCTACAGTATGTAAAAATAAATTGTCCACATATAGGTCTATGAAGGGGACGGCTTACCTGACAAGATCTGCTCGGAGTGCGTGCAGAAGCTGAGCAGTGCTTACATCTTCAAGCAGCAGTGTGAGCGCGCCGACCAGGAGTTGCGCCGCAATTATGTGCCTCCACCAGGTCAGATATTTAGATGAACATAAATGTTTTCTTATTCATCCACTATCTATCATTAGCACACATGGTCAGATTCCCCGTTCAAAATTACATAATCTCCAAAGACACACTTGTTAAAGTGTTTTTTTAGTTGAGCTTGTCTTAATCTAGGCATGCAATATCTTTAATGCGCTAAGAGGGAAATAACTTAAAGACATACCTATTATGCCAATACAAATATTTCCGACATTTAATGTTTGCATTTAACTGTAGGTTTCAGCGTATCACCAACGCCGCCGAACAGACAGAGCAGTGACTCGGCTTTCTCCACGCACACCGACGTGTCGAACCAAACAAAGCCGTCGTCCTCGAACGAGGCCACGTCGTACGGCGCAGCGCCGCGCGGGCGCAAGCGCAGCCGCGAGAGCGCCGGCGACACGTCGCTCAGCGAGCGCTCGCACGACCTCGCGCCCGCCAAGCGCGTCACCGAGCTGCGCGCGCAGAAGAAGCGCCGCGCCAACTACGAGGCCGACTCCGACTACGAGGATGACGCGCCCTTCTCCCCCTACTCGGCCGGCACCGACTCCGACGAGCCCCTGGTCCAGAACCGGTTCAAGTGCGCGCAGTGCGGCAAGGCCTTCGCCTCGGCCCTCAGCCGCAACGCGCACATGCGCGTGCACAGCGCCAAGCGGGACAGGTACCTCGGCAAGGACGAGGTCGTCAGCATTCCGCGGAAGGTCGTCGCCGAGGACGCCACCGACGACGACGAGAAGCTCGCCTGCGAGAAGTGCGGGAAGACCTTCAAGCTGAACATCATGCTGAAGCGGCACTCCGACCTGTGCGGGGTGCAGGCCGAGATATCCCCCCAGAAGGAGCTGATGGTCGCTCTAGAGCCCATCGACGCGGTCGCCTCGAAGACCAGCAAGATCGAGTGTGACATCTGCACGGCAAAATTTAAAAGCGTCGATAACCTCCAGAAACATCTGCGGGTAGTTCACGCCGCGGCGCTCAAGCCGGAGCAGACGCCGCCGAAGCCGACGGCCGCCGTGTCGGTTCCCTGCGTGTTCTGTCGGAAGTCCTTCGAGGACTACTACGTGTACACGGCTCACTTCAACAGCTGCAGTAAGAAGCGGCCGCTGGAGTCGATCGAGTGTCCCGCCTGCAAGCGGGAGCTGGGCAAGCGAGCGGCGTTCTTCGTGCACTTGAAAAACCTCCACTTCGAGCCGAAGGTGCCGAAGGTGGAGCCGCCCGACGCCTCGAAGGAGACGTTCGAGTGCCGCATGTGCGGCAAGCTGCTGCCGTCGCAGGCGCAGCTCATCACGCATCTCGCCGCGCACATGTCGAAGATGGGCGAACCGGAAGATCTCAACGACGACGATTCGAGGTAAATGGAATTTCTCAACAGTTTGCTGATTAGATTACGATGTTAACATCTCTGAATTGACAAGGACGGGACAATTAATTACTAATGTTCTTTATTGATAAGTGTTCCAACAACTTGCGAAAAAAGACAACTGTTCTCAGTTCGTTTGTTTGTACATCTTACAACTAGAAAGGCATTTAGGAGGATATGTAATGAGCGACTATTCATTATAATATTTTCTTTTCAAGGGCCAGCACTATCGGAGACTCTGCTTCCATCGGGTCCGACTACAGCTCCTCGCAGGTGACGTCCGGCCCCCTGAAGTGTAACGTGTGCGACAAGAGCTTCACCTACAAGAAGGCCCTCGAGACGCACAAACAAAAAGTGCACACGAAGATAGAAACGTCGGTGAAGGTGGAGCCGCCCGACAAGCACACGCCGGACCTGCTGAGCGAGGCGCCCGACCCCGAGCCGGAGCCCAGCGACTCGGAGTCCAGCGGCGACGAGGGCGAGGACAACACCTGCGACATCTGCGAGAAGCAGTTCTCGTACAAGCGGCTGCTCGTGCAGCACAAGCGGACCAAGCACAACATGAGCTCCGGCACCAAGCGCGCCAAGATCAACCTCAAGGACTGCTCCGTGCGCTGCCTCATCTGCGACCTCGAGATGAAAGTGAGCGCCATCAACGAGCACAACCAGAAGCACACGTCGATCGGCATCAAGCCGCGCAACGAGTACACGTGCGCGGACTGCGGCGACAAGTTCAAGAGCTGCAGCACGCTGGCCAACCACATCAAGCTGGTGCACCGGCTGCAGCAGCCGCGGACCCGGGCGCCGCCGCAGCTGCAGGGCGGCGACGACCTGGCGGATTTTTGTGAAGTCGTTGTGACCAAGGCGGAACCCCTGGACGTGATCCAGAGTCACAACGACTTTGGGGAGGTTCCGGGCGGCGCGGCGGAGGGGCCGGTCGCCGACGGGCGCGGCTTCGACTGCCCGATCTGCGGCAAGACCATGCCGACGCTCATATCCCTCAAGAGGCACGTCAACTGGCATCAGAATGTTGGCAATAACCTCGAGAAGAAAATCGAGTGCTTCGTCTGTAAAGAGGTAAGGTCCTATCACTAAGATGATTTTAATTCATAAAAATTCTCAAAGTAATGAAACTCTAAAAATTGAGTGTATTTAATACAATATTTTGTTGGTTACAGACTTTCCGATTCAAGGGTCACTTCAAGCTGCACATGCGGCAGCACTACCGCGACCCCGACCTGGACCCGAAGCACCTGACGTGCGGCATCTGCCAGCGCCGCAGCAAGCACCTGCGCGCCGCCCAGGCGCACATGAACTTCCACAAGCAGACGCGCTTCCAGAACAAGGACTACGAGTGCTCCATCTGCAAGCGCGTCTTCCAGCACCGCAAGGTGTACCTCTCGCACATGGCCATCCACTTCAAGCGCGGCGAGAGCGTGCAGAACACCATCGTGGGCGACGCGCTGCCGCAGACCGCCGACCGCAGCGTGTTCGACGGCACGCACACCTGCTCCCTCTGCGGCAAGGTCTGCGACTCGGAGAACTCGCTCAAGCACCACGTGCGCTGGCACAACTCCAAGTCGTCGCTGTTCGGCGCCCGCCACGAGTGCTTCGTCTGCCGGCTCGTGTTCACCAACAAGCGCCGCCTCGAGCTGCACACGCGGACGCACTACGAGGACGACAACGGCCCCTTCAAGTGCACCGTCTGCGGCAAGGGCTTCATCGACGAGGAGTACTACAGGCGACACGTCAAGGGTCACAACTTCGACCACCAGGTCCACAAGGACCGCATAGCGAAGCTGAGGAAGGACAAGGTCAAGTGCCCGATCTGCGCGCGCTTCTACCCGGACCTGATCCACCTGATCCGGCACCTGCGCCGGACCCACCCCGAGAGCAAGATGATCAAGACCGACCCGGACGCGCCGCCGCCGAGCTACTTCTCCTGCAAGCTCTGCGCGCGGGTGTTCCTCGACGTCAACCGGCTGCGGAAGCACGAGGAGGCGCACATGAGAAAGCCGCAGTTCTACAAGTGCAAATTCTGCGGGAAGAATTCCACTTCGATGAAAGGCCACAACATCCATATTAAATCGCACCTGTGTCAGAAGTACCTGGACGATCCCCTGAAGTGCCCGCAGTGCGACGAGAAATTCTACAAGGGCTACCACCTGCACTACCACCTGCGCGACGTGCACCAGATCACCGAGACGTGGATAGCGGAGCGGACGGAGCCCACCCTCGCCGGCCCGCTCAAGGAGCTGCAGTGCTCCATCTGCCTCAAGGTGCTCGCCAGCAAGGGCAACTACGAGCGCCACATCGACTACCACAACACGTTGCGCTGCAACTACTGCTTCGTCTACTTCAGCACTCTGAAATTCCTGGAGGGTCATCTCGCGTTCAGCTGCGAGAAGAAAAAGCTGATAGGCGACACGGAGATATATCCGAAGAAGATCAAATGCCCGCAGTGCTACAAGGCCTTCCACCTGCAGGTGAAGCTGGACTGCCACCTGCGCACGCAGCACGGCGTGCGCGTGACGCGCGAGGCGACCTCCGGCAAGAAGGAGATCGTGTGCGACTACTGCTTCCGCGTGTTCGAGAACGAGGAGGCGCTGGTCTCGCACAAGATATACCACCGCACGATCGGCTACTTCGGCTGCATATACTGCAAGAGGAAGTTCAACACGCTCACCTTGTTCCGGAAGCACAAGAACCACCACTTCTCGCAGTTGAACGTGGACAACCCGTCGAAGTGCGAGCACTGCGACGAGACGTTCGTGGCGTTCCGCGAGATGATCTACCACATGCGCGACGTGCACGGCGACGACAAGGAGTGGGTGGTCATGCCCAAGGACTCCGTGGAGGAGACGTGCCCCATATGCAACAAGACATTCTTCAACCTCCCCAAGCATCTGGTCTACCACGAGGAGAACAGGTAATAATAAATTATTTTAATAATATAATGGACGCTGAACTTTATGAAATTATTAATCTTTTTACATTTATATGCATAAAATATTTGACTTGTAAATACTTAGCGTCTTATCGAGACATTAAATATACAATTTGAATTTGAATTTGCAGGTGCAAGAAATGCGCCGAGTACTTCTACTCCCGAGCCGACTTCGACAACCACCTGTGCCCCATCGAGAGCGACGAGGACGGCGCGCCGAGCAACGAGAGCAGCCACCAGCCGGCGTACGAGGAGTGCCGGTTCTGCTTCAAGCCGATCACGCGGATCAGCTCCCGGGCGAAGCACGACCACATCCACAAGGGCTCCGGGTCGATATCCTGCCGGTTCTGCCCGCTCAAGTTCAAAACGATGGACGCGTTCAACATCCACGCGTTCTCGCACCGCAGCAGGAAGTACACCAAGCGGCCGATCAAGTGCCGGGCGTGCGGCGAGAAGTTCGTCAAGTACGGGCCGTTCATGAAGCACATGAAGACGGTGCACAAGTCGACGAAGAAGGTGCACTACCGCGCGCAGGTGCTGCCCGAGCGCTGCGTCGTCTGCGGCGACGACTTCCCCAACCTGCACAACCACTACCGCGCGCACCTGCAGAACCGCTGCCCGCTCTGCCGCAAGTACTTCACGTCCGCGCGCCTGTTCGCGCGCCACGCCTGCGACCGCGCCGACGCCGAGCCCGCCAAGGTGTTCGAGTGCGACGCCAACCTGCCCGCGCTCATCGACGCCTACGTGCCCAAGGACTTGAAGGACGACGAGAAGTTCTACGGCCACAGCGGCGAGGAGGACGAGGAGGAGACTCCCGCGCCGCCCCCCAAGCGGAACCGCGACCGGAAGCCCATCATCACCATGGACGACGACAGCCAGACCGGCGATCCCGCCGAGTCCATAACTTTCTCCGAGGACGAGAAAAATCTACACCTGATGGTCTCGTCCCCGATAATATCAGATGTGCTGTCGCTTTACGAAAACAAGGACGAAGTTGGCAAAGATAAGGACGTCGTTATCTTGACTGACGACGATTCGATGGACATCGATAGTAATATACCGGTCATAACGATTGATTAGATCCCAAAATTTGATCAATATTTTTGAGTAACTATATTGACATGTTTACCATGTCAATAAAATCTCGACACTTATTCTAAGAATGTGACTTCATAATCTACATTAGTTCATAGAATAAGTGTCGACAGCACATAATACAGATTGATGTAGGTGGCACGACATTTACTTAAAAGGAGGGGATCAGGAGATATGAATTAAAAAAAAATTTTGATTGTCATCATCATCAGCCTATCGCAGTCCACTGCTGGACATAGGCCGCTCCTGGGCCTTTTTGATTGTATTAAGTATAAATCATTGACATAGCAAATTAGCTTTGAGACAACACTAGGATCGTCGTTATTTCATAGAAATAAGTTCATACTCAAATTTAATTCTTCATGTAAGTGTTAGAGAGCGGGGAGGGGCAGTGGTCCAACTGTTCAGTCCAACTAGTTGGACCACGGGCCTCCACTAGGGGCAGTGGTCCAACTTTAAAAATAGTTGGACTACAGCACCTTTTGAAAGTTCCGTAGTCCAACTCGTAAAATATCTTGCCAACCCTAATAATCACAAAAATGTTTATGGTTTTATATCTGCTCAGCCACACTTAATTTGTATTTATTATATTTGACATTATTGTTATATTGAAAGTAATTTTAAAAAAGGCATAACTGTTGAGTTTCTTGCGGCGTCTCTTCTCAGCAGGCCATTCACGTCGAGGCGCTGGTAGGGCGAAAAAAGTTTTGACGTGCAAAAGAATTTACTAAGTGAATCAAATTGCTGAATAAATTATTTCATTTCATAAATTATTTCATTTCATTTCATTACAATATTGTTAAAAATAAAAATTATATAAATTATTCATTTTGTTTTTTTTTTTGCTGATACAAATTGACACAGGTAAAAATCAAATTATACCTATTTACTGCAACGAGGTTCAGGAGATCATTAATTAAAAATATATAAAACCATAAACATTTTTGAGATTATTAGGGTTGGCAAGATATTTTACGAGTTGGACTACGGAACTTTCAAAAGGTGCTGTAGTCCAACTATTTTTAAAGTTGGACCACTGCCCCTAGTGGAGGCCCGTGGTCCAACTAGTTGGACTGAACAGTTGGACTACTGCCCCTCCCCGTTAGAGAGGCACTTCAAATATCATCAATTTTACAAAATGAATCTACCGCTGAGTTCTGCAAATCTTATAATTATGTTATGTTTGTGCAACTGCCATGTCTTTTTTGTAAATCATTATGATGCACTATATTTTGATTTATAGTTTTCAAACATTTCTAACCGGTTTAGTGAGCGAAGAAAGCTTTGGAAGAAAATACATAACTGTATGTACATATAAGTAGCATGTGATAGCAGAAATGGATGTTTTTCTAGGTTTAGTATGATTAAGATTAAAATCCTTAAATATATTTAATTTATATAATTTTCTTGGAATTAGTGGAAAATGTATGCTATGTATTAAGTATAATATTACTTTTAGGCTTTAGAATTTATGTAAATACCTCTCACCAGCTATTGGGCTGCCATATTATTTGTAGATATATATTTCAATAAAGTGGATTATAGGAAAATAAATGGGAAGAAATATTATTACCACTTATTTTAAGTTAAGTAGGTAGTGTTATTATTTTTTTCATTGTTCTTAAGTATGATGTAGGGGGGAGTTGTGAAATGGGCCACTTTGATACATAATTATTTTAATTATCAGTTATTTTATCTATACAAATCTATACATCTATACAAATATTATAAAGAGAAAAGGTTTGATTTTTTGTTTGTTTGTTTGTATTAATTGAATAGGCTCCGAAACTACTTGGCAGATTTGAAAAATTCTTTCACTGTTGGAAAGCTACATTCTTCCAGAGTAACATAGGCTATATTTTATCCCGGTACGGGAAGTAGTTCCCCCGGGACGCGGGTGAAACCGCGTGACGGGCCGCTATTTTAACTAAAGTGCATATTTCCATTTGTTAATATAAATAATCAAATAAGAATTTCATCTACAGACTATTCTATGATTCGATTACAACCATTTTATAACTCAAATTGAAACCAGTTGCCACTAACCAGCCATGGGGTAATGCTTTTATATGGCCATATGTATTTATTACAGTGCATAATTCTCGGGGAGGGGCAGTGGTCCAACTGTTCAGTCCAACTAGTTGGACCACGGGCCTCCACTAGGGGCAGTGGTCCAACTTTAAAAATAGTTGGACTACAGCACCTTTTGAAAGTTCCGTAGTCCAACTCGTAAAATATCTTGCCAACCCTAATAATCACAAAAATGTTTATGGTTTTATATCTGCTCAGCCACACTTAATTTGTATTTATTATATTTGACATTATTGTTATATTGAAAGTAATTTTAAAAAAGGCATAACTGTTGAGTTTCTTGCGGCGTCTCTTCTCAGCAGGCCATTCACGTCGAGGCGCTGGTAGGGCGAAAAAAGTTTTGACGTGCAAAAGAATTTACTAAGTGAATCAAATTGCTGAATAAATTATTTCATTTCATAAATTATTTCATTTCATTTCATTACAATATTGTTAAAAATAAAAATTATATAAATTATTCATTTTGTTTTTTTTTTTGCTGATACAAATTGACACAGGTAAAAATCAAATTATACCTATTTACTGCAACGAGGTTCAGGAGATCATTAATTAAAAATATATAAAACCATAAACATTTTTGAGATTATTAGGGTTGGCAAGATATTTTACGAGTTGGACTACGGAACTTTCAAAAGGTGCTGTAGTCCAACTATTTTTAAAGTTGGACCACTGCCCCTAGTGGAGGCCCGTGGTCCAACTAGTTGGACTGAACAGTTGGACTACTGCCCCTCCCCGATAATTCTAGGCTCGTTCCCTCATGTCAAAGTATGTATTTTTGTAGAATTTTTACTGCTGACAGTGTAGTGCAATTCAATTTTATTTATTAACGTGTATGTCATGTGAAACAATGTAAAAAGTGGAGTTTAAACTTTGTGTTTGATATCGGTTTTTTAACTTTTATAACTTTCATTTGAAAAGAAAGAAACGTTTACCGAATGTTCTTAATTAAGTGCATAAGCATGATGATAAATTTATAAAATCTGGTATTCGCTTTGTAAATGCAATACTATTGCAAAAAAAACTAAGTCATTCTTGTATGTGGTGCATCATTCCTTAAAAGATAGCATGTAATGTAAGTAATAAATGTATGGGCTTGCCAAAACAGAGATAGGATATTTTTATGTGATGTTTGATGTCGAGACCACTTTGATAAAAAAAATATATTCGTTATTGGTTGCATTGAAAAATAGATACATATGTATTAAGTCGTATTATCTTAGTGCTACTCTTACATGATATTCAAAACTGCACGAGACATGAAAACATCCAGTGTGCATTTAGACAAAATGGATTTAGAACTTAATATAGTGGTACTAGTAATTTCCATGAAGGCGCTTTTAATTCTTTTCGACTTAAATGATGTGTAGTTTTGAAGGCATTTTATGAAGGTGATTGATGTAAATTATTTATTATACACATAGGATCGTTATAGATGGACTTAACTAGTCTTAGAGCGCACTTGTTTAAATCTAGTTTATTAAAATAATCTATTTCAATGGACGTCATTTTATACGTAGGAATCTCGTGTGAACAGCATTAATATGATCATTCTTTTGAAAGCGCCTTTATATTTTTCCAGGGATTAACAGAATTTGTATTTAGTATCTAGCATCTGGTATTTTAAGATTCTCTCTACGAATTAAGCAAGTGTTATTAGCGGCGATTGAAATGGTCTTTATATGCAAAGTTATATAATTAGTGGTTTTAATTATTATACCGTGTAGTATAATAACAGCCGTGATGCGACGTCATTCGGATCACCGAATGTATGATATGAGATAAATAATAGGCAATTCCTGTACGGGCTGCCTTCAATGTTTTTTTAAGTTGTTGCATAGTAGGCCTACTATGTTACGATGGATGTGATTTCATGAATGACAATTTAGGTTTTCACAAATTTTATTTTGTTTTTTATTATTATTTGAAATTTAAATTGTTTGTCTCAGTATCATCAGAGTTCTAATTTTAATGTATGTACGTAAGTGTTAAAATAAACGATTCAGCTACATATACCAATTATAGTTTCATTCACTACCTACTTAAAATAAAAGACATGGTTAATTTTAGAAATGAATATTTTTATTCGTCAACATAGTGTTACAGGTGGTAATAACATGTATGGTTAGCCAACCGCTCGTACACCTCACATTAACATTTAAATAGAAAACAAATTTTAATATTATAAAAATAGCTTTGCGCCTTTTTACAATATACACAGTTACGTGCTTATTAATTACAAGTGCTTTGATGATGAATGGGTGGCATCACATCCCTTTTCAACCTGCGCTTGCGCACTGTAGGTAGGTATTGTAACATCACCTTACTGTAATTTTAACTGCAATTTATAAATGATCTACTAAATTGAACCGTAACATAACCATGTTTAAAACTTTAAATTAATAAGATTGGCCTAATAATACACCTGAACTGTGAGTTCTTGCTTGTGACGACTTCGAAGCGCAGGTTGAAACAAATCAGTTAGATCCACACCAACTAGATGAGCTTAATGGAAATGTGATTTTAAATTATACTGGTATTGTCTGAAATACATATATTTCAGACAATACCAGTATAATTTAAAATCAACAGCAAGTATTCGCACTCTACTACATATAGTAGAGTGCGAATAACTTGCTGTTTGACATGCATGACACTCCAGTACCTGCTATTATATGGTTATATATAAATATGCTTTTAAATTAGGTAGTTATGAAA
This sequence comes from Nomophila noctuella, assembly GCA_958496325.1. Taxonomy (NCBI): domain Eukaryota; kingdom Metazoa; phylum Arthropoda; class Insecta; order Lepidoptera; family Crambidae; genus Nomophila; species Nomophila noctuella. The sequence goes on along the minus strand of OY292483.1, from coordinate 14,606,712 downwards.
GATTGAATGTTGTAAAGACTTGAATTTTAATGTCAGAAGAACGAGTACCTATAATTTAAAATCACTTTGTATGAAGTCAAAAGATGCATAATAGGGGCAGTCTTTTGAATTGCGATAAATAGTCCAAGCGTACATGATAGTCGAATGATATTGAAACGATGAGTTACAGTGACTTAGCGACTAGCTCAGAAAATACGAGCGAAACAATAAAGTACATAATACGTTACCGATAGTCTTACAGGTTTGTTCTACTGGTAGTACTAGTCATTTCGTTTTCGGTAGGTACCTATTACCGACACACATTCATAACCATATTACACGAAAAACCGAACCAATGCAAATTAGCTGGAAAAGCTCTTAGTGCAGGCAATGAAGCATTTTGGGTCCGAATTTTTTTACTGTGAACCGATTTGCATGAAATTTTGGAATTAGTTTCATTGCACCCTTCAATTCAAAAGTGAAAATGATTTGAACGCCGCAACTACCCCTGGAGTGGTTGCCACCCCATCTCGGGGGTGAGTATTCTTTTTTTAAGATAACCTCGGATATCGATAGGAAGACTAATTTTAAGCAAAAAATCATCTATAAAGTTTTTCGATAAATCTAATACTTTTCAAGTTATTGGCAATTGAATATTCGCAATTTTGTCACGTTTTTCATCGGTTTTTTGCAAATATCTCCAAAAATATAACTTTTATCGATAATGTTATGAGGAACAAAATTGTGGCAGGTAAAAAACTAAACAATTTTGTTTATTAAAACGTATTCTAAGTGCAATATAAAGTTAGATATTAAAGATCAAAGCCGTTTTTTATTTTGTCTGCATTTTAATCGATGTGGTCAATGTCATCTAGCGGCGAGCAGATGCATTTTATGCATTCTTATAATTAAGAGTTTTGTAGTGCTTGAAATAAGCTTTCAAATGAGTACAATAAAAAGTCTTTTGCACGTAGAATAAGTAAGCTGTATTAGAAATAAGAGGAGCATCCAATATTTTTTCTTTTAAAACAATGGTTTTCATAAGTGCCATTTCCACCAGAATTGAAATTATTCGTATTCCGCCAAGAATTAACTTTATTATGAAGAGTTTGATAAATTGTATCAGTTTGGCTGCTTTAGGACACATATTTTTCAAAATAGACAGGATTAAAATAAAAATATAAAATCTCATATTTTAAAAAATCCCACATTCTTTTCATAATATCTCAAAAATTACGATAGATGCGTATAAAAGTGTAGGAATAAAAAAATTAGGTATTTTTCTGACAAAAAATTTAGTAATTTTGTAATTTCTGTGAAACAAAAACTGACGGAGATATGATTGTTTAAAGAGCGCGTGGCAGCGGCAATCACAGCCTCTCTTAAGCCCTTTAACCCTTCACCGTTTTCGAAAAACGTTTTTAATTATATATTGCAATAAAGGATGTTGTAGTTCTTCTAATTACCTTTCCAATGCTGTTTTAGAAATTGAGATAGCATGAATAGCTTGGAAATGGCACTTGTGAAACCCATTGATTTACAAAAAAAAGCATTCGATGATCCTCTTATTTGTAATACAGCTTACTTATTTTACGTGCAAAAGACTTTAAATTGTACTCATTTGAAAGCTTATTTCAAGCACTACAAAACTCTTAATTATAAGAATCCATAAAATGCATCTGCTCGCCGCTAGATGACATTGACCAAATCGATTAAATTGCAGACAAAACAAAAAACGACTACGATCTTTAATATCTAACTTAATATTGCACTTAGAAAACTTAAGGATAAACAAAATTATTTAATTTATTACCTGTTACAATTTTGTTCCTTATAAAATTTTCGATAAAACTTATATTTTTGGAGATATTTGCAAAAAACCGATGAAAAACTTGACAAAATTGCGAATTTTCAATTGCCAATAACTTGAAAAGTATTAGATTTATCGAAAAACTTTATAGATAATTTTTTGCTTAAAATTAGTAATCCAATCGATATCCGAGGTTATCTTAAAAAAAAATACTCACCCCCGAGATGGGGTGGCAACCACTCCAGGGGTAGTTGCGGCGTTCAAATTATTTTCACTTTTGAATTTAAGGGTAGAATGAAACTAATCCCAAAATTTCATGCAAATCGGTTCACAGTAAAAAAATTCGGAGGTTGGACCATATTTTTCGCTTCAATGACTGCGCTATCTACCACATAGAACGAAGTGATAAGACCATGGAAACATATCAAAATAGTAGATAATAAACAAAACGCACAATTGCCTTCTTCCTACTTTATTGCCACATGTCCGTTGTTGGGACTCGCTGAGACGCCACTCCAAGAGTGAACGAACAGCCATTGTCTCTGACAAGCGGATTTTATCACAACTAGAATGGCCCAAATTATACATACTAACACAATATTAATGAAAATAATAAGAATATTATCCTTATCATAAAGGGAATAATTAAACCTCTGATATCTCCATGTGGACTTACGAAACACAACCATACGTACCTACGTACCATGCAATATTATTTTTCAATCACATACTTATTCATATGGCCTTAAATAGTTTAAAAGACATTAAAGTACTCACTTAAGGCCTTTGTTCAATCAGTGCAAAAAAATATACAAATTAGATTATATCTGTTTCATTAATAAATGATCACGTATTACTTTCTAAAAGAAAGATCATGATTTGAATCCTGCAGTTTACAATATTTCGACTAGAATTTTCATTATCGTCACCGAACAACTGATACTGAATAGAAAAATAATATAATGGTAAACAAGCACAAACCAAATAAAATACAGCGTGATAGCGTGAAGTAAATCCACTTGCGGAGAATTCAAACTTTCCAAAAATCACAATTTATCTTAATAACACTTGAAATGGGTCTACATCCTAACTAGATATGATTAATTTTAACCACTTTAGAATCACCATGGGTTTTCCTCAGTCATTTCACCTAATTTATATTATATACACATATACAGAAAAATAAGATATACCTACACATACAGCCTACAAGCTAAGTGTGTATGAACGCTCCATTAACATTGTAACATAAAATATAAAATGTTATCGTCTTATTGTTCTAAAATTAATTCTGCGTGGTTACATTATTCACAAAAATAGAAGTCTTACAAAATACGATTAACGCTTATACATTCATTATGCATGTGAAACTATACTCAGTTTGGGTATGCGTTGACGGGAGTCTAAACAAGTAGGAAGTGTGGTCAGTGCATGACTCACAAACTCACAAGTATTATACAGTTTGAAAGCGAATCCCTCATCTTGAAACTAAATGTGAACAACTAGGTTCGTGGTTCATCGACAAACTGGGCCAATGCAAGGGAACGGTTTTGTTATCTCCGATTAAAGTATTATTCCTCAAAGGCCGGCTAAAATCAAACATTGTAGCGAACTGCCTGTCATGATCATGACATTTAACCATTTTTTGAAATTATAATAATCATTCGCATGTTTCAAAGCTGTAATACAAATGTTTTAAGTTAAACTTAAAGAGTCAAAATATAATTAAGCAACACTGAATTTTATTTTTAAGCCTTATTAAGAAGTTATTTCGACAATATTAGAATAATACAAGAAATGCAGTTTTAAACCAGTACCTAGTACGATACAATACGCTGTTATTACACTACATTTTTGCACCATTGGGCAATACGATGACAACATTAAATCTAGCTAATTTGTTACCCTTAACAAAACAAAACCAATTATGTCAGTTAGCTATAAGACATGCTTAATTCACGTTACTTTACGAAATACTACTCATTAACGCCACAGCACCTTGACTAGTCATACCACATACCCAGAGGCACTGTATAGCACTAACATATTGGCACACCAATCACTCGCATCACACAACTAATATTCACTGTACAAAGATAATAAAAAAGATAAGAAAATGATAATGAAGAAGGGGAGTAATCAAGCAACGGCACTCGAAGACAGAATTGAGTGTAAATCAAGTTGCAAAATAAAGGCTTTGACTTTGAACGAGCGAAATGTAATAAATTAAAAGCGTGCAACCAAATTTCAGTCGTGTGTCGGGGCTTTAACACATTTTTATTTGGCAAACAATTTAAAACGCACAGTCGCCGTGATTTCTTCTCATGACAAACCCAATAGGTTTTCACTGAAACTAAGGACGCAGCAAAAACCTTTAATCTGAGGGATAAAGAAAAAATAATAGACCTGCATGAAAGAACTCCCTTAGCAAAAAAGAGGTATAGCGCCGTTAACCCTTCAGTTGCTTTAGCACTGATCAGTGTTCTAGTATGAAACTGCGGTAACACTGATCAGTGTTCAGATGACCTGTGACACTTTCAACTCTATTTTGAAACATATACACTTGAAATACGGTCTTAAACTCGCGCTATGTTGCCGCAGACGACGGGTACAGATTTACGCACCCTTCCCGCATACGAAAGGTTAAGTTTCAATATTATATATATAATAATAATAATTTAATATATAATTACATATTATACTGAATGTGACATAATATTATACATTTTCAGCTAACTCAAGTGACATGTATCAAATAATACATTATAAGAATAAATTAAGTTGTTAAATTTATTTCTATACTGAAGGTCAATACTGTTATTGTAGCGTTTAAAATAAGAAAAATAGTAATTCTTCTAGAACATGTCTTTACAAATAATAATATATCATTCTAGTAAGGCAACTAAAATGGCATATTATTTGATGAAAAACAGGCTTGATTTGATGTGTTAACGAAACCACAGAATTAAATTAAAATTAAAATATTATGTAATGTTAAAAAAAACATGATCACACCAAGTCTCTAGAAATTAATTTATTTACAGTACATTAAAGTCATTATGCATAAAAAAGCTGGAAGACAGTAAATTAAAATATAATACAAGCATTTATCTACTCATAGATAAAATAACGAAACATATTTAAGTTTCTCAATCAGAATAAATGTTGTAATCATAGCACTTCAATTTAGAAGAAGAATCTTATGGAACAGAGAAATTGAAATAGATTATTTTTCTTAATTGAAGGTATCTTCTGCACCAAAATCCCAATTGTACGGTTCAGTGCTTTAGAGAAGCATGCATTCCTACATAAAGCAATTAATAGACTGTTCATTCAGACTTCTACTCAATCAAACAGTCAGTATAATCGTTGTTTTATCGCTCAGTGATTGATAGATTGATTGATGATACATTATAAAACACAAAGTTGTCAAACGTAAGTTGAAGTATGTTACAACCACTATAGCATCTTTTAACATAAACCACGCTCTCTGATGCTAAAGCGATGCATTTTAAAAGATCTGAAATGAAATACCACCAGAAAGATTTGAAACTATCTTTTACTCACGAAAATAAGTAGGTGATCAGAAATTTAAAATTAGTATTGCAATCACAATCACGGGAATAAAGTAACGAATTGATGGTCTGCCATTGCTTTTTTTGATTCAGGAAGCCTGTTTATCCTAATCATTGCTTATCCATAGTATTAAATGCCTTTGAGGCTTCCTGTCAAACCATTTTGTAGTTTTTCTCTATTTTTAGTTCAAGACAACTTTAGTGATATTGCCAAAATTATTGACATTTAGCCTTATAAGAGGATATTTGAGCCGAGTATATGGTAAAAATATATTATTAGAAGTATAAAATAAAGAATGAAATGTCTACAGCATTTTTGTACAAGTAAACTGCGTCGTCAAAATTATAAATATTAGAATATTTGAAATGTGAGCGAATATTGAGCAATAAGGTTGAAGAAAAGAGTATGTAAGAACAAACAAATTGTGTTTTTTATCTATTTATACTCACACATAAAATAAGATATAACACGTTATTATTATTACATTTTGGGGACGGTCGATTAACATTCGCACTGTGAATATACATGATTCGCACAACAATATTGCTCTTCTAGTCTAGTTCAAAGTAAGAACCGAACCAGACAGGATCGAGTAAAACAGTTCGATATTACACTTCACCTTATGAAATGTTAAGTTCTCCGAAAGAGAGCTAATTCATAGGACCAGCCCAGAATAGTCGTGATCAATATCAATTAGGCAGCTAATTGTGAGCCTATAGAATTGTAATTTGAGACGATTTAGCGAAGCCCAGATATTATAGTTTGGTTTCGTTAATTAGAATAGAAATACAAAGGTCGTTATCCGTTATCTTCAGAGGTCTGATTTGGTCTGTACAGGATATACGGATTGGCATACGAAATAAATCAAGTTTCTCAAGTCATTCTAAACTCGAAAAAGATACAAAACAGGGGTAGGTATCGACTCTGCAATATACTGACGTATCACCACAATCACATGTAGACAAGGCGTGTTACAAATAAGAGCTCCATTTATGGCCCAAAAATGAAAATACTCCGTTAGCAGTGGGGTGCATCGTGTACCACTTCGGTCTTGACAGATAAGACGTAATATGACATATGTATACTATGTATAACATCAGAGCTCCTTCCAAACTAGTTAAAGTAGCAACATAGTATATATAAGTATGCCTTATGTGCCATTAGATGTAATATATATAATATAGAAGCTCTTTTGTTTTTTGTAGCAACTCGATATAACAGAGGGCTCGTCACCTAATTGCTACGCCGGCGGTCAGTCGTTCCATTTGTCGTTGCTGGTGGTGGAGTTTAGAATCTCCTCGGCCTTGGCAGATCGGACATAACATGGCATATAACAGAGTGTACAAGTAGCAAACCGGTATAATAGTGAGTACCGGCATCTGCCGCTACATCTGTATATAACGCATATGACATTGGATGTAATATAGGAGCTCTTTTGTTTTTTGAACGGTGCAACATCAGATCTTGAACTGTGCAAAGTAGCAAGTCTGTATAGCAGGGGGCGTGTCACCCGTCACCTGCGACCTACGCCGGCGGTCAGTCGTCCCACTCGTTCTTTACGGATAACACACGATAAGACATATTACATTGGAGCGTTAAAGTTGCAAATCGGTATAACATTGGGTACCGGCAGATATATATAACGCATATGACATTAAAAGTATAGGAGCTCTTTTGTTTTTTGTTCCAAATCGATATATCAGACGGCGCGTCACCTGTCTCCTGTGACGTAGTGCCCTATGCCGGCGGTCAGTCGTCCCACTCGTCGTTGCTGGTGGTGGCGTCGCTGTCGTCGCTGTCGGAGGAGTGTATGGCGCGGTTCCGCTCCTGCAGCGCGCGGGCGAGCGCGCCGGCGAGCCCGTCGCCGCCCGCCGGCGCGCGCGCGCTGTCAGAGTTGCTCGTCGAGCGGGACACCTACGAATATGAGTGTGGTTGACTATTTGATTTTTGAATTTATGAATGTTACTACCTTTCTTGAGTAAATAAATATATCACAACATCACATACTTTGATCTGTAACATCACTTAGTTAGGTAAGTACTTATTTATTATTAAAAAAAGAGAGAGTAACTCTGTCTGTCTGTCTGTCTGTTACGCTTTCCCGCTTTAACCTCTCAATCGATTTTGATGAAATAGGACAAAGACAAAATTTTTACAACCCGAGAATGAAAATTTCATAGCGAAAAAAGGGCTCTGAAATCTACGCGGACGAAGTCGCGGACGGCCGCTAGGATAAAAGTATGATAACTTACCGCTCGTAACTCCACTCCTTGCCGGATCTCACTGAGCAGGTTACTCCTGTTGTCCTCAGGAACCGCCTTGGCGGCCACTTCCACGTGCTAAAATGACACATTATGCGAAATAGTAAAGTTTTTTTGCCATAATAGCGTATTATCTGTAACAAATCTTATTTATATATTTATAAAAACTTTATTGACCACACAAGTACGATACAAAAGGCGAACTCAACGCTAAAAGCATTCTCTGCCAGTCAACCTTGGAAGGATCTTGGAAGGCGGAATAAACTTAAGGTCTTTGTTCTGTAAAAAAAACCTTTGTCACTAATAGGTGTATATCAGCATGTGAATATGATAAAGACCAAGTAACTTTGAGAAACATTGGTACGTAAATCCACTATTTACGGATGTTTTAAAAAATTCCAAACTTGGTGGCAGTACACTTTCTTTGTAGTAAGTATTATGTATAATGTAATTCATGTTGTCTTTCCCTCGAATTTTCAAAGACGCTCAAATTATTTTCAGTCTTATTGACAGACCAAAACTATACCGTATGTACATACCTTAAGGTTCTTATTCCCGCTACGTATGCTCTCCATGAGCGCGGCGCGCGGGTCTGCGGCGGCGGGCATGGCGGGGGGCGGCGGCGCGGCGGGCGGGCCGGGCGGCGCGGGCGGGGGCGGCGGCGCGGCGGGCGCGGGGGGCGGCGGCGGCGGTGGGGGCGGCGCGCCCGCGCCCATGATGGGAGGGGGCGGCGGCGGCACTGACGGCGGTGATGTCGCTGGAGCTGAGGGAGTAATCGTTAGATTAATTAGTTGTCGTTTTGTAGAGTCGCCGAGGATCGGGCTGAGTGGAGAGCCCTGTGAGAGACCTATGTCCAGCAGTGGACTGCGATAGGCTGTTGATGTCTGATGATAATAATTAGTTGCAACCACGACTATGCCAATGTCTATGGACCACCTAAGTTAAACAAAGAAACCTATTTCAGACGATGGCTGTATGGGCGCAGGTCCCTTTGCCTGTTCCAAAAAAAGTATATTTACGCACGTGATCAGACGCACTTGTTTTACCGCATAAGTTAGCAGTTAGAAGTGCACGGCCTTGTAGATCTACACTCACACGGCCTAAACTCGGCACTATAGGTTGAAAGGAAATGGCTTAAAAAAAAAAACCCAGCGTCGACAGACTCTTCTTATGTGCGGTTTGATAGGGATACATCCATACATTTGGTAGGTACTACAAATTCCAAATTACCGTAGGAACCGTTAGAAACAGGATCAGAGAATTTTCAGTACAAAATGTATGGGTAGTTTTTTCGGTTACCAGATTCTCCCAGTAGTAAGGATAATTTTTTGTATGGATGTTGTGCTATCTCCTTTACGGGGAATTTTCCGCTCCTAGCCTACTAGATGTTCCATTCAGTGTAGATAAACATGTGCTTAGTACTCACGTTGCGCAGGGCGCGGCGGCGGCGGGTTGCGCGGCGGCTGCGGCGCGGCGGCGGGCGGCGGCGGCGGCACCACGCGCGCCGGCGGCGGCGGCGGGGCGCGGGACGCTAACATACATTTTACACGTTATTATTAAGCGTTGGACCATGCGAGTGCAAAAAACATTGGTAGGTCTGAATTGTGTTGGAATAATACAAATATAAATAAATAAAAATTAGACATTAATTACGTATATTGCAGCCAGAGGACCGAAAAAAAACTAATTTTACTGTTAAACTAATTTAATTAATAAAAATTACAATAAAATATTCTAAGACTAATGGTAATGCCTAAGTTCGATGTTGGAACAATAGTGGCGGAAATATTGGGCAATCGCGTAAACGATGACTGCGGCGCGGGGCACGTTGTGCTGATGCTGCTACTCGTGACTTCGGCGATCGGGGTCATCGGTTGGATACTGCACGGCTCATCAATTATGGGGCACGTAATTCCTCCTCCCTCAGAACAGCAATTATTTTCCGATTTTGAGAGAAAAAATTGCTGGTTGAGATGGTTTTGCGTAGGTGTGATCTTCAGGGTTATCATCTGGATGACTCTCGTCGACTTCCGCGCTTTGTGTTTCAAAGCTGCTCTTTAAACTGCATCTTGCTTGACGGCGGATGATCAATACTGCGGCGAGGGCGGCTGCACCCAATATGACAGAATAAAGCGGGATAGTAGTATGGTAGATTGACTCTGGTATCGGCGTTAATTTTAACGGGGATTGAGTCATAACTCTATCTTGAATTTCATAGATTTTCTTCAGATCTATAGTGTTCAGTTGAAGCTGGGGTGATGCTGCGATCTCGATGTCATCTGGGTAAGTGATTTTCATGATTTTTAGTGGCTGTCCTCGTACTATATCGTCGATATTTGCAATTGTAAACTCGGTAGTACGCAAGGAACAGTGTATAGGTACGGTAGCAAGGAATGTACCCGTCATCAAATTATAATCTTCAGTGCCACAGTACAGTTTAACTTGAGTAGGTTGCGGAAATGTTATAACGTAGGTGCGGTCATCTAGCTGCTCCATTGCTTCCCTTGATAAGTGGATGCTGGTCATGTTGCACGATGAGTTGATGGTCTGGTGAAGAATTATGTCTTGTACGCAGTCAGGCTGGGTGCGAAGTTTCTGATAAGGACCTTCCTCGCAGAGGTATTGATTTTCAAACTTCGGGCATTCAGCCTCTATGTACACAAATTCATTTCTATTAGTTGCTATTAAGGGAAAGGGTGGTATAAGGACTTTATAGGATTTGTTAGGCGCTAAAGACAACCTATATAGATCGTAAGTACTACCAGACACTATAGGAAACCTAAAAACTATAACTATCTGTTTCTTAATGAAGTAAGATCCAGATTTAATTATATTATAATAGTCTCTTAATTCTAAGTCAATAATTTTATCATTACCATAAATTGATCTTAAACGTTCTAGCATATTCTTAAGGACTTCTAAACCTAACATGGAGTGATGAGTGGTCATAGTACGAGTGAAAGCTAAAGTATTCTCTATACTAATGAGCTCATCTAATAGATCTCCTGTATTCTCAGTTATGATGGCGAGTAACTGAGCGAATCGACCATACTTAATTAAACTACTTTCTTTGTATGCATTACTGTCTAAAATTAACTGTAACGTAGAATTGATTTTTCTTTGATTATCTATTAATTGATTTATAATTTTATTATGTTCAATCATCCAATCATTATTTAAGCTAATACGATTATTATATTCTGACGCTATTTTATTCTGGTTAACTTGTAAAATCTTTAACGCGTCATTGTATCTCATGGCATCCTGGTAATCTAAGTTTCCCGTAATACTTTTAATTATTGATCCTAGTCCGTCTAACAGACCTCTTTTTGTCCGGCTAGGCTCAAGGCTCCTAAAATGGTCTAATATCTTATTAATTTTATTAGATAAATAATTAATTTGTAATTCATACAGGACAAAAGTATCATTAGTCATTTTATATTCATATTCGTCTAATTGTTCCTTCAGGATAGTAATGTCACGTTCGATTTTGTCGAGTTCTATATAGTGTAGAAACGTATGATAGTGCGTAGTTAATCGCGTTGGTCCTAGTTTAAAGGGTAAGAGTCCAGGTCCGTCGTCCAATCTGTCAAGTCTTATCTCCTGGGCGCGAACCAGAAGTGCGGTCAGCAACAGAAGTATCCTGCAACAATTTAGTGTTCTTAGGGGCTCGTTTTAAACGTGATTTCGCTACTGGACCTCGCTTTTTGGAGGTATAGATATGTATAGGCAAGTCAGCCAGGACTTTATCCTGTGTGTAGCGAGGAGCCAATTTCTGTCTGCTAGCAAAAGGATTTTTGATGAAGACTTGCTGCTGAGGTTCATATTCAGCTTCGGGTTCCCTAGATTTATTACGGTTTTTTATGAGATGAGTTCTGTTTGCTAAAGAGGATTCGTTAATGATATCGTATACTGCTTTCATCTGTTCTCTGTGAGTCTGGACGTACTGTTGTAGTAGTCGCTCAGTCAAGTCAATGTCTACAGGGTCTCGAGGGTCGAAATGTCCTTTTAAAATATCATAAGGTCTACAACGCGTAAAGCTATGTATTGAGCTATTATAAGCGATAATAGCGTATGGTATAAGGTTCACAATGGGTTCATCTTTCTGTTGTAACTTTAAGATCCTAAGATGTTCTAATATTGTGGAGTGAAACCTTTCAATATTACCATTATCGTTCGGGGAATGAGGTAAAATCTTATGGTGTACTATTTTATGAAGTTTAAGGAACTCTGTGAACAGTTGGTTTGTAAATTCAGTCCCATTGTCAGTCACTATAGTCAATGGTAAGCCATGGTGAGTACAAAAAGTTAATAAGGCTTGAATGATGCTGATCGCTGTACCATCTTTAAGATGATAAGCTTGGCCGTATTTAGAAAAGACATCAATAAAGGTAATGTACTTTTCATTTTGCACAGTAAATAGATCGGCATGTAATATTTCTAAGGGTTTGGTAGCTGGTGGTACGATGTTAAATTGCTGTTTTATTGGATTCCTATCATATTTACTTTGGCCACATATGCTACAATCATTTATATACTTTATTATATGCTCTTTCATTCTGGGCCAGTAGTACCTACGAGATAGGGCGAGATAACACTCGTTGATCCCTCGATGGTTGGTTTTACCATCATGATAATGCCTTATTATTTCCTGTTGCTTTAGATACTCTTTTATGTTTTCTAACTCTATTTTGCAAAGAACCAGGTTCATGGAGGAGCTTCGAAACTTCTCTTGTATAATAGGAATTATTTTATACATTGCTAATGGTGGATTAATTATCATTGCTGTTTTAACTTTAGGGTTTACGTACTCTTTAATGGCGTTTACTATGTCGTTTTCTAAGTTTGATTCTGTCACTTGTACTGTCACTCGAGTATGGGTCTCAAACGTCTTAGTCACTACAGGTCGTCGCTTAATGTCACCAACTACTACTATAGATAACTGCCGGTGAAACTTGTTAAGGGGCTCGTCTGTGATGGGGACCTCTAATATCGGTTGTTCCTGGCTTGTGTGGGCTGTACTGGTGGCTGAATTATCTAAGGTAAGTTGCTTCTCAGAGGGATTGGCAACAATAGAGCTAATCTCCTCGTTATTAATTTCTATTCTAGACAGAGCATCGGCGTTGGTGTTTGATTTGCCCTTTTTGTATATAACAGTAAAGTCGTATTCACTGAGTTTGAGCCTCCATCTAGTTAGTCTGGAGTTTGGCTCTTTGAGACTCATAATCCACTGAAGTGGTTTATGGTCTGTTAAGATCTTAAACTTCCTCCCGAACAAGTATGGTCTAAAGTATTTAGTTGCCCACACTATTGCAAGCAACTCTTTCTCAATGGTACTATAGTTACTCTCGCTCTCATTAAGAGTACGAGATGCGTAAGATATGGGCTTATCAGAGCCAACGGTTCCCTGAGATAATACAGCTCCTATTGCAACGTTGGACGCGTCTGTGGTCAGTATGAATTCCTTATTAAAGTCCGGGTATTGCAGTATCGGGTCATTAGTCAGAAGTTTTTTGCATTTCTCAAAACAGTTTATGTAATTATTATCTAATGTTATCTTTTTATTCTTTTTCAGGCAAGACGTCAAGGGTTTGGTGATATGGGCGAAGTCCGGGATGAATTTTCTATAGTAACCTAATAGACCAAGAAATTGTTTAATTTCTTTTGGTGTCTTAGGCAGGGGATACTTCTCAATAGAGGAAATCTTATCGGGATTAGGTCTTACACCCTCACTACTTATTATGTGTCCGAGATAAGCTGTTTCAAGCTTTAAGAACTCTGATTTGTCCATTTGGATCTTGAAATTGGACTCTCTAAGTCGCTGAAACACTTTTTCTAGATTAATCAGGTGTTCCTGGAGGCTGGTGCTATAGACAATGATGTCATCGAGATATACGAGGCATATCTCGTTTTGTAAGCCTTTTAGGACGTTATCCATCACACGTTGAAAAGTGGATGGAGAATTCTTCAAACCCATTGGCATGCGAAGGAATTCAAAATGCCCGTGTTCGACATTGAAGGCGGTCTTCTGAATGTCAGAGGGATCCATTTCCACTTGGTGGAATCCACTGGCAAGGTCGAGGGTCGTGAAGTATTGACACTTCCCTAATTTATCTAACACGTCAGTAATATTGGGAATCGGGTATTTGTCATCGATCGTCTTCTCATTTAACTTCCGAAAGTCAATAACTATACGCCATTTTTGTCTGCCTGAGGCATCAGCCTTCTTGGGCACGACCCAAATGGGTGAACTCCACGCAGATTCTGATGGTCGAATGATACCTTGCGAAAGCATTTTTTCTATCTGATCTTTAACCTCTTGTCGATGTACAAAAGGGTAACGATAACTTTTTGTATATACCGGGATCTCATCGGTGGTGTTAATCCGATGTTTAACTTTATTTGTAAAAGTTAAAGGTTCATTTTCTATATAAAATACATCTGCGTAGCGCGAACAAAGTGATATTAAATTCGCCTTTTCCTCCTCGTTCAAATGATCAGTACGCAAACGTGAGATTACGTCTTGAGTGCGCGACTGTTGTTCAGTACTAGTGCACTCAACATTAAACATTTCGGCGTTAACGAAATAGTCAAGGGAAAGTATTATATCGTTATCAGTTGGATTCTGTACCTCTAAAAACGCTCGATTATTTTTAACAGTAGTAACGCATTCTGAAATGATGCAGTTACAAGTAATCTGTTCAGGAATGTAAACTTCACCATCCGGGGTGTTAACTGGAAGTCTAACTAACTTTGAACTCTGCGCTGGTACAATATCTTCGTACAGATTAACATTTCGGGAGTTAAACATTTTAATCTCGTTAACCGTATACCGTGTAGTCAATGTCTTATCTTTTAGGTCGATCTTAGCCTCCCATTTTGTCAGTAAGTCAAGTCCAATTAGTCCATCAAAGTAATCGTGGAATTTATATACAAAAAGTTTAATATCCTCTGTATCACTGAACTCTTGAAAGCAAGGCAAAGTTATTGAGTAGTCGTTCCTACTAGTGGCATGTACGTTCGTTACTTCAAACGGCTCGTAATTTAATTGAATGTGGGAAAAATAATTCTGTACTGCTTGCGGGCTAATAAAGGACTGGTTAGCGCCAGTGTCTATTAAAAATTTAAGAGGCGGGTTACTTATTTGAATAAATGGTAACTGCCTTTGAGTATGCAAATTTATTTCTATTTTGGCTTTTTTGATATCGGTTCCTTCTGAAAATTTCGGCTATCATCAGGAGTTGGGCACTCCTCAGCATCATTAAAGTTGTTAAGAACTTGAGAGTTATCATAGTAAGACGGTTGATCAAATTGATTGTCGCAATACGCAAAGTCTGTACAGTCATAACTTTCTGTTTGTTCGCTATACTGTGGCCAGTTGTAATCCGAGTCATAGTGATTGTAATAGTCGTTGTAACAAGAACTCGTGTCGTAACACTCATTCATGTTCATTTCGCGCGCTTTGAAATAATTGTTAGGTGGCGGGTTCCCATGGGTATGCCAATTATGACCTCGGAGACCTCCCGCTGGTGGTAACGGCTTCGGTGTGAAGTGTTGAACACCACTCATAGGTCTAGGCGCGAATGAATTACCTGGTTGGTTCCTAGGCTGGAGGCGGAACATATTACTCTGCGGATTATAATTAGTCGGTCTAGCACCGAACATCTGCTGGGTTCGCGACGGACCGGCGCGAGCCTGTGGCTGGTGGTAGCCCTGCGTAGGGTTGCCTCTGAAACCTTGATGCTGTTGGGGAACAAACCTGAACGGTTGTGGTGGTGGCGGCAACGGCCTCTGGATGGCTGGTGCGGGCCAGAATGCTGGTGGTGAAGGTTTTAGAATATGTACGGGTGCTGATGGAACTTTAGGTCCTGAGTGAGGTTTAGCTATTGCGTCATTACGCTGCTGTAAATATATTATATTTAATTCCTCCTGTACAAATTCTAGAGCCTTTTCCAAGGTGTCTGGTCTCATACATCGTATGCGGGAGCCCAGGGGCTCTTGTAAGCCGCGAACGAAAGCCTGCATAGTGAGCTTACGATATAAGACACGTTTAGCCTCTACGGTGGTCGGTATAGACTCGTGGAGAGTCACATAAGTCATTATGGTGCTAAATAACGACTGGCAGTGGTCATAAAACTCCTGCGGTGTTCTTTGTCCTTGCGAGGCCAAAGAGAGGTCGTTATAGAGAGCGGTCTCGTCTCTCTGATCGGCAAAATTATTTATTAATGTATTTCGTATAGCTAGCCAGTTATCAGGTATGCCATTCGAATTAATTATACTAGCGGCGGGCCCAGTTATTTTATTTAAAATGCCGTTTAGTAAGCAAAGGTTAGCTAATTCACTGCCTGGGTGCGCACTAACATATTTTTTAACTATCTCGTCACAGATCTGAATAAATCTCGTGAGCACATTAGGGTTACCGTCAAAGTCTGGTACCGGGCGTAATGCCTTAAAAATGGTGTCTGGTTCGTAAGACATTATGCAGCTATCACTAAATAATTTATCTATATTTAAATCACTATCTATATTTCTATTACGATCTATTTGTCTTTGCCGGCGAGACTGCAAGAGCGCAGACTCGCTGGGTCCCGTGGAACTAGGGCGGAAAATGGTTAAGATAAAAAGGAATCTAATCTAGAAAGGACACAAGGATAAGCAACACAAGAAAGATTCTGTGCAACTCACGCGCTCATGTCTCTGCTCGGTTGGTCGTATCGATGTCTGGATACTCTCCTCTTCGGTGGCTGCAACTTCGTAGATTCAGGATTCTCGATGAAGGCTTGATAGCTCAACCAGTGACGTACGATTGGGAGCAAACGATTTCTGGATGCTGGAGACCGATCGCGACGCGCACTGACTCGAGAATCCTACCGACTGCGCCAATTACGTATATTGCAGCCAGAGGACCGAAAAAAAACTAATTTTACTGTTAAACTAATTTAATTAATAAAAATTACAATAAAATATTCTAAGACTAATGGTAATGCCTAAGTTCGATGTTGGAACAATAGTGGCGGAAATATTGGGCAATCGCGTAAACGATGACTGCGGCGCGGGGCACGTTGTGCTGATGCTGCTACTCGTGACTTCGGCGATCGGGGTCATCGGTTGGATACTGCACGGCTCATCAATTATGGGGCACGTAATTCATTATATGCAATGTTTTAGAAGGCAAGTCCGTTAACATGTAAAAAAATCTTTAGTTTCAGTGTTGCCGCCTCTTGATAAAAAAATTCAAGTAGTTTGTTTGGTAGACATAAATGTAGTTTCTCACTTGCCATAAATAAACTATTATGAACTTGTGATTTAGGCATATAATGTCAACGTTAAATGTATAGTTTCCAATGTAAATTACAAATGTATATGAAAAAGTAATGAAAAAAATTGTACAATATGCATTGTGGTTGTGGTACTCACGCGGCGCGGGCGGGTGCGGCGCGTGGTGCGGGGCGGGGCTGCGCGCGGGCACGGGCGGCGCCGCCGCGGCCGGGGGCGGTGGCACCGCTGCAATACACCAATAGATAAGTTACTAAATGAAATAAATATAAAATCAAATGAAATTTAATGATGAATCATTTATTACAGACAGAGCTTCATATGTTTTTTTAACAAATAAATATCAATATATTTATTTCTTTTACAAAAATGTAGTCGTATCAAAATCAAATACTGAGAAGACGTTGCATTCAAATGAGACTGCCCCAACATTGACACAAATGCAGCGACAGGACGTTAGAAAAAATGTTATCTAATTTACAAAAATATGCGTTCTGTATGCATACTTTAACATAAACTATCAGGCGGGCTCCTATTTTACAAATATACATTTGCAGTTGAAATGTAGCACTTATGCCCTGGACATAAGAAACAAAACAAAACATCTTGTTACGTGCGAATCGTGTGACGATGTTCTTGTATTTTGCACTTAAATAATAACGCATGCCGTTGTCATAAGGTCGTACCTTTGCTGGGCTTGTGCTCGTGCAGCTCCTCCTTGACGGCGTCGAGGCCGCCGTGCGTGTTGATGAAGTTGTAGATGAACTGGCGCGTGGCCTGGTCCTGCAGCTGCGTGACGATGTTCCAGTTTAATAATAACGCTTATGCCGTTGACATAAGGTCGTACCTTTGCTGGGCTTGTGCTCGTGCAGCTCCTCCTTGACGGCGTCGAGGCCGCCGTGCGTGTTGATGAAGTTGTAGATGAACTGGCGCGTGGCCTGGTCCTGCAGCTGCGTGGCGATGTTTCAGTCCAATAATAACCCTTATGCCGTTGTCATAAGGTCGTACCTTTGCTGGGCTTGTGCTCGTGCAGCTCCTCCTTGACGGCGTCGAGGCCGCCGTGCGTGTTGATGAAGTTGTAGATGAACTGGCGCGTGGCCTGGTCCTGCAGCTGCGTGACGATGTTCCAGTTCAATAATAACGCTTATGCCGTTGTCATAAGGTCGTACCTTTGCTGGGCTTGTGCTCGTGCAGCTCCTCCTTGACGGCGTCGAGGCCGCCGTGCGTGTTGATGAAGTTGTAGATGAACTGGCGCGTGGCCTGGTCCTGCAGCTGCGTGGCGATGTTCCAGTTCAATAATAACGCTTATGCCGTTGACATAAGGTCGTACCTTTGCTGGGCTTGTGCTCGTGCAGCTCCTCCTTGACGGCGTCGAGGCCGCCGTGCGTGTTGATGAAGTTGTAGATGAACTGGCGCGTGGCCTGGTCCTGCAGCTGCGTGACGATGTTCTAGTTCAATAATAACGCTTATGCTGTTGTCATAAGGTCGTACCTTTGCTGGGCTTGTGCTCGTGCAGCTCCTCCTTGACGGCGTCGAGGCCGCCGTGCGTGTTGATGAAGTTGTAGATGAACTGGCGCGTGGCCTGGTCCTGCAGCTGCTTGACATATTCAAGTCGAATAATAACGCTTATGCCGTTGACATAAGGTCGTACCTTTGCTGGGCTTGTGCTCGTGCAGCTCCTCCTTGACGGCGTCGAGGCCGCCGTGCGTGTTGATGAAGTTGTAGATGAACTGGCGCGTGGCCTGGTCCTGCAGCTGCGTCTCCGACACGCCCGCCTTCGAGAAGAACGACCGCATCTCCTCCTCAGGCAGGTTCTCCACGTCGAAACCTGACGGAACCATAATAAATGAGTATTGACGATCCCCTTGGTACAACAAGTCCCCTTGGTAATGGCAACATCTTGACCTTTACGTCATGATGTAGCCTATTATACAAGAGGTCGCGGGTTCGATTCCCGCACAGAACAAACATTTATGTGCATAAACATGTCTGCTTGTCCTGGTCTGGGCGTTATATGTATCTATTTATGTATATTTGTAATACCACTGTTGATTCTGATATCTGTAACACAAGTGCTTAAACTGCTTAATAACGGAGTCAAATCAATGTATGTGATGTTGTGAATGAAATATTTATTTATTTATTATATGGACAGTGGCAATGGCATCGCACGACACTCGCCTGCCAACTTCTTCCCTCGCCCCACCTAGGCACAACTACACGCACTACGCCCCGCTCGGTAAAGCCTGAGTTAAATGATTTGCCTAAAGCGATCTCTCAGAAAATAACTGGCCTATTGTTCTCATTATTTCTAATAGGTATTCTGCTTTCACTGTCAGCAACATATCAAAATAATATCGAATTACTTACCTTTGTTAGCATCCCACCCGACGTGGGATATATGCTTGAAGTCTTGCGGCATGCCTATGTCAGCTTTAGTAAGTTTTCTTGTAGGTTTCTTTTTGCTTGAACTCTTCAATGTGTAACCGCCACCTGTAAAGATATATCATAAATTATATTATCAATAGCAGTAGAAAAGTATTAAAAATGGTAAGTGCGTTTTCTAACACCTACTGTACAACTTAGTTTAGGCCTAGATTCATCAAACTGTTTCAGTCCAGATTGGCTTCTTCCAAATTGGGGCTTATACCCATAGATCTCTACCACCCACGACCTATAGACCGATAGTCACAACACAGGACAGGCAACTAATATAATTAATGTCAAATAAAAAAAAACTTTTTTATGTTACACTGACTGAGATGTGTAGCTTGCCTTGAATATCCCATTGGGGTAGTCCATTAACCTTGTGCTTTTTTTTGGCATTTTAAATAATACAAGTGATATATTTCTACGCCCTCCCCCCTCCCCTTCGAGCCTCGCATGTTTAATTGATGGCCCCATTCGTGAACTCTGGAGATTGCACTCACCAAGAGGAACATAGCAAATAAATTAAAAGTATTAAAACCATCTCCCTTTTCCCTCTTACCTCCAAGGTTAGTCTTGGGCATGGGCGCGGGCGCAGGCACGGGCGCGGGCGGCGGCGCGTGCGCCACGCCGTTGTGCCGCGGCGCGTGCGCGGCGCTGTACGACCCGCTGTTGGCGCGCGACGCGAGCATCGAGCGCTGCCGTCGCTCTGCGGAGATCACACAGTTTAGTAATCAGATTACTCAATAAGATAAAGAATATGTATTTAGCTATTAGATTTAAAAGAAAATTCTTTTGCACGTAATTTTATTTTTACCCTTCTAGCACTTCGACGTGAATGGCCTGCTGAGAGGAAGTCAAAGTCAAAGTAGTTTATTTTGCAATTTCATTTTCATAGAAATTCTTTTGCACAAGTGCCGAAAGCAACGCAAAAGTTAGCCTCATTACCATAGATGCTCCCTATGTCACGTTAGAGTGTCCTCCCCCAAAGCGCCAAAAATACACCTAACTTTAAACATAAGTCGATGAGCAAAAATTTTAATTCTATTAAAATTTTAAACACAACGAGATTGAGTAGAAGGTCCTGTGTACTGTGAAGTGCCTGGAGCTTAAAGAGGTACATCGGCTTGTGTTAGACTCTAACACAAGCCGATGTACCTCTTTAAGTTCTAACAGTTAGAGAGATATATCAGAATTTAACTGAGATAATCAGTTTCCACATCCTACTTGACAGTTAGGCAGCGAAAGTACCTACGTGTGTATCTTGCTCTATCAAACCTAACCATGGTGATTAAGCCAAAACCCATCTTTGTAACGAAAACATGTTTTAAAATGATGGAGGACCTATGCCGTGCAGTGGGACATTAATAGGCTGATACTAACTTTTAGTATATCGTTGCGTAGTTGGCTGATCGTTCACTTGATAGCAAGGGCAATGCTATAGAACAATGACAAAGAAATTATTGTCTAGCACTGCCTTGTGCCCGTTACTAGGTCTCATAATACACAGTAGGTAATTACTCAGATATGTACAATGCACTCAAGGGACCAATTATATTCTGATACTGGCGGCCGCCCGCGACGCCGTCCGCGTCGGATTCGGTTTCCGTACACATACTCTTAGTGTTATACCTACTACATATAGCTTAAAGCCTTCCTTGACCAATGGACTATGCAACGCAAAAATCTTTTATCAATTCAAACCAGTAATTCCTGAGAATAGAGCGTTCAAACAAACAAATTTATTCTATTAGTATTAGTATAGATTTCTAGACAGCTGGATAAGAACCTCGTACTGGTATTCTATACCAGTGAACTAGACTACAAATATTCAATACAGCCCGTAAATAATAAATCTAGTTTCGTATATTTCTAGCTTACTGGGCCATCGAATAGGTCATCCACCGACGTCAAAACTAAATCTTGTGGCCTAGTTGTAACATAGGCCAGAAGACACACCTACTTACAATTACGAACGAATAAATGCTACTGGAACAAAAACTATTATTTTCAATGCGAAGAAACGTTAAATTATTCAATAGTTTTGCTATTTAGTCTAGTGTCTGGTCTTTATGGTAGTGGTTTAAGTACCGGATCGTGGTCTCGTGGTCCTGGGTTTGAATCCAAGGTCGGACAAAATGTTTCGGTTTTTCCTAACGCAGCCCGATTCATGATCACCAATCCGCATTTGGCAAGCGTAGTGAAAGCATGTTTTCGTGACAAAGAAAACCCATATTTGTCACGAAAACATGATTTGAAATGATGGAAGCCTTTGCCCTGCAGAAGGACATTCATAGGCATATACAGATACTTTCCTTATTTAAAAGAAGAGACGTTAAATAATTGATTCAATTGTTTTCCTATCTAGGCGATACCTGCAACAATAGACGTTCACCGAAAATCGCGTTCGTTACCCATTTCATAACTCGGACAAAGACATTACGGCTTTTACATTTCAATTAATTGATATCAAAATGGCGTGATCGTGACGACTTTGCGTTCTGTTGTTTCGATACGGTCGAAATTAGAGCTGCGAGGCTCAAATACAGTAAGGTGAGGCAAATTAAATAAGGCTAATCGGATCGTTAGTCTGCTGTCTGGTCTTTGATAACTCAGAATTATATACTTCTGACTAATTTTATGAGAAAGGGCGGAGGACTTATTTACTGGATGGTAAATAAACATTGCCACGCAGAGACCTTTGCAATTATAAAGAAGTCACAAATGCTAGTTAGGTTTTAAGGGCTTAACAAAGTGAGAATTTAAAACCCTCTTATATGGCACTTTTTACCTAGTTGCTAATCAATGTCAAAGTATACCTATCCATTACGTTCTAACTAACTGATAATTTTTCCTCTGGTCTAAGGGATTAAAACCTCACTCTATATTTTCCCTCTTACGGATTAAAACATCAGCCCTCCACGATTAGTGTCACCCAAGTCAGCTTATTCAGATAACATTCGATTAACGCGTTATCCGAGTAGATGTAAGTCGATGACGTCACGATGCGCACGCGCTGATCTGCAGCGCATGTTTAGCGTTCGCGAGGACTCGCATTGTTGGTAAACATCGAGACAAATAACCAAGAGGTGATCGGTTTCATTCACTGTGATTGGGGAGTGGGAAAACCTAAAAGCGTATTAGTGAAGACCTTGAACTAGATGCGATTTAAATCCGTCGATTTGTGCAGATTAACATTATGTGTCTTCCGGACTAGCGGGACCACCTGAGCTAGACTAATAAAACTAATGGCATCGCTTCAGTTGGTCAATGTAGGTACCTTACGAGTTTTAAAATAGAATTCGAAATTCAATGTAGGTACCTCAACCGCTGAAATCATCCTAGCGCGGCCCTCGGCTGCTTTACGTTCGAAACACGGTGTTTTCCCTCACCGCCGAGCTAATGGCACAAATCCACACATAGATTTCGAAAAACCTAGAGGTGTGGGCCCGGATTCGAACCAAGGGGTTCACGTATGTGAGGCGCCGTCCGTACCACTAGGCCATCATCGCATTCAAGGAATATATAGCCGAACCAAAGAAATTCAGCTTCAAAGTTTTGTCATCCTAGCTGGGCCCTCTATACTTAAAATAAAAAAAAGTAAACAGTTTAAAGAAAACATGGAAATGCACTAAGATAATCCGAATGTGCACATGCTGCCTTTGACCATGACACAGTCAGCTGAAGAATCATATCACCGCGTCTAAGGGAATAGCATTCATTTATCACTTTTGCAAAGGATTGAGATCTTTTATATCCAGATATTTCTATGCCTCCGCTTGCCCTATTCCTACACTTAGTAGAGTTCGGCGCAACATGTTTTCCCTTCTATTTAATTCTATCAGCCGTCAACACCACATTCAATCCTTTCATTTCCATAGCATACTTCTCGGAATACATAAATTTTTTTTGGTTGTTGTCCAATAAAATATTGATTTCATTACCAGTCCAGAAATGCCTATTAGATTTGTAACAATATCTATCTTTTACGGAAATCAAAGATCTTCTGTCATGGTCGTCTGCTTCGTGATCTGATGGGCAATGAATGCCTTCGTAAGTCACGTATCTTGAGGAAATAATAATATATTTTTATTTGTATTTTATTTTGTGTAGAACTTTTATAACTTGCCTCTACTATCAACTCAGTTGACATTATATTAACGCAAGCATCCGATGCTTAAGCATCTGCAAAGCTGCTCAGATCCTGAATCGTCGCTTCCAATGCTCGACTGCTTGAGCTAGAATACTGTGGTTCTCGATAAGCATGGTTTCGGGAGCCAGAGTTTTCAAAAATAATTTTAAACTTTGGATACAATTTAAAATGTTCTTTTTCCTCAGAATAAAGTTACAAAAACAAATTTATCATTATCATAACCACGATTACGCTATTCCAGCACGATTCTAATTAAAATCCTAATCAAATACGAGTGTCGTAAGTAAGTCAAGGTCGATCATTTCAGTTATAATTGACTAATGGCTAAAGTGGTTTTGCTTAGGAAGTATTAGTTATCCTTCCGGTATGTTGTTCAAGTAATAATTC
The DNA here is from genome assembly GCA_958496325.1 of Nomophila noctuella. Classification (NCBI taxonomy): domain Eukaryota; kingdom Metazoa; phylum Arthropoda; class Insecta; order Lepidoptera; family Crambidae; genus Nomophila; species Nomophila noctuella. The sequence goes on along the minus strand of OY292483.1, from coordinate 14,582,843 downwards.
AAGCCTAAAAAACCATATTGAATGTTGTGTCAGTTCTTACTGATTATTTAGATTCAAACCAACTACAAGTGCATGATCAAGGTTTTAAACTGGTGATAAGTAAAATGTGTCTAAATTATATGTGATCAATATTTAGCTCAGCTTTAAGAAGTTAAGAAAGAAGTCTTCAAGCAGCATAATAATAAGTTCGAATGACGTTATAATTTAATATAGTGCTTTACACACGATCGAGGAATTCCACGCCTGTGTTTTTTTTTAACTATCAAATGACTCAAAGCAAAATCGAGACGCTTGTTAACCTACCTATGTATATTCGAATTTTGAAGCATAAAATTATAGCGAGCGTTGACCTTATGGCATTGGCCGCCCACGTTTATGGAGACTTGAACGATCGCCCAGTAGCCTATTATTCCTAATTAGTTAGTGTGCCGGCATAACTACTTTTTATACGCAGTACGAACTATATGGAACAATAAGACAACTCAAAACTCGCATCGATTGATTTCTTAACTTCGATCGTGAAGGAGAAAAACCGAAAAGTCGACAGGAATAAAATTTAATAATAGAAAAAAAACCGGCCAAGAGCGTGTCGGACACGCCCATGAAAGGGTTCCGTAGCTAAAAGATGGCCCGACCGCTTAAGACACCATTTAGTTAGGGCAACTGCACATCATAAGTTGGTCGAGTTGTATAAAAATAACTATGTATGATACAGAGTTCGCTATAGTTTTCGTTGAAAGTACTTACTTGGAGGTATACAGGACATTTTTTTCAGAATTATTGTAATAGTATTTCAAAAGTTAAGGGGGGGGGGACGCTCTAATTTTAACTTTGTATTAATATATCTCGAAACTGGGTTGTTTGATCCACATGGTTTCAAGACAAGTTTTATTGTATTTAAAAATACCTTTTTAACGATACCCTACACGATGGGGTAAGCCGATTTTATTGGAGGGGGGGGGGGGGGTAAAAATAATTATTTTTCGATTATTTTAAAAACCAATTCTTGAATTATCACTATACATCTCACCACCAATTTTCGTGACAATCGGTTCAGAAACGGCGGAGAACGAGCCAGGACAGACAGACAGACAGACATGACGAAACTATAAGGGTTCCGTTTATTGCCATTTGGCTACGGAACCCTAAAAAAATATTTCAGACGTAACAGTGTTATTTCACGTGCAATAATATGTTGATATAAATTAGTCCAAACTTCAACCCTATCACACCTTTTTATTAAGATATAATAATCTTTGAAGTAATCTTAATTCCAGTCCAAGTTGTTTAATTAGCTTAAGCAACTTGGACTGGAATTAAGAACTAAGGTTTGGACAATAAAGTATTATCAAAGAAGATTTTCTATGCTCAGAAGTTCTTCATCTAACTATGTGAGGTTTAAATTAACGTTTATGGACAAAACAAACATACGAGCAAGATTAGATTTCCTGCTTTCTGGGTTTACCTCATGTTATATTTATCCCTGTTATTATAATCAACATTATGCTATTCATACCTTCGAATGCCTTCAGACGTCGCGTCGCTGGTTTGTTATAAATTCCTTTATTCTTCTTGATATTTCTGGAGTTGTACATACAAGTAGCCATAATTTTCAATTTTTTCGGTCAACTACTAGTCAAAATATTTATGAGTGCGTAAGCAAGGGACCAAAACTTTTTGTATACCTTTAATCTTAGATAGGCCAGCAATTTGAGGACTAACTTACCGTTCTCTCCTATCAAGGAGGTGCTTATACACCGCGTTGTTAGTTTTTTAACGAAATTAAGAAACATGTTTTTGTTTTTGAGCCCCATTTATAGGCCAGAAATATATTGTGGCATGTAAAGAACAACATACCTTCTCTCCTCTGTTTCCGCAACTCGATCTTCTCAATAAGTATATTCCTAAGAACTTTGGCTTCATCTTCGTTAGCGAAATTGAATGCGGTCATATACTCCTGAAAATAAACGTTCATTTAGTAAACAAAGCATAGTTTCGCTTATAGCAAACGATATCCGTTGGTTTAGTTAGTAGTTCAAGTGGGAAAAAATTACGTCGGCACATCGCGAGGGCCCGTACGTGGTCGCACATACAGAGTGTGACAAATTGAACACGCAAAACGATACAGGGCGAAAGTCTATGTTATATAAATGTTGTGTGCAATTATGCAACGCAATTCCCGACACATACAAATGTTGCTATTGTAATACTAATTTATTGAGACTAGAATTTAAATCGACGTTTAAAGTGGAAATGTGTGTAACATCATTTACGAAAAATAATACAACAATTGTTAATTTTACAAGTTTCCCATGAATAAGAATGATAGACCCATCCATGTATGTGTATTTATGACACTTTATTAATACTCTACATATAAGTATGAAATGGACATGACAGGCTATTGACTGTTTAAGCCTTCATAGCTGAACATAAGCCACTTAGTTCTGTAATCAGGGACCTATAGAAATAGGTCAATCATATGCCTTGGATCTAATGACTGGGAATAATAAACAAACAAAAAATATTTGCATTACACAACATACCTCAGCTTCAAACGTATGCAAATACGGTCTAGGGCTCTTATACTCTATCTGCATGTATACTTCATGTTCCCATATCATGGCCTTTCTGTAGAGGCAGTAGATCCTGAAGAAGTACGACCGTTTCGCATTGTCTTTGATAAGGCAGAGCACCCCTGTGTCTTTCTTCTTCCATTCTGAATGCGCTGGGCCTTCTGTTGTGAATAGTTGCACCACTGCAGTTGCTAAACTCTACAACAGAAAGTTATGCTTAATTAAAAATATTATCAAGGTTATAAATTCTTAACTTTGTGCTTATTATATTTATGTACTTAAATTATATATTTGTGCATACTTAAAATATATCAAACAGATTAGGTAGTTTAGGTAGTTTTGTATATCATTATCTTCTATGTCTAAAACCTGACGGGCAATGCAGAAGATCTTATAATTTTATGCTTATAAGCAAGAGGTCCAAATATGTCCGCTTATAAAAAAAAAATTGTGTTGCTTCCATTAGGCAAAATGTTAATTGATAAAAACTACATCAGTGCTTTAGAGTTAATGGTTAAAAAAAGATTTACTTAAAATATAAATTTTTAGTCTGCTATTATATCATACAGCACAAATATTTGAATATGTCACTTATAAATACATTTGCATCACAAGGAACTGTATGACATCCTACTATGTGTTGAGTCATTATCAAGAATGGTGAATCATTAATATATCACTTTATTTATGCATAAATATTTGTAAACATTGTGTATATTTATTTATTTAATCTTTATTGTAATACACAAAGACTTTTACCTTTTTATAAAATAAATATTTTTGTCACTTCGGTTTTAAAAAAAAAAACTTAGATGAATTATAAGTAAATATATTATAGTATACTAATAAAACAAGGAAAACCACTTGTTTCCATTATATTAAAGAAATACCTATTTATTTTATTTTGTATTAAATTCTAAAGTAGTTAGTGATTACAAAATTTCAATTAATTTTAAACATTATTCATACCTAAGTTCAAATATCTTGTTCTAATTTCACATTGTGTAAAAGTAAGCAAGAAACATTGTATTTTATTAGGCAGGTAAGTCTCTAAGCTTTCAAAACAGGCATAGTATAACTCTCACCCTGCACATTTAAACTTGGACTTGATATAAGGCCATCTATTCACTGAAGTGTTTTGTTTCTATTCATATCATTCATCTTTGTACAATTATCACTTTTTATATTGTATGTAATTGAGCAATTTATTTATTTCGGCCCAGGAAATTTTTATACAGTATAAAATTGATGCGTTCTTTAAATATTTTTGGTAAATAAAGAATTTGTACCCACCAAGTTAAATGTAATGTTGATATCTGGGCTATTTTGTAAATTAATACAAATTGACATGTTTATAAATGATTAATTTGATTTTAAACTTTGTTTTATATTCCATATTGCAGGTTGTGGCTGGTTTTAAGTGTACAGAATACTCAAATATCTTTTTCTGGTAAGAGTTTTGGTGTGGCTGTTAGTAGGTAGGTTGACTGCCCCATAAATAAAAAATATTAATCATAACTTGTCAAGTGAAGATGATGCCTATTTCCAGGAGTGAATGTTTGAAATAATAATGTAAATGGAACTTGGAGTAATCTAATATTAGCTGTGCTGTAGGTAGAAAACTGCTGAGAAAGTGCAGTCAGTACCCAGTCAATTCAGATGTACTTCAATTATTTAAACAACAGTGTGCATGCAGCTTAGCTACAGGATCGAGATTTATTATCACTTTCACTCTCTATAAGGTTTACTTAGAGAAAATAATGTGACCAACCCGTTTGATGTTCTTTGTTGATAAAATTTTATACAGTCATTTCTTCCGTTATACATACGATTACAAGTTTTGAAAGTCACAGGTTTACATGCCAAAGAAAACAAGAGTGAATGATCATCTGATATGATATCACTATGGCAAAAGGTGGTGCATAGTTAACACAAAATAAGATACAGGTATCCACGAGCTGGGTATTATCACAGTGATATCGACTGATAATCCTGATAAACACGACGTAATCTGAGAGTTATGTGAATCATGAGACGACTGGTGGATTGACAAATATGTACCTGGCATTTCGGTCCGATTAAACTGAACACCTGATCGTTCTCATCCCTTGACAACAAGACGCTGGGTCTATTCTCTCCTCTCGGCATTGTTTCCGTTAAAACAATAAAATACACGTAAAATCACTTCAAATACACAAGAACCGAGGTGTCAGTCACCGCGGTTGTCCAACATTTTAACACTAAAAGGCTTGATTTTTGGCACTGAACACATCCTTCAGACGACGTATATATCATTTCTCACAGCGCGAAAATGTTCATTTGTCTATTTTTATATGAAACACTAAAAAAACTTAAAAAATACTTTCTCCACATCCGTATGTGAAACATCAATCATCAAACTGAAGTTGGCAACTACATTTTTTTAGTGCGATGAAATGTCATTGGAATATATTTTTTGAGCCACGTTCAAAAATAAAGCTAGAGGGCGCTCTAGTCTAATATTTCCTTTTTCAGCGCATTTCTACGCTTTTACAGTTTATTTTTAAGACTTTAATGCTTTGGCATTCAGATGCGACTTTGATCATAGATTTTAAATCAATGGACACGGTAGGTCAGCACGTATCCGTGATAATCAACGACCACTTTTGGGTAACCAAATTAAGGTGAACGTCAGAATGACCGGTAAACATTAACTTTGAAATTATGTCTAAGATTTGCTTATTAACTGCTTATCACAATTAGAGAATTGCTTGTTGCATGATTTAGAAGAATTTCAGCATTTAAGGTTGCAGCACAAGCTGCCCATGCATGCTCAAATGATCTTGGAGCCGGTTTCAAATGAAGCGTCACATCACATGCATCGTGAATGGCGACGATTAGCCACGAACGAAGAACCAAAAAATCTAGGCAACACCGCCATCTAGCCAGATTGCCTATCCCACCTCTACTCTCAAGTCCTCTTATTTGTAGAAGGGAATCGAACCCAATTGAAATTAATAATACCTATAGTTATTCGAGGGACAAAAACTTCTTCTAGGGTAGAAATTAAATAAAACACCAAAATATTTTTCCACATTTTATCTCCGTTTGCTTTACAACAAACTAGATACAAAACGATACAAATTCGTTATTATCTATCCTCAGGCTAACTTACGATGTCGATCCATGATCCTATGAATTGTTCAATGCACCAAGTAAAATTTTCTATTCCGATACTACGCGAATGCTTGACTACTGGAATTGGAAAAAAGTTAGAGTCAGCAAAAAAAGTGCTGAAACTGGCAAAAATTTTTTTTCATGCCAATCGATCCTGTTTCATGTAAGGATCAAATGACTCTATGGGACCATTTGAGGTTTGAGTACTCGAAATGTCAGAAATCGCAAAAAACTTTTCCCATACATTTTGTACTAAAAATTCCAAAAAATTTTTTTCGTGCCATTCGATCCTGTTTCATGTATGAAACAAGACTTTGTATCAGACCATTTAAGGTTTGACTACTAGAAATGTGAGAAATAGGTTTCGAAAATTTTCATTACCAAATGTATGGGAATAGTATTTTTTCCGATTTTTGCCATTTCCAGTACTCAAACCTTAAATGGTCTGATACAAAGTTTTGATTCATACATGAAACAGGATCGAATGGCACGAAAAAAATTTTTTGGAATTTTTAGTACAAAATGTATGGGAATAGTTTTTTGCTATTTCTGACATTTCTAGTACTCAAACCTTAAATGGTCCCATAGAGTCATTTGATCCTTACATGATCCAGGATCGATTGGCATGAAAAAAAAATTTTGCCAGTTTCAGCACTTTTTTTGCTGACTGTAACTTTTTTCCAAAATCTGTGAATGTAGGTCATAATATCTCAAAAAGTTAGGGATGGTTGCCTAACGACGTTTTCTTGTAACTGTAACGGTTAATGTACCTGCCCAACAAAACCCATTTCAAGATTCCACCCTGTATAACGCATTGTTCTGAAATAATCTTTTTTTTGTTAAAACTCGCGTTGCGATAATGAAATGTGATCAAAATAAATATGTTATTGGAGATTCACCCTGCTAAGCTCATAATCCTGTTATCCATACATATCGTGGTAATTAAAAAAAGGAACTACTTATTACTCGTTACTCTAACATCTTAATATTATGCAGCATTCGAAATGATTTTTATCTTTGGATAAGTTATTAGATCATATTACACCACAGTACCACAGTAGTTAATTATAGGTACTTTTTTATTAATTTGAAGCTTACATTGAAATAATATACCAGACAAAACATAAAGAAAAACCTTCAATTTTGAAAAGTGATGGATTATTATCATTTACAGGGAAACTACGTCTAGCATAATACACAGGAAAAGTACTACATACTTTGATTGCTACAGGGCATATTATTTAATTGACGAGATTTATTCGTAGTCAAATATATACAGATGTACATGTTTATGAGAGTTCATGAATAGAATAAGCATGAACGGGCCAGGAGTGTGTTGTTTATCAATTTTTAACCAAATTAGGCCAACATTCTTTGGATATCCAGTCTTGAATAAACAGATAACATAGTTCACTCGCAAGCAGATATAATAGCAAGGCTTCTCTCATTTATATACAAATCTGTACACTTGTACTACGTATATATGGTAAGGCCTGGGATTGAGTGTAGTCAGATATGTCTAAGCGTAATGAATCTAACACTCAAATGTATAAAAATGTATACAGATCTTAATGTTAAAATGATCATATGTGCCAAAGCGGCAAGACACTACCATACATTTGTACATAATACAGTCAACGCACAAAATGCTTAGTGTATTTTTCATTTCTTTTTTTCGTAGATAATCGTTTTACTTCTTTTTTACACATATAGATAGTTTTTGTTTGTTTATATGGTGCTGCCTCACTTATCTTTAATACTCGATTTGCATGACACTTTAATTATATTCATCATTTTAATTATATGAAATGGTACACTGAGAATTTAGATCTTTTATTTCAAAGTGCACTGAACACGTTCCACATCAATTCAGGTATAATTCCAATGCTAGTATGTTATGTTAATATCTGAAGAACTGGAATGTAAATGTTTACTAAATGGTACATGTAACTAAGTACGATAACCATTAAACACAACTTTCACCAAGTTTCTAACCATCAATTTGAAAACTGCATTTTATATTTAAGCAATACCTAAGCATTCAAGCATGAGCATTAGTTTTAAAAAATAACAGTTCAAAACTTTTAGTTGAAATACACTCATCTCAATAAAACTGTACACATTTCATTATATTTTTTTGTAATTCCCACATAACGTCAAGGAAGGGTTCGCTATTACACTCAACACGGAAACATCGAGTAGTCGACATACGTTGATTCAAATTCGATGTCGAGTAAGAATATGAAATTAGTAAGGCAACAAGTAGATTTGTTAATTAGTTACATAATTGTGCATATTACGAGACACGAACTCCATCGTAGATTTTATAAAACCATCTATAATTTTTAAGAAATTAACATGTGTGGTTGTTCTTTAAGCAGATGTTTATTTGAATTTATTTTCAATAAACATCTGGTTACAGAACCCAATTTGGGGAAACGTCGAGTAGTGACCTGCGACAGTGTGATGATGACGATATTGGTGTTATCATTGATGATTATAATACTAATAACATAAGATCTTAATGTCGATTAAAAATAACTTACTCATATGTTGCTGTCAGTGTCAGACCTATGATCATACTCTTACATTGCCAACGAAAACAGCATCAGTCAAAAATTAACATTGTATCATATTAATTTAACAAAATTAACATCGGTTTTGTTCTAGTTTTCTTCAGAATATACGGATCTTGTTCTATGCAGTCGACAAAAAAGTAACTAAAGAGTCAGTAGCGTTCACAAGATCTTTATGCCATGTCGATAAGGCACTTTGGCAATTTATACAGCTACTTTTGTTGCCGACTGTACATTCGAATTCCAAGGAACATTAAGACTTTGTGTGATGACATTATTACAAAATGTTCTATTATTAGTCCGTTAAATATAAATTATGTTTTGTGAAAATAACATACCTACAGTATGGAAGCCTTTTTACAATGATTGTATACCGGCTACAAGCTAAGGTATTTTTAAATATATGATCCTACATTGGAAACTATTGCAAATATTTTTACTATTCTTATCACAACTATTTATCGTTCAAGGATCCCCTTTTTCCGTGGAACTCAGGTCATTGATTGGTGTCTTTGTTCGTCACTAGAATACATTTTTAATTGTCTTTCAGAACTACGCTATGTAATATGTAATAGGGTTAACTTCCACTGAAGTCTAAAGTGAGTCTGCGAATAGCTGATATAGGCGGTCTAATTATCACAATGCGTAACTCCTTTTAGGTGAATTTTACAGGAAGAAAAAAGTATGATTATTTTAGTTATTTTCTGTAATAATTTTTGAGTGCTCCAACCATTCCAAAGCAAATTAAACCTTACTTTAATTGAAACAGGGCTTCTGCCAAGAGGAAGGTTACACGATTCTACACCAGAGGCCATTAAAATATTAAAATTGTAATTTCGAATTTTTGGACTTACACATTCTGATAATTATAATTAGACCAACGATATCCAAACTATTGAAGTTATTAAACATTAACAAATAATAATTGTACAGATAGTTATTAGATCATAAACCAGAAGTAGCAAATCAGGGCCACATTAAGTATAATGATGGTATGAGAAAGTTTAGTGTTATGAATATTAAACTAAAAATAAGCAACGCTTGCTTTAGCCGACCCGCAATTACAATTCGAAAACACAACACTTGCATAGTCACAACTCAGCTATAACAATAAATACTTACCTACATCGTAAACTAATCAAACAGTTGTACTGCGAAATAAGAGAAAAAGATATGTGCACAATTAAAATCTATTCTACCACTAACTTTTAAGCTTTAAATAAATATCTAATTTCATTCAGCCACTAAGCAGCCTCAAAATTATTGATCCTGTTTCAAACTTATTTCATAGAAGAGTCGTAGCAATGTATAAAAGAAACTCCAATATTTTTATATTTAATACAAAATAACTAGTAATTGAACAACAAGCAATATTAAGTGATAACCTAATGATTTAATGCCAAACCAATTGCAGTTTCTTTATTTAATATTGTAACTACACAGCGATTTCAATCAGGTTAAGCCGCAGGTTTTTCTTTTCATGTTATAAAAACATTGATGACAGGTACAATTAATCTTTAAAAGCACGAATGATTTAGACAAGTGCTGTAGTCGTGTAGGTAAATATAAGAAAACAATGGGTTCATATTTCTCAAGTATATTAGTACAAATTGATATGCAATATTTTTGCTTCAATCATATGAAGCCTGTAGGCTCAATCATATTAAACTGAATTCAGTTTTAATAAATAAGTACAGTACAATACATTTTAAAAGTGTCACGTGAATGATGTAGGTGCATATAGATGAAAATAAATCACGTACGATTAATAGGCAACTCCGGAAATAACTGCTTTTAAAAAACACACGACCAATGTAAGAAACAGGACAAAACTAGATTACTGAAATAGATTAAAATATGAATGTAAAATCTGAAATAAATGCATTTCATTGGTTAATTCATTTTGTTTCGGAGTTTATCAATGTCGCTACAGAGTTTTATGTCTCATACTGTACTTACTGGTTATTCTCTCCGTCTGTTACAAAATATATCGAAAGAAGGAAGTAATAACGAATGTCAAATGTTACAGCCAACAATCAAATTGTCAATAAAAGATAGGAATACAACAATAAGGCAATAAAAGTTATTTTTTAATTTCGATGAACTACATCACTTACTTATAAATTTCAAAAACGTGTTTTTGTACATTCATTCATAATACACATAACAATAGTATATAAACAAAAGACGTATGAGCACCAAAGCATACAAACTTATATCAATTAACATCAACAAACGAATAAAACAAAATTGTACTTTTCAATCATCCAAACAAATTGCTTTATTAATAACTTACGTATTACGTTGAATAAATAACTCTAACATATTAACTGATTAAGCGTACATTTGTGTTTAATGATAGGAACACAATTACAATCTACGTAAACAGCTGCTATACACGTAATTATTAAATATTACCAACATACACAATTAATAATTTTACAGATTATAATTATTGTGCTAAAATATCCTGACGACATTGTTTTTCATTGACATATATAAAATTGACTCGCTGTAATCACCTCATCATAAAGCAGTAGTTGTCATTCATAAAAAAATTAAATGTCGTCACAAAAATAAATAGCAACCCCATAATATTAGTATCATGAACACCATTTTTCCAAAAGATATTCATCTTACTTTAATGTCATTCTCATCATTAGTCAACTACAAAATAAATGGTGTTAAAGTCCTATTTGTGGAAGTTTATTAGCATATCCAAATGTAAAATAAAATTTACAATTCAATGCTACAATATCTTTCAAGTAAAAGATATGAATTGTAAATGAACGTCTCATAATTCCGAAAATTATGATAATAGATTCAATTATTATTTTCTGAAGATTTTCAACATTTTTATTCTGACATCTGAATCTCATCTGCTCTGGTCATAATTAAGTCCATCTGTTAATTGAAGTTTTGCCTAATTAATCCACAATATACACATAAAACTGAGATCTTATCATATCAATTCAATCATTCGATTCAAATAAGGTCACATCGAATAAATTTTATACAATTTGATATTGTCTATATTTAAACGGATTCCACATGTTTTTGTCTTAAATTATTAACTAATGCGAAAGAAATAAAACATTGTGTATTTTTCACCATGTCGCTAATAATAATGGACTGAACTGCCATTTTGTACAACTGCGAATACGTTTTATTTTTATGAACTAACATCCATCTTCTGATATAAACATTCAATAACACACACGTTCGTCATACAAAACACAGGTAAAGTTCCGTAATTTTAAATTCGACTTCGAGCCCCTATAAAATACCTAAAACATTAATTCACTGCAAAATCTACCTTCTCACCATTGACATAAAAAGCTATTTTGTACACCGTACCTAATTTGAGGTGGGGCTACATTACTCAGTGCTTAGTAATACTAGTTACCTGATTGAGATTACTTAAGCTTTGGGCAAGTCCAGTGTAGTCCTGCGCGGACTGTGAATGAGGGAAACAGCTCAACTGCAGCCGTCCTTCTTCGCCGGCAATTCGTCGGCCGCTTTCTTCATATCGAGATCAGTTTTAGATGGACCCGGTTGTGGGTTGTCTATATCTGGAAATAAATGGAAAATCAATTAATATTTTTTTGTACTTACAGTTAGTTTACTTTTTCTTATTCTTCATACTTTTGGCACCACTCGACCGAGGGTTATTGGACTCCCCAACCAACTCCAGGCTATAGACAGTTTTACAGGAACCGGCAAAGCTTTAGGTGGCTTCTTAATAATTAAGATCGAATACACAAAAATCGCTTTTCGTTCGAATTTATTCGACATACTGCCAAAGCCATCATTTATTTTATAAGCTTTTGAAAACAAGGCATTACGAAGTTGGTTTATGCCACTTTTAAATTCCAAGGCCAATTTTCATTATCATGATTATGAACGTCGTTAACAGGCACATCGAACGAATAAAATTGCTAATTTTCTTACTGGCACAATCGACACGCGACGATGAATACAAATAACATGAGTTTTCGAATCGAAACTTTATAGATTACCCTAACGGCCGAATTACAAAAACTTCGTGTTAGATTTCAGTGTTGAGGTTTAGAGTAGGTATTTTTTAAATCTTATCACACGAAGACAGGGCTTACTTTAGGAACGTTTACGAAATATAAAACTTACACATCACTAATTTTTTGTTCAAGTCACAACGAAAAAAATGAGGACAAAGACGCAAGTGCCTCAGCAAGTGTAAGAATGAGCCGAATCCAAGAATTAAAGAATTTAGTGCGTGTTTACTATAACTAACTCGCGAGTGACTACGCGGCGAAGTCGCGACAAGATCAAACATATTGTAGCGAAGTATGAAAGTGTTCACGTAGGATGTTTGAGAGGTAGAGCTTTGAAGAACATTCACTCGAATGAGCCGTTCGTCTGGGGAAATACCTCCACCTGACAGAAGACTACAGTGAAGTAGCACTCCGTAACCGTTGTGCTATGTTTCTGCTGGTGAGTAAGGTCGCCAGTGCTCAGTTGGGGAGGGTATGGGGTTATTAAAGGCAGGCAACGTATCTCCGACCATGAACGGTTGTCACCATCAGGTGACACTCTTGTTCGTTTGACACAGAAAAATAAGTAACTTTGCCGATCTTATCGCGAGCATAACGCGACATAAACTAGGTAGAGCCGTGAAAATTACGCGCTTGACAACTAATCAATATTCTAAAATTTAAAACTTAAGAACGTAACTACACGAGTATTAGTTGTTTAGTGTAATAAACCAAAGCTGAAATTCGTCCCACATTTATAAACGTCGCGTTAAGTATATAAACAAACAAAGAGTTCAAACAAACGTTTAAGACAATTTATGTAGATTTACATTTCATAGAATATATTCTCAAAGATGTTTGCGTAAGAGAGAAGACGACATTAATATTAATGAATGGATAAAATGTACGTACGTAGGTACATATAGGTACCAAATGGTGAATTAATGAATAAATTTCAACGCTTTTACTAAAATTACTAATTTACGGCTGATGACACCCTCATCGAATTTTAAAGCATTGATGACGGTTTTACATTTCAAGTTCTTGCTTTTCACGAGAACTTTGCTTCTTCTACAATATAATTGGAAATATTAAAACTCTCCGTTTCCTACAATTTACTTATCACGTTGTCGCACGTTTATGATAAATGCTATTTATTACCTATATCTATATTATTTATCAGAAACGTGTGAAAACTCGTGTGGAAAACAGTAAATATTTTTAAACCTGAGAAAAATGCCGTCGCCGTTATGCTACTGATGTTTTAATTTATTTTACAAAGAGTTTTCCGTGACGAAACAAATGTATTTCATTACAGATGTCATAATTTTTAATCTACAGAAGTTTAATATGTTTTTGACGCAGTGAATAAACTGATATGATATGTATAACCTTGAAAACACTTTTTTCTTAATGATCGATTACAAAAACAGGAAAATTTTTCATGTACATTGACATCAAGATCATTGAACACTGAGTTAAACGACTTATTGCGAAAGTTTTAGTGTTGCCCTTTAAACAAGAAAATATGTACCTAAGCTGTAAAATAATTCGACGAGCAAGAACTTTCAAGCACTTAAATTGTCGTTTCTGAATACTAACTTCGGATAAATATACGAGTATGTAAGTAAACACCTGACTAAATTGTACATCTTTATTTCGACTGCGTATTATCAGACAAGCGGTTTATTGACATTTACGAGGCAATGTACCCTGTTGTTCATTTTAATGGAAAGTGCCGTAGTTGCTACTGGCATAGAATACAAAGTCGCAAAATAAAGGCAAACTTTTCCGCTGAAATACAGTCGTTCCGTGTTCGTCGTGGATTCACTTAATCTTGGCTAAAGTTCTTCTCATGGCACTTAGCACAGCGAGTTCAATAACCGCCTGATCAAACAACTCAATTTGCACCAAGTCGCGATCCACGCTAGTCAACAGAACCACGTGGTTGGTTGTCTGTCATCACCACTGACGTCAAACCAGTAGCCGTTATCTTGACGTCATCATCGCGCGATTTATGCTCGTTAATCGATAACCTGACAACGATAGCCTGTCAACGTGTCCGCATAAGTGCGCATTTCCCTCATTTAATCGTGTATTAACTACACAAGTAGGATGACTCTTGTAACTTTCCAAGGTCGTTTATGTCGCACTACAAGATCGGCAATCTAAAAAGACATTGATTTGAAGCATACGGTTGACAACAAAGGATTATAATTTATTGATTAGAATAAATAGGTGTTAAATAAAGAGACAATTACACAGCTTCCTCGATGCCAAATTCCATACTAATTAATCAAATCAACAGTTCTACAATACGTCTTGATAAATAGAATTAAACCTAACCAACATCTTATGTATTTGAATCTATAATTAGAGTCAGGTAGTAAACAAGTTAACATCATCTCTAATTTTGGCGATAAGGAAGTAAACCACACGACCACGTTGACAAATAGTAAGTAGTATTTTTTATCAGTGTTTATTGGCTCTACTGAAACATGTAGATAAAGGACTATACGATTACAAAGCTCTTATGGAACGCCCAATAGTCGCTACAAGTGATCCCAACAGAACATTCATATGGCTATACATGGTATACTGTTTTGCCTGCGAGTGGCACTCTCTGTGTCACCTGCTACTGACAGACTTCTGGCGACTTCGAACACAACGTGTTATGTAAATAATTTGTACTAGCGGCCCGGTGCGTGCTTCGCTACGTGCGGTAAATGAAGAACCTTTCGACCGATATAGTGCCAATTTCATATAAACCATTTACTAAATAGTCCGAACAAACCCTGAAAATTTTGGTTTCGATAGTATAATTGCAGATGTGAGCCCTAGTTCTAGAGTTATCAAGTGACAATGAAAACTGCCACTTATTTTTATATATACGACTAGATGACCCGGCGAACTTTGTTCAGCTTTAATGGCAATAAATAAGCAGATTTTTTTTAATTGGAAAAAATACAAGAATAATAAATACTCACATTTTTACAACGACTGTAAAAGAGAAATAATTGAGTCGATAATGTTTCTATTTAGACAAGAAACAGGTCATTATTCTAGTCATTTTGTATGGTAATCAATCGTCTAGTGTCAGTGTGAACAAATCCACAATACAATTGTTGGCCGAAGAGAATCAGACCGCGGCACGCAACCCATAGCAGGCACTTATACCGAAACGCCACCACTTATTATTGACGTCACTCTTCCAGCAATAACGTTATAAAGATATGTAGAAACGTTTTTTTTTTCAAAATATGTTTTTCTATTATCTGATTGAAACAGCTTGAATGGGCAAGAAGGCTGCATCGATTCTGCTGATTTTCGACTCTACTTCACACGGTCTTCGTCAAGATTATATTTGGAGCATGTTACTGTCAAACTAATGATTTTAATTAGACCTATCTTGCTAGTATCAGTGCTCTAATGGTAAATGCTCTATGCGTGCCATACTTGTACATCACTAAACACGCGGAACAATGCGACGAGCTCTCATAAAATGTTATTGCGACCATTACTTCCCTAATATGCGATTTTAATGTTCCCCTAACTATAAAGCTTTCTTAAGGGATCATAATCATAAAGCTTGTTACGCCATCGTGTAACAAACAATAAGCGTAATGGTGCATGTACATAGTAGAAAGGTGACATCAAATAAACGGGTAATAGTTTACTGTTTCTTCTTTACGGTTAGGTAAGGTTAGAATACCAAATGAAAATTAGTGCGTGGGAGTATTTGCAATTTCATTAATAATAGTGTAATCAAACCTCCACCAATTTTCTGCTCGAATAACAATATCATTTTATTGTTATTAACACAGCCTTTTCTTGTATATTTTGTAAGTAATATTAAAGGAGAAGCTTCAAGAGAATTTATCAGCTAAAGGCCACTCTTTTGTTCTTTTATCTTATTCACGTCAACTTTTGTTTGGGGATGGCGTCGTATGTTTGTGGACATTTTGCGCAATGTATTTGATGTCATGTCATTTCCGTTTTCTTCGTATAGCTACAAGTTGGCGACTGAAGATGTGTCCTTTCAAATCGTCTTATAGACTGGTATAGAAAGAGTAGCCACCATGGCTAACATATTAAAATTGTCACCAACTTGCTCCGCTCATTAGAAAGTGCTAGGACAAAATATGCTTAGCCGACATTAATCAATCAATCAATCAAAATATTCTTTATTCAATTGGGCTTAATATAAGCACTTATGAATCGTCATAAAAAAATACAGTAGTAAGGACTCGACCACCGATTCGGAAGGCAGTATTCTGCCGAGAAGAATCGGCAAAAACCATCATTTTCTTCTTGTGTTACGCCTAGTTGAGTGACACACATCGGTCATGTCCGCAATAAAATTGGTATATTGTATTGTTCATGATTCAGCGACTTAGTCATTATAATGAAGCCATGAAAACCACAGGTTTGCATTTCTGTGAGAATTATGTTCAGATATGGCAGATTTTTATGTTCTTTCAAATGCCATTGCTAAGTAAGCACAGACCATCTCATCAATTGTTTAATGGCTTCAACCATACACATTAATTAAAGAGCTCTAGCTGTCATATACAACAATACCATCTGAGGAAAAGTTAACAACATCCATTACATTTTTAACCGACTTCAAAAAAGGAGGAGGTTCTCAATTCGTCTGTACATATGTATAATATACATATATTTTTTTATTAACAACATCCATTACATTTTAGTGAAATTAATCAGTTTTCGTCTACAATTCTACAAATAACATCTGACATACATCTTTTGGTATAAATTACACTCGCTACCACACTCCTGTT
Source organism: Nomophila noctuella (assembly GCA_958496325.1). Lineage (NCBI taxonomy): Eukaryota > Metazoa > Arthropoda > Insecta > Lepidoptera > Crambidae > Nomophila > Nomophila noctuella. The sequence goes on along the minus strand of OY292483.1, from coordinate 14,565,720 downwards.
ATCTCCTTGATTCCCCTAACCTTAATAGCAGGATTTAAAAGTTAAATATGCATAGATATAATATATTTTAACAAGTGAGAGCACACGCTCCCTTTGTGTGTCGTACAAGCTTAATTACCAAATCGTTTACTTTTGATCTTGATTTACATTAAATAATTGTATTTCGTCGCGAATTTGAGAGCTTCACGAGTAACAGTCTCAAGAGTATTTGTTGCTAGGCAGATCGTTTCTGTCGATAAGAAAATACGAGTATAATCGTCCTATCGTTAAACAATAAAAAATCGGCCAATTGCGAGTCGGACTCGCGCACTAAGGGTTCCGTAATAATTTGGACGTATAAAAAAACTACTGAGTGGATTTCGTTCAAACCAATTTTCGTTGGTAGTTCTTATGGTAATGTACATTATATATTTATTTGAGATTTATCATCCTCTTATTTTAGAAGTTAGAGGGGGGGGGGGGACACACATTTTTCCACTTTGGAAAATTCTGTCACGCAAAGTATTCACTTTAGAAAAAAGTGATATTAGAAACCTTAATATAATTTTTAAAGTCCTATCCAAAGATACCACGCACGTATATGTTTAATGAAAAAAAAAATTCGAGTTTCAGTTCTGACTATAGGGACCCCCCACTTTTTTCATTTTTTTTTCTATTTTCGTATTAAAACCTTGTTGCGGTTCACAGAATACATCCACTCACTAAGTTTCAACAGTATAGTACTTATATAGTTACGGAATAAAGTGGCTGTGACAGACTGGCGGACAGACAGACAGACATGACGAATCTATAAGGGTTCCGTTTTTTTTGCCATTTTGGCCACGGAACCCTAAATATGAGGTACGGAAACTTATTTGGCGGTTGTTTTGGTATGATGGTTGAGTGAGAACTGTCAGTTAGAATTCCCCACGGTATATCAAAGGGTCTATAAGCGTTTCGCATCAGTGATAAATAAAATGATCTTTTGCTTTTGTTTCCACATTAACCCATTTGGACCCATGAGGAACCTAGCGGTGGAATTTCAGAAATTTCTTTATTAAGTGGTTGACACAAATACTGTTATTAGAAAAACATAAAAAAAATCTGAAAAAAAAATTTTTTTCTTGGAAAAAAACGCCCGTGCTCAAATGGGGACGCTGGGCTCATACGGGGTGAATTTTTTCAAAGCATCCTCTTACATTTCTTAAAGTCTGTATGCACTTTCTGCATTGCCAATGAGCTATTCTGTGACATCTAAAATATTGCGGGTGTTGGAAATGTTTTTGTGGTAAGTGACCTTTATTGTCATGCTGAAATCTTGGCTCTACAGAAGCTGTGGACGCAAAAAGTCGCCCTCTCTATGTCTCAAATAATGAGATATGTAATGATGATATTGATGCTAATCATCCTCAATCCTGTCAAAGTAACGAAGCTTACTTCGGTCAGATTGCGTAGGCGCCATGCACTTTCAACTTCTCTCTTCTCTTCTTCTTCCTAGCGTTTACCCCTTTTCTATACGGGGTCCGCTTTGACCATGATCCAGGATTTGGCAAGTCTAGTTATTACAGTGAAGCGACTGCCATCAGACCTTCGTAACCCATAGAGGGGAACCAGACAGATTGGATCATGGTTACACGTTGTGATCTTACAGAACTAAAGTCAGAAAGCACTGAATGTGCAGGTTTCCTCACGATGTTTTCCGTCACCGCCGAGCTAATGGCACACATCACACATAGATTTCGAAAAATCCAGAGGTGTGGGCCCAGATTTGAACCGCAGACCTCACGTATGTGAGGCGCCGTCCGTACCACTAGGCCACCATCGCTCAACTAGGCCACCACCGCTTTGCCATGCACTTTCAACTGCCGAATACAATAATACCCATCACAAATTTTCAACGTATAGCGGATATTCAGAAATGGACTGGGTTTGCTTGATAAACACAGCGCATCCCCTTGTTTTGTTTTTGTAAAAGATGCTGGTATCTCACAAATGTCAACTTGATTCTCCTTCACAGCGCTTCAGCCTTTTCTGAGAGGCAAAACGATCTCGTAGTTTGGATTCGTAGTTCAGACACTATTCCCTAGGTATAGTAGTGATTGATTAACTTTTGTCGGAACCTTGGTTGAGATCAGCATGGATTTTCTACTTCATCTCTGTTACTTCAACTGACGAATAATTTTAGGTTCTACCTTCACCGACTGTACCCAACTAAGAACCTGTTGGTTGTCGTGCAACAGGCACTGGCCACCTGGACGTAGACGATATTGTGTCTAGGGCTCCCTCTTACGGCTGCAATACCTATCCTTGAACATAAGTTCTGAGTTACTTATTATCGGCAAGCGTTTCGATACCTATGATCATTTATTTCATAAATACATAGATTATTTCTGGTATGTCTCGTGGAGCTGCACTGCTATGTATATTATCCTCATCCCCAAATTTTTCGTCTGTAATTATGTCTGGGCTTTGGAGAAAGAGTATCTGAATGCCTCTATGGATCATCATCGTCAATCATATCACAAAAACGTATCCTGTTTCAAGATAGTTTGACTGATAAATGTTGTTATTGTCATTTTTATACAGACTTATATGGTAACAAAAACAGGATTTATTTACCTCTCATGTGCCCACCGATCTCAAATGGGGACACCAGTGTAAAATCACTTCTACAGTTATCATTACTCAATTCATTATTGTGATTTATTTTCAACAAAAAGTTCACACTATATTTATGTTATTTATGAAAAAATATAAAAGGGTTATGAGGAAAAAGTTACTAATAAAAATTACGTACTTTTGGTTATCTCTTATCCTTAAAACCCCCCTACAAAATGACCGCTAAAATCTAAATCTGAATATTTATTTTACTTTTTGTGTAATAATAAAATGTCCAGTTTCATACTTAAAACGTTTTCATAATAAAAAATCATAAAAATTTAAATAATAAAAAAATGTGGGTATTTCTTTAGGCGTTCCCATTTGGGCACGGCTGGGCTATATGGGTTAAGCCTTAAAGAAATAAAATTAAAATCTCCTTTAACATTTTCACGATAGTTCATCAATGGGTCATCTACTTTGTAGCACGAAGTGTATCCAATATTAGAGTGTGAATAATCATAGATAACCGTATAGATTATAGATTGATATTCATATACGATAAACGCTAATCAATCACCACTATTCCGCTATCAGTTGTGTACAGCTACAGCTCTGCCGCATCCAAGGACCTCAACAACCTATTTGGTGTTACTGAGTATAATCTGAGGTCGTCTGACCGTCTGGTGTGATAAGTATAAAAGTACATAAATAAAAACATAGTAATACTAGACAGAGGTCACTACTCTCGCCGCCATGACGGAGTGTTGCAGATCATACGTGAAGCGGTGAGCCTTTCAATAGCAAGAGCAGCAAAAGGTTTGACGACGAATACAAGGAACATCAACTTCGTCAAGGAAGGATCTACCAAGAAGTCCAAAGTCAAACCTTACTCCATCGTTAGTGTAGCTCCAGATTGGAAGATCATGATGGACACGTATGAAAAGCACTACAGTATTCCAGAGGACATTGCGTTATCGTCGTCTAGACCAGACCTTTTCATTTATTCTAGAAAACTTAAGCGCGTACTGTTGGTAGAACTTACTGTTCCATGGGAGACAAACATTCCCAAAGATCACGCGTTTAAAACAAATAAGTATTATGACCTAACCAACGAAATGACTAAAAATGGTTATATAGCACGGTTGTATGCTGTGGAAGTGGGTGCGAGAGGTATACCAGCGAAATCTCTCTACAACCTACTGAAGGACTTAGGATTACCAAGATCTAATATTAGCTCGTTACTGGAAAGAGCAACTAAAGCCGCTTTACTCGGCTCATACCAAATATGGTTGGGAAGGGAGAGGAATGTCATCGGTGGAGGTGATCGTTAGTATACTATAAAGGGGCCCCTTAAACCTACACGCTGGGTCGCAAGTCCCAGGCGCCGACTGACATTCCTCTCTGTTCCACGCGATGGACCCGGCACCCGCACGGAGAATCCATGGATAGCTAAGAAGTTCGTCTCTTGGTAGATATTCGTTAGATTTTCGTTTACGCAGGAGGTAATCATATCAACAATAAATGACATCAGCCCGGTAATCTATCAAATCGATCATCGATCAAAAGAACTTAAAATCTTCTCCAAAATATGCTCTTTGCAACTAAGGAGAATACTAAGTATTTATCACTGTCTACCCCATCCAGATTTATCCAGATTGTGAGCAAAAATTCTCTACACATCAATTTAAATATGCTTAAATCTTTTTTCAATTTAACAGCTAATTTTGAAGAGTACCTATATCATTGTGAATCGCTTCTCTTAATCACAATAGTTTACGTCATCAACAGTTAACGTGTCAGGATTGCGTCAATCAAATCAGCTTTCAGACAAAACCGAGGCCATAGCGAGCCGGAAGTAAGAGCAAAACTCTACAGGTAATCTTATAGAAGGATATCTGCCATGCGATCATACAGTCGGCAAGGTCAAGCAATCAATATAATGGAGAGGCATCGCTTAGTGTCGTTATCAGACATTCTACTATTTTTCTTTCACCGCGTAAACGACCGGAACGGATTGCTAGTCCAAATTTAGACGAAGGAGTAGGAATCGCCCCCTAAAAGGTCATCAGATTGCGAACCAGTAGACACAGTTGATACGCATTGGTGACAGCTGGGATTATTTTGCGACCGGAATATTCGTTTTCTATGTAAAGGAGAATACATAGTCTTTCGAGGTTATCGGACTAAATTCGGGGCAAATTTCGAATCAATGCAGACGTTGCCATACAGAAATAGACGTGGAGACATCGGTTAAACTAGTCTGTGGTCAATATCCGGATTATTGGGGACATAAGACACTTGGGGCATAAGTGGATATAAGAGGTCAATATTAGAACAAATTGGATGTCCATATCCAATAAAGGCACTAAAAGCACCGACTATTGATCGATTGACCCAACTGAGCAAGCTTCGTCAATGCCAATTACATTACCAATTTCATTAATTACGAGTGTTGTGTTCATTTATGCATAGGATAGGTATCAAGGGCGTACCTAGGTTTAATCACTGAAGGCAAAACTCTTCAATTTCATCAAACTTCCTTGAATTCGTCAAAAGTTCGTCAATACAATTACTGTTTAATTAAGCTATGAATAACGTAGCATAGCTAATTGAGATTATAAATAACTACGATTTTCTAAATCATTCGTTCTACATACAATTAAGTGCGATTGTTTTATTAGTATATTATGCCTGAGTAATCAGCCACTCAGACGCTTTAATCACGTGCTGAGATCCAATTGAGCCTTGTTAATGAGGTTCTATTGTTAGAGTTATGACAAAGGTGGTAGTTTCTTATACAGTACAGGTGACAGGTAGATAGATACCTAGCGATAAAAGACATTTTCCGTTTAATGAAATTACAGAGTCGCAGTGAAAGGGCGCAGCACCTATCAGATATTCCGAACACGAGATGGGACCTAACAATTAACAACAGTATTGTCGCCACGTGTAACGGATCTGACACAGGCCAGACAGTAATTTCTTTGTTATTGTTTGGCATTGTATTTTCAAGGGCAGACGTGGCGCGTAGTATAAGTCTCCGTCCCATCTTTCTTTATAATAGGAGGATAATTATGTCGCCGGCCCTGGGTATAACATCTTTAATCACGTCTGCTCAACGACCAACGTGGTGACTATGGGTATTGGGTAAAGAGCCCATCGAGTACACAGACTTATTGGTGGTGGTCACAATATGTGTATAAGCCGAACCAGTAAAACAAAGGCTAGGCTATCATCAGGGCGGCATCAGATCTTGGCGAATTCATTATTCGAGGCCTCAGTATTCTTGATATCTCTATATTTTGTTCATTTTGATGTTGAAGATTGTTTTTTGCTTTTTTTTATGCTATTTATGTTTTCTTTTAATATTTTTCCCTGTATTTGTTATTTCTGACAAATAAACGTTTATTCTATTCTGAACCGCAAGGCCCAGGGCATTTTGCCGCCCTCTAAACCCTTTATGACTAAATCACTACTAATATTATAAGTGCGGGAGTAACTCTGTCTGTCTGTTACGCTTTCCTGCTTAAGCCGATTTTGATGAAATTTAGCACAGGCAATATTTAGATCCTGAGAAAGAACAAAGGCTACCTACGTCTTATTGTTGCAAAAAGTGATCTGAAATCAACGCGGACGAAATCGCGGGCGGCCACTCGTGAATCTATACTAATATATAAAGCTGAAGAGTTTGTTTGTATGTTTGTTTGTTTGAACGCGCTAATCTCAGGAACTACTGGCCTGATTTGAAAAATATTTTTGTGTTGGATAGTCCATTTGACGAGGAAGGCTTTAGGCTATTGGAAATCGAAATCGGAGTCGCGGGCGGCCGTTATAAATAAATACAAAGACTCACCAGTCGTGACGAGCTGCTGCAGCCGCGAGGGCAGGTCGGAGGTGGTCACCTCGGCGCCCTGGGGGTGAAGGATGTCCGGCATGGCGTTCCTCCGCCCGGTCCGCCCGGTCTCGAGGAACTCCTTTGGTACTTCCTCGCTATTCCTGTCTTGCATTATGGCCATCATTCTCAGCACTGAAACGTTTAATTGTATCGCTGTAGTAGGTCATTTATTACGCTTAGCATTTATTAACGGACATTCAATTGAAACAATAGAAGATAGCCGATAGGAATTCCGTCTTACTGCTCCGGTTATTACACGTATTGGGACCATACTAGTACTACTAAAGGAAGGGAAATATGTAAACGTAACAAATACATACTAAGCTTTTAGTAGTAACGCTAGTTGTGAAAAATATCTATACCTACAAACGAAAGTGTGGAATCACTTATGTGACGTTGGTTTCGCGTGTTCCTTGGTACTGTTCTTGATAATAAGAAAATACAACATTTTAAAGGTACACTTTTAAGTGTTAACTTTAAATAGTTTAAATTGAAACAAGGGCGGAACCAAGGGGGCGTGGGACATGGAGTCATCATAGGTGGACCACTAATTGAACAAAATTAATTAATTTATATTGACTTGACCTGTCACTCCCCTGACGCCATAGCTTGATCCGTCCTTGAATTGAAACCAACTTCATTGAAATCGAACAACATAGTTTCTTCAAAATCGTGCGGAGCGGAACTAATTTCGTGTAAGTTATTCCAAAACTTTTGCTCGCAGACAAACCAACCAGCTTTTACCAAGGTTCGCTGTTATTACAAGAAACATCATTATCTTACGAACGTTTATCCTCTACAAAATAACAATTTCACTGCAAAAGATATATTCTAAATGTTAAGTCTTATTAAAGGTAGGATTGTGGGTAGCGTGTCAGAATACAATCTCTCATGATAAATTAACTCTTCCTCGAAACTATCAAAGGAAGTTCGAGGTTATTCTACCTACAGACAAGTTAGATTACCTATAGATTCTAGTTAGTACTTCAATTCGCTAAAATGACGCATTCACAAAATGGCGAAGCACTAATAATAAGTGCTGATGTTATGTTGCTCATTAGTTTCCGCCTAACAAATATTAGTTCTCTAATGTTTACCTATTACCTACTAGTAATTGGAATTTTAACATGTTTATTCTAACATCGTAAGCACTATTCTATATTGTCGATGCAGACTAAGCACCATGTTATCAACAGTGGTTTTTCTTGAATACCTATTCAACAATATTGAAAGTACATACTATGTAGGTTGGCCTTTCACGGCGCAGTCATGTCTGAAATCAAAGCTGAAGAGTTTGTTTGTTTGTTTGAACGCGCTTATCACATAAACTACTGGTTTGAATTGAAAAAATATGTATTATATTGGATAGTCCATTTGTCGAGGAACACTTTATTGACGCAGACGGAGTAGCGAGCAGCAGCTAGTATCGTAAAGATCTGATTTGACAATTTTGCTAAACATATCTAATACTTGTTATTTTGTTCGAATAAATACTGTTATAAAAACTTCTGTTCTGATTCGGTTACCGTTGTTATTAAACACGCACAAAGCCCAAACGCAAACCTAATATTTGCGTTTGATAACGCGTATCACATACTCTAATCCTTGTTATATCACACGATCTGTTTCGGGACGATATTTGCCCGCCTACCTCATTGCTACTTTGAAAACAAATCTCCAATTAAAAGAGAAACTCCATATCATTGGTTATATCACGTTAACTTTGGTCATACAAAATATGTTTTTGGTATCTATTCTATCAGTATTTTAATTGGATTAATTCTATCTCAATCTATTAGTATTTTAAAGAGAAAATATGGTGTTACCAATTTTTTACCATTCTATGAAAAGGCTTTGATCATTTGAAAAAATAAAAGAACTTTCTAATCTGTCATACAAATGTTAATTAAAAGATCTAACCTTTCTTGTATTCTGAGAAAGAGGAAAAATTTTCCAGGTGCGAAAATCGAGTTTAATATGGATTAATAAATAGTTAAATTCTCTAACAACTGATAATAGGCATTAACCGCAATAAATGTTTTATACTCATTCGCTATCTATGGGGTTAAGTAATTTGGATAATTAGATAAGATAAACGAGACATACTGCGTGCAATATTGAGAGAATAAGGCCACAATATACTCGTATCAATATTGTGACAGCATTTTATTTTATTGACATTTAAGTATGAACAAATGAATCCTACTACTATTATAAAGGCGAAAGTTTGTATGTATGGATGTATGGATGTTTGTTACCCTTTCACGTAAAAACTACTGAATGGATTTGAATGAAACTTGACCACAATATAGCTTATACATCAGAATAACACATAGGATATTGGAAATCGAAATCCACGCGGACGGAGTCGCGGGCGGCCGCTAGTCTAATCATATTCCTGTTTTTCTTTACATCAAGTATTAGACAATAACTAAGGTAATCTTAACAAAATGGCTGTTCTATGCCATATCATAGTTCAATTTAATTTCTCTATCTGAGACTTGTGAATAGAAAACAAGCTGATTCGACGGCCAATGTCCTGTCCTACCTGCAATAAAGTATTTTAATAACCAAATGTCTAATTTTTAAGGAGTTTCCGAAAATTACCTTCCATAAATACTTATATTACATTTTTCTTATTTCGAAAATAACGAGATAAGAAGGCGTTTTGATACGTTTTAATTTTAATTATGTTATGTTATACTAATTGGTTGTTTGTTGGATATCTGTATAATTCACACCTACTTCCTATAAGGTTCTGCCAATGAAACCGCGCTATATTAGATTCACGGGAAGAAAAACAAATGGGGCAGATCGGAAGGAAGTGGTTACATAATTACATTTGCTGAGAGTATGGGAATGGGACCCAACTGGGTACAAATAAAGATAGAAACCGACAAACACGGAAACTCGTGAGGGATGGAAACATATACCTAATTACCTACGTACGTCCAACGGCATAATGAAAATAACTTTGTATATAATACGCACCGATTGTTGATTTACAAAGCACGCCAACGTAAGCTAATTATAACTTTTACGTAATAGGATCTCATTCCTACAATTACACTCTCTGACGATGACAAATTGAAAACGAAAAAGCCGTTTTAGATATTTATCTGAATCTCTCTATCGTGAATTCAATGATAACTTGCCTTACTGAGTCACAGATTATGACTCAGACGGATTTTACTTAAATCTAGTAACATATATATTGTCCTCAAAATCGAATAAGAATTCAAACTTATAAAAGCTTAATATAGAGTTACGAGGACGCACAGTGAAGTGGAGAGAAGTGCTCTCTTGTTAGCAGCCGAGGCCCTCTGTTCTGTTCCATATCATTTCGTGCCTACACGCTACTTTAAAGTGAAAACTACATAGACAATTTCAAAAATCACAAAGCTACAAAAAAATCTCGGATTCTCAAAATCAAATTAGACATCTCGCGAACCCGGTTCTCTGCATAATAGCTTTCTTTAACAATTTGTACGTCACTGTACGTGAAGAAACCAGAGGCCGAGCCAAGTTATGAATATTAACATGCGCATCCACGCCATTTACAGGGCCCAAATAGCATATTTGGAATGGCCCTAATTTCCTTAACGTAAGCAATGATAATAATGTTCGGGTATTCTTCATTGCGCTGCAAATTGTACCTATCTACATTATTTTGTTGGCATCTTTCGGCCGTGTTAAATGTTTTTGGCACAGTTTGCAGTTATTTACCTCCGCTCAGTAGGTATGCTAAATGACCACGTACCTAGGTAAAAATTATTAATCGTACAAAACCGTTGGCATCAGGGTCATTTGAAAAGGATAAATACTATACTAAGCTAATAAATATTAGGCTACATTCATAATCTTACGTCATACAAGACCTTGCTAACAATTACTATCTAGCTACATCAAGGATAGTATGGCCAATAATAACATTTATTACATGAATCGTCGAACTACACGATAACTTGGATTACAACACCTAGGTACTCACTCATATAATTTTGTAAGATGTCCGAGATATTAATTACGGGACTGATTTCTTCGAGTCTAGACCAAACTCTTTGTTAACAAAATTGCATACCTAACTGAAAATTAATTTCAATTCTAATGGGGTCTAATCTTAGTGACTATTTTTGCCCTAGTGTTCCTAAAGCGTGTATTCTGGGTCGATGATCACAGCCTATCCCCCTAACTGGGGAAAACGTGTGTGTCACCCCTTTTATTGTCGGGGTAAGGGCCGTAATATGATGAGGGTTAGGATTGCTTAGCTGACGTCGTGTGACGGGTTATGATTCTCCCCATCTGGGTAAGATATACCAAGGGGAAAAGATTTAAATCGCTAGATATGCCCTTCTCATACGAGGTAAAAAAGTATGATAATAAAATATGTTAGCATGTGAATTTAGGAATAGGGATTCTTTATAATAGTTTCACTACTATTACTCTAAAATCTAAGATATATTCCTTAGACGCCGGAGCTGGGGCAATTTTGTTTGGGATTTGGCGGATCTCCTTTGAACTAATATTCGAAGGGACCGCAGCTTCTCATCGCAAAGAGAGCATGTTAAAACGTACCTACGTCATGTCAAACAAAATAATGCCACACTTTTCCGGTGTGGGGACCGGAACATCGTTATATCTTACGCTTTAAATCTATACCAAGAGGAATAACGTGCTTTTCTCTACATAGGAGGGGAACTAAGAGGCATAAACGTGCTTTTCCCTGCGACGGCTAAGCGATTTATTGCAAAACTTATCGCGCTACCTAGACAGTCAGTTTACTTCATACTCGCCGCTCTATGATAAGTAAAACTTGCGTCATTAGTCTTGAAGATAAAGTAGATTAGGCACGGATACTTCTCTTTATTTCCATCTTAGTGATTTTATTAATATTTATTTCATTTTCTACGATATCTAATAGGCAAGTTATAAACGTAAGTTGATTAAACTCTTACTTATCGTACTATCTTTGTCGTCGTTTCTTTTTCTACTCCGTTATGTACAATGAAATCTGTTCGTTTTTCCAAATATTATTAAAGGTGCTTCAGAGCGCTTGAAACTAGGTAAGACACGGCCAAAAGATTCGTGTTTAGCTTTTCTTGCAAAATTCGTTGGAATCTAGGTACCTACTAACTAGAATGATTTTACTAGAACATAACATTGGCCAAGTTATCATAAAGACGCATTGATCGCTACTTATCTTTCAATTTGTACATTTGGAGCAAATTGTAAACATTTATATGTAACTGACGAGGTCAACGAGACGATAAGTACCTTTTCTTTTACGTACATGGGTAAATAAAATAAGCCAGGCGACATTACAGATGTTTGAATGCATCATGCAAGTGTCGTGATTGCCGTAGCGACCATTGTGATGCTAATTACCAGCTTCAGCATTGAAACATTTTCCACCTTCATTATAATTGCTGGCTCTAAGCGAATTTGGTGACGCAACGTTCGGTTCTTAAATAGACGTTAACAACTTAATATCCTCGAAACGGACGATTAAAAGTTGACGATACCTTTTTAAAACATATATTTGTATACCGATTCGTCAGAGTCTATTAAGAAAAATATATGAGACATATTCTCCGAAACGTTATCGCATTATCGCTGCCGATCGCAAACTTCCGCGAAAAATTTGTTTCATTCACGTTTCATACGAAAATATCAAGAATTGTAACAAGATTTTAGCAAACTTTTCTATTTCGTGTATCATTATCAGTCTTTGATGTTTTGGGACATGTTTATATAAAATATAATAATATGGCCAAAAACAAAATGTATTAGAAATAAAATATACAAAGGGATGTTATTAAAACCTCTTTTTCCAACTGCTTTAAAAGAAGCCACTTTTGTTTGTGACCATATTGTAGCGAGAATCGATTAAATTTTTAGTTAAATAAACAAAATCAAAGTGCTAGTCCATTAATAGAAAAAAATAGAATAAAATCAGCAACCAAGATATAAAAATAACAAACTGTAAAATAAAATCAAAAGCATGCTTCATGAATGTTGTAAAAATGAATCCTAGATATGCAATGCACCAATCTTAAAGTATAAAGAATAACCAATTTAATAAGCAGTCTAAATACCGAATTACATGAAATAACACGAAGGATAGATACCATCAATAAAGTACTGAACCATGAGAAGCACTTGTCTGGCCTGAGCTTTTAACCAGAGCTGGGCTGTATCAATATTTTGTTATCATTCTTGTTGTGTAATTTTTCATGTTTTATGATTCTAAACCACTATTGTTATAAAAAATAATTCATAAGCATTCATTTGAAAATAAAATCAGCAGAAACTTTTCAGCAATGATCTTAAGTGAATGCACTATGCAAACTGAAAGTAATTTATTTATCTATGACAGCAAATAATAATATTAAAACATTTTATTTTAATAGAATAGCAATTGAACCCTGTGGAACTTCTCATTTGTTTATTATTTTTGTCCATTTTGTCTATTTATATTTATCAGGTGCTTCTAAATTTAGTACTATACATGGGTTCACAGATTTGAACCAGCCATGCCAATTAGTATGGTCAGAAGAAAAAACATATTTATATAAATTATACTGCTTAGATAGATGCTTTGAATACACATAGGTAATGCACTGTCAGTTATATCAATTCACAAATCATGTTCCATAATTGGGCGCAATCATGAAAATTGATTTTGTTTTTATTTTCTGCCATATACCCAATAAGTGGTCAGTTCTGACAGCCAAGTGGCCAGTTACAACACTGACAGTGCAGATAGCATAAAATAACAATTTAGAATTGAATATAGGAATAATGGCAATACCATATCATCCCAAGACAATCTTCAGCAGTGTAGCAGACACCGTGACCCCGTGACTCTAGATGCGGTCACGCTATGCGTCATGCACCTTACTTTCCTGGATCAACAAGACAATGTTAGTAATCTTCAGCGAGTCCAAATGAGCAATATCAGATGATCAGAGTTAGTTTAAACCTGCAAAATGTAATGTCTCAATAATGAATGATATCTAATGTCAATGATGCCTGTTTTTTTTATTTGGAATTGTTATATTATTATCTCATTTTAAACAAACTTTGATTTATTTTTTAATGAATTAGTTTGTTTAAGACAAAAAATGAAGCATAAGGCACAACATTAAACTTTTTAAATTGTTATTATTTATTACTCATTTTAGGACTAAATATAATGAATTTTTCAATAAAAATTAATGTATGATAACTACAAAAACATGTTAAAACTATCCAGGCATTATTGAAAAAGTGTTCTTAGTGTGTAAAACAAAGAGATTCTATGGTCTTAAACAGAAGAAAATGTTAGATTTCAAGTTCAGTAACTCTTCCAAACAAGCAGAACTATGTCCAAATGAAAAATTGAAGCGGAAATCAACCCCGCGTCTACAAGCGAGCCCCGACATGCGGCCCTGTACCTGAGCGGGTCCTCGCGCGGTGCCCTCTCCGGTGCTTGGACACGCGGCCTACGCGCATCGTAGACATCGCTAACAACTTCTTAAAACACTTCAAAAAATCTCCATACAACAATTTATTGATTCGAAAACTAAAACCGTACTCACAATCACATAACTGTAAGTCGTCAGAACACAAATCTACAACAAATCACAGGGATAAAGATCTCACTGGGTATTTTTCTAATTCGTCAACTCGTTAGCGAGGTGCAGTGGTTTTAAGTTTTTTTAAGATTACTAATTTAATCGTGCACAAAAATCACTGCAGTACACAAAAGAACAAAATAGAAATGGTGACTTGAAACACGAATGATCACAATTTCGTTCGCCTAAATGACAGGTAAACTGACATTGCAATTGTTTTTTTTTGCGTGGTGACCAAGGTGACAGATGTTATCTACGGTCCGAAATGAGGTTCCAATCAAAATGCCTGACTGAAATGAATTAAAATGCATAACGTATAATACTACGAAACGTTACCTAATACCTAAAATTTTATTGTTTGATTTAAAATGTAACATTCATTACGTATTATTCACACTGTTCTCTTTTTGTAAGATATTCTACTACAATAGCAGAAAGCTTACCAACAATTCATGGCAACCGCTTATATAACGTCAAATTCAGCTGTCAATTTTAGCAGCTGATCAGCGAAAAATTTACGAAAACTAATATTTATGTAATTTCGCGTTGGAACATCTCTGTCGAGGTATGTGTGGTGCTATCTAGATTTAAAAGCATTTCCTTAAATATCGGTTTTGATTTGTTAAATCTGTTTATTTTTGTTTGAATGGCGGCAGATGCTGCGAAAGGTAGTGTTAGGGACTGGTCTGGTGGCCCTGGTGCCGACAGTGAAGGCGGCGACGCCCGTGCCGGCTGAGCCGAGCGGCCCGCCGAAACCGCCGCCGATGAGGGCCTCCGACTTGCCGATTTACGATGCTCCACATGCAGAATATGGAGAGTAAGTATCATAATATGTAATTGTTATCAATTATCCTTTTCCATATTTCACGTGTTAGCCGGACTAAATAGAACATCAGAATGTAAACAAGATAGGCAGTCCAACTTAATTCTTATAGCAGCAATTTATTGTACAAACAGATTGTTTTTCTGCAAAACTTAATTATGAGTTGAACAATAGTAAGGTTAGAACTAAGTTTTTGTAACATATTTTTTTTTATGTCAGAAGCGGCAAACGAGCTAGCGGGTCGCCTGATGGTAAGCAATCACCGCCGCCCATGGACATCCGCGACACCAGAGGTATCGTTGATGTGTTGCCGGCCTTAACCCCATACCCTCCCCAACTGAGCTCTGGCAACCTTACTCACCAGCAGAAACATAGCACAACAGTTACGAAGTGCTACTTCACTGCGGTCTTCTGTAAGGTGGAGGTACTTCCCCAGACGAGCGGCTCATTCGAGTGGAATTTCCACTAAGCTCTACCTCTCTTGGAAATATGGAAATTACTACACCATGTTTTTATTTATATGCATTTCTTGGTTGTAGCAGAAATACAAACAAAAGTGATTAGCTCACTTTTGTTTATTCTAGCACTCATTAATTAAGATTCTAATCTATTAAAAAATTTTTTTCAAACTTTCCAGATACTTACAATCAAAATCGAAGGAGAAAGAGACTGGCTTCATCAAGTCAGCTCTCCTCGTTCCTGTAAAAGCGGTCCGTGAGCAAGTGCAGACCGTGTGGGAGCAGACGGAGACGGTCAAACACACAGTGCAGGACAACTACCATGAGATCCGAGACCGATCAGACTGTTAGTGCGATGTGAATATCAACTTTTATAATTATTTCATCTTATTTCTTTTGTGAATGTGTAATACTATGCTGCTGTGTTGCTAGATGAGAAGAAATATTTCTCTTGACCAGTCATAGTGTGACAAGTCCCAATGTGAGTAGTTGCAAATAGACAATAATCAAGGTCAACACTATGGGCCTATGAGAACATGATTATTTACTTTGGGGCTAGTTTGATGTGAATGAACAATATTTTAGGATAGTTTTATAAACATTACTTGAAGCTATCCTTGATGGCGGTCTTGGTGTAGTGCTAAGTTTTGCCTCAAAAAGTATCATGTTATCACTTGCCAAACATGATACTGTGTTTGTGATTTTTCTGTTGTTTTTAAAATCCATCATTATAGTGTAATTTAATTTTTTATTTACCAAAAGCAACATATTTTTTTTCTTTCAGGGATTGTGCAATATCTTAGAGAGGAAGAGAACAAAGAAATCCGATATGGGGCTGTGGCTATGGGTGGTCTCACTGGTTTCATTTTTGGCCTAAGAGGAGGAATTGTCAGGGTGAGTAGAAGATTTATTTGTAGCTAAGCTTTTGTGTCAAATTTTGGTTCATAAATCATAATTTATACTACCGCTCGCGACATCGCCCACGTGGATTTCTATTTCCGCACATAGTGTAAGCTAAAAGCCTTCTTCGAAAAATGGACTATCCAAAACAAAATATTTTTTTCTATTCAAACGAGTTTTTCCTAAGATGAGAGAGCTCAAACAAACTCTTCAGCTTTATTATCATGGTAAAGATTTGAGGTGTGTAAAGTATTTCCTTGCTTCTTGAAGTAGTGAAACAGGCTTGGACAGAGGTAAATAATATGTTTAATTGTATTTTTCCAGCGGCTTTTGTACACCGGCGTTGGCACCACAGCTATGGGGTTGGTTTGCTTCCCTGAGCAAACACAGGAGCTGATCAAAAGCAATGGAGCCCTTGCTAAACAGTATATCAATATCGCCTACAACTTCCTTTATGGAGGTAATGTTCATTGTCAATAGCTTATAATTATGGTCGAAAAAGTTTTACTACTATCCACTTAATTCATTAGAAATTCTCCAGACCTACTACTTTATAATATGATTACACATCCAATGTAAATAAAAAGTTTTGTCAATGCTGCAAACAAGTACCTACTGTTGTACAAGTTTACTTCGCAACTCGTGGCAAGTGTTCCGAGGCATACTCAAACTAGAAGTCCTAAAGGATTTTACATAATTTCTGTAAATTTTCCTCTTCAATTTTCAAAAAAACATTAATTTGAAACAAATTAATCTCATTGATATAAAGACTATAATATGAATTCTCTTCCATCCTTTCATCAGTGAAACCCGGTGACCCTCAACTAGAGGTCAAATTCCCTGAGCTGACTTTCCCCAAAGACTTTTCGGAGTTTGTCGACCTGAGCGTGTCACTGGCTTCCTCGGTGAAACAGGCGGTCATGCCTCCTCCGGCTAAAGAGTCGGTGGAAGCTAAGCCGGCGGATAAAAAGGAATAGGTATAGTTTAGCTGTAGGTGGCGGTCGGTTGCATGGTTGTTGACGGCCTTTATCTGTTTTGTGAAACATCTTGGTTTTAACAGCATGGTATTTTTCGTCTATTGTGTTTCAGCTTTTGATTTGAGTGGTCTTGTTTTATGCATATCTAACAACTTTCTACATTTTTTATTTGTAATTGTATCTAATTTTATTACCCAGATTTTTGATGTGGTGTTCACAATTCTTTGATACAGATACATTTTTGACTTTGGTTTGTATTTGTTTCTTTTAATAATTTTGTTCAAGCAAGGGTGTGGTACAATCTAGACGAGCAATAAAAAAAAGACGATTTGTATTTTATATTTTGCTTTGCTTTTAATTTAGTAACGAAACAAATTGCGACTAGGTTGTAAGCTGCTAATAATTTTGATTTAATCGCTTTCAAAGTATTGGTTCTGCTTGGGTGCAGTGCATTCATAATATTATATCGTTAAAAAAATATTTAAAAAGTTTTCAGGGATATCTGGCATGCTTTTGAACTGCTATAATTTTCCTTTTTGTATTCTTACCTAATTATGGCACAAATATTTGCAATCCAGGAAAACTTTCTGTAAATTTATGTTAACTATTTATCTTGCTTTCCAGATTACTTATTTCAAGATGACGTAGAAAATCAACCTGTACCTTGTAAGTTATTTAATAATACTAAATTAATTTCAAATAAAGTCTCTCTCATCAGACATCATCTCATCAACAGATTCAGTCATCAAACAATCAAACAAACCTCTTCGTCGATACGACTTCTTTATGATCATCCATTGGGTCCTGAAGTCCAGACTAAATATTTTATAAAATATACTGTTTTCCCCTGTACTTCCCTCCATTTACTATAATTATGTAATTTAAGAAGAATCAAACAATGAAATCTTTGTTACAGCAACATCGTAAATAACACCGTAATAATATAGATACGAGCTCCGCCGCACGAAAACCAGTTTTAGTGAAAATTTAATTTATTGTTCGATAGTTTACAGTGTACATTGACGACATTATTGTATTGAAATAAAAAGTATATTTTTACGGATTGACTTTTATTTCCAGATTTTGAATGAAACCAGAATAACTATGTAGATATTGAACATTTAAATTCTTAATTTAATCAAACAACATCATTGTAAAAGGGCACAAGATTACGCGAAAATCATCTCCTCTCGTCTCTTCTTTGTAACCACAGTGCCTGGCTTATGCTGAGCTTCAGCGTGATTCATCAGTTCAGGAGGACAAGTCGATACCGAACTAGCCAGCAACACCTGCTTGAGGTCATAGAACAGTGCAGAATCTTCCTTGGTGACAAATGATACAGCTTTACCAGTCTTGCCAGCACGACCAGTACGACCGATACGATGCGTGTAGTCTTCGATCGTCTTCGCCATGTCGTAGTTGATAACCATACTAACGTCCTTGATGTCGATACCACGACCGGCGACGTCTGTCGCAACCAGAATGTCCTTCGATCCATTCTTGAGACTCGCAAGAGCAAAGTCACGCTGTTCCTGGCCTTTACCACCGTGAAGTGTACATGCGTTGAATCCGAGTTTCTCCAATCCTTTCGCGAGGACGTCAGCACCTTTCTTCTGGTTGACGAAGATTATTATTGGAGGCTCGACATTTCGCTGCAATATCTCTGTCAGCTTTCTACGCTTCTCGTTCTCGCCGATCATGTACACTACCTGTTCGGTTCTGTCTACAGGCTTACCGACAGATCCGATGTATACTATTGCTGGTCTCCTAAGATAGCTCCTGGCTAATCGTTCTACCGCCGGCGGCATAGTCGCAGTAAACATCACAGTTTGCCTGTACTTCTTTTTAGTGTTGTAGTTGGCCAGAAGAACCGAGGCGTCCTCTGCCGCATCTGTATCTGGTTTTATGTTTGAAACAGGCATGTATTCTAAAATCTTTTGCACATCAGGTTCGAAACCCATGTCAATCATACGATCGGCTTCGTCGAGGACCACATAAGTGCATCTATTCAACACTAGATAACGATTCTCCAAAACGTCAATAAGACGACCTGGTGTCGCAATTACGATCTCGCAACCTAACCTCAGCTTGAAGCCCTGCTCTTCTCTTGATAAACCACCAACAACTACAACTGAAGTTATTCCTAATGGAATACCAAATTTATTTGTCTCCTCTTCTATTTGTTGAGCCAACTCACGTGTCGGTGCCAGAATGATAGCATATGGACCTTGATCTGCATCCTCCAAACGTTCATTTTTAGGGAGAGATTGAATCCAAGTCAGCAGAGGTATAAGGAAGGCCAATGTTTTACCTGAACCAGTTTCAGCAACACCGATAATGTCCCTGTTTTGTAAACCAATTGGTATAGCTTGTCTCTGAATAGGTGTTGGGCTCTTATAGCCGACTTTGTTGATGATTTCCATAATGTCATTGTGGAAGCTTGCTTCCTTCCAGTTCCTAATAGGATTTGGTATCTTACCACCCTTAATAGTGATGTTGTAATCCTCTCTGAAAATTCGCCAATCTCTCTCTGTCATTTCATCATGGTCTTTTTCTGACCAATGCCTGTCATCCCATTTTTGTTTGTCTTCCTTCTTTTTGACTTTCTTCAATCTCAATTTTTCTTGTTCCTTTTCAAGTTCAGTCCTACGTTTCTCGAGTAGATTTCCATAAAACTTACTGTGATCTTTCTTCTGTGATTTTATATCAATCCCAGCAATATGTCCTCTGCCAAAGAACTGTACTTGATGCCTCTCTTTGTACAATGCATTATAATCATTTGAAGTGTCTTCTGATGCATCCCAATCAAAAACAAATTTCCTGTCATTCAGCCTGCGCACTCTACGTTTCTTTTTAATTATACCCAGGTATCGAGCTTTGATGGCTTCCTCCTCACGTTCCTTATCCTTTGTTTTGTTCCCCTCTTCATTTTTCTCTTTTTTGTCATCACCACGACGGTCCCCTGCAGATTTTCTTTCTTCATATTTGCGCTCTCTTTCTTCCCTTCTGCTTTCCCTCTCTGCCCTCTCCTCTTTGTGTCTCATCATTTTGTCATCTTCTTTTTTAGTGCTGCCGCTACCAGTCAAATCAATTGTAGTGATATTTGGTTTGTCAACATTTGCTCTCATTGCTTCCACTTGTTCACGGCGTCTTTCTAAAGCAAGTGCCGCCCTCTGCTCTTTAGTCAAGAACACGGGTTTGCTGCGGGCTTCTTCCTCCGCCTTCTTTTTGGCCAGCAACTCCTCCAAAGACAAAGGTTCCCTTTTTACTGGTTTATTATCTTCCTTCTTATCCTCTTCTTCTTCCTGTTTCTCGTCCTCCTTTCTGCTTCTACTCTTCTCTTTGTCATCGTATCGCCTGTCTTTTTCCTTACCGTCGCGTTTCTTAGGACTTCGAGAACGCGCGCGGTCTTTTCGCGGGCTCTTAGATCGGTCCCTGTCTTTACGTGGGCTGCGTGATCTGTCCCTGTCTTTCCGGGCAGGGCTGCGTGATCTCTCTCGTTCTTTTCTAGGACTTCTAGAACGCTCTCTTCTCTTAACTTTCTCACGATGAGACTCGCGCTCATCGTGGCGGTCCCTGTCACGCCTCTCTCTGGAGCGCGACCGCCGTCGCTCAGGACTTCTGTCCCGTGCCATATTTATGAATAACTTAGTATTTTATAGCTTTGTTTGTTCCGTAATTATCAGAAAATACGACGAAGAAGCACTGCATTCGGTAACAAAATATGTTTGACAGATCAACTCATTGACAGTTCAAATTTAACAGATAAAAAAGTGTTAAATTAACGATTAATCACAAAGCAAATGGAGTGATGATTTATATGAAATTTGTATTTTTTCAAAGTCATATCATCGTTACTGCCGACAACATTGATATACGATTGTATCAATGGCCGACAAGAATTAAACATAAACTTAGTATTACTTTCCAAATCAACGAGAGAATCGGTCTTGTCGTCACTGACAGACAGATGCGATGCGAGCACTGCCGTTAGAATAAACGTTGTGTTATCAGATAACAGTGTCCAAGAATTGAAAATATCTATCAAAGTATTTATATCATAAATTATGTTTTATATGTGTTAAGAATATGCTAAATACTTCTCAAAATAATAATTTTAATATACAATTCAATGGAAGTAACCAAGTTAAAAGTTTGCTTAACCTCAACTGCCATAGTTGTGGGCTGTGCAGGACTCGCTTATTATGTTTTGAAGAAAAATAGGAAATTGCGTGATGCGGCCGATGCACTTAATTATTTAACAATAAATATTGTGGATGACGAAGTTTTCTGTGATGATGTGGTATTAGAATTACGCAAGTAAGTCACAATGTTGGGAAATATTTTGCTTTGAAATAGGTAAATTTGCTAAGAAGAATATTTTAAATAATATCTTTTGGGGAAATCATTCGATACATTTAGACTGCTTATTTAAAAAATGTGTAAACACCTATTTAGAAGTATTTTTTTATATCTTTTTAGTTCTATAATCTCAAGTTTATATATTTCCTTGTAGGCGGTCCAAGTTTCATCATGCAGTTGGTTTTGACTGTGAGTGGGTTACAGACCATGGTAAGAAGAGACCTGTGGCTTTGCTGCAGCTCTCAACATATGACGGATATTGTGCTCTCTTCAGGTTAAATAAAATAAAATCTGTGCCCAACTCTTTGAAGGTAATTTTAATTCCAACAATTTTAATGAACTAAATATCTTGTATAAAATATTAAAATACATATTTAAATGAATGAATTAATGTGTAATTAAATAAAATTTGGTTTCAGGATCTGTTGGAAGACCAATCAATATACAAAGTAGGAGTAGCCCCAGATGATGATGCAAAATACTTGTTTCAAGACTACGACATACAGTTGAAGTCTACTTTAGACATACGCCACATTGCCAACCTCTGTGGTCACGATGCTGGTGGGCTAGCATCATTAACAAAATCGTTGCTTGGGGTCGTTCTGGACAAGAGTTGGAGGGTAAGAAACATATTTACAAAATATTTCTAATACAGGATCTGTAAATTAGAGCTTAAGGGTGAGACTCCAAGGTGGAGTCTTCACCAAAATGGAGATGTGCGAGCAGAGTGGAGATGTGTCGTAAGTGGCCATAGGGATTTTGGGCTTAACACGTGACCAATCTTAGCACTGAAACCAAAGTGGCTGTTTATGGCACATCTCTCTGCTGTCACATCTGCGTTTTGGTGGAGTTTCACCGTTAAGATCAAGGCACGGCGATAGAAAGGTAGAAAATGCATCTGTAACTATTGTGCAGTTGATGATAATAAGTGGTGGTGTTAATCCATATTTCCTTTTCCTTGTCCCTTCTTCTTCTTCTTAGCCATTTCCAACCATCAAATTGGCGTCGGCCACCTTCAGATTACACCTTTGCTTGTTTTCTTCCCTCTTAATAAAAGTTAATGAATGATTTCTCCAAAGATGCTTTTTCTATGAAATCTGTTGTTAAACTTCTACTATAAATTCTATTGCACAGGTTCGTTGCAGTGATTGGGAAGCAGATGTATTAACTGAAAGACAAGTGAAGTACGCAGCTGCGGATGCCCACGTGGCTATTCGCATATTCGTGCGACTAATCGATGACCTGAGCGTGAGTACGGTCTGGTCTCTTTTCCGAAGTAGGAACAGAGATGTCTGGAACAACCTTGACGAGCTCTGCTGGAAGTACTCCGATGTTCATTTTAAGACTAAGAAGAAACTTACTGAGCTAACAGAGTAAGCGGATTATTTTATTACTTTGGAATTATAATGTTTTTGAACTAATATCACAATACTGTAGTTTGTAAAAAGAATTAGGTAACATAGTTATATTATTGAATATAATCAAATGTGTTTTTTTTTTCTATCAAGTCAACAGTTTTTAATCCAAATCCCAATCCCCATGTTCGTAACAATACAAAATAGGGGCATAAAAAAAATATTTTTTATATTGTTATTTGTTATAGAAAGAAAGAAAAGAGCTCAACAAACAAGGAGTTACCATTGAGCAAGCGTTACCCACACTCAATGCGATCCAAACCACTGTATCACAACTGCTTTCTGGAGGCACCTGATGGCGAGTTATTATGCACTTGTGATAACAAGAAGGCTTTGTGGTAAGTATAGTACTTCTTCTTCTTTAAATAAAGAGCTTGTCGTATAGCTGCCTCCATTTATGTCAAAATCAATACTTTGATTATAAAATTCATGTATAAATTAATGATCATCTGGAGAATATTAAACTTTCATCTATCTCAAAACACAAGGACAAGAACATTGTTTGTTATAAATCACATCTTAATTTTTTTTCTGAAAATATTCTTTTTTAGATCTAACAAATTAAAGTGTTTCGAATTTTTACTCGACGATAAGATCATATGTATAATGTTTATTTTATCAAATTTAAACATATTTAAAACGGTAAAAAAACATTTTTTCGTTAGCACATTGTCTCGCTGCTCCAAACTAATTTACAAACTTTACCCACTCCCTCTCAAAAGGTACGTAGAGAAACAACTAGCAGACGTAGTATCAGAGGAGCCATTAACCGTCCGTCTTCGCTTCGAGCCCGCCGGCCGGTCCGTCGGCGACGTCGGCCGGTACTACCAACTGAAGAAGGAGAACAAGTGCGTCGTCTGCGGCGCTACCAACACGTATATTAGGAAGAACGTCGTGCCTAGAGAGTATAGGAAGTACTTCCCTGGTAAGTTTTTGAGAACATTTCTTTCATTTTAATTCATTCGAAATTAAGATAATTTTTGGTAAGTATTGATTCGTGGCTTAAAAACTATTGCTTCTATTTTAGTGTGTAAGTAAATACTAGACCTGCCTAGCGTTAAAGACAGTTCTTCTGCGAAAAAAAGGTGCTTTGGTTTCCGTGGAGTAGGAGATAGAGCAATGCAGGGGACATTGTACCGTACATTTTCGGAGTACATTTTTTTTTGATTATTTGAATTATTTCTTAATGATTATACAGATACTAGATTAATTTTAACTAAAATCACCTATGTTTCATTTTGCAAATTGCAAAACAATGTTTTAATGGAATAAATGTCTTATGACTTATGATTCTCTCGGATTGTTACTTAGTCACGTCTTTCGCCTCCAACGAGAATAACGGGGGTGGTAACGGTTCTAGGCCAGCACTGCACGGCTAATGTCTATTGTTATCGTGCAGAGGTGATGAAGGAGCACTCGTCTCACGACGTGGTCCTGCTGTGCGGTCACTGCCACCAGCGCAGCAACGCGGCGGACCAGGCCGTGCGCGACGCCCTGGCCGCGCGCGCCGACGCGCCGCTCGCCACCAAGGACATCGCGCGGTACACCGACGATGGCACGGGCAAGTCAGTATACCACACAAAGCTTCTTTATATATAAATATTTCACAACATCACATACATTGATCTGACCCCGTGTTAAGTAGCTTAAGCACTTGCGTAATAGGCAACATCTTGACCATTACACCAAGCGGGTCGTCAAATATATGACTTAAGGACCAATGGCACATAAGCTGTCAGTACGAGGAGTTATTCCCATGGTTAAGGCCCGGAGTTTTCACCGCCTTCGTACCCCGCGCCCCGTTTGATATCCAATGTCACCTAAAAAACGACATCCTCGCATTTTAAAATTGTTTGTCGGTACCTATAGGCACCGTGCAGAAACTATAGAGGGCGCTAAAATCCCGACTTTTTTTCTGTGGTTTGACAGTAAAATTTGACATTTTACCTTGAAAGTTTCGAATATGAGTCACTAGATGGCAGAATAAGGCACCGTGTTTCTCTGTGGTTTGACAGTAGAATTACCGACATTGAGATTTAAAAGTTTTGAAAATAAGTCACGAGATGGCAGAGTCATCGCTACGCACGGTGCCTATACTAGTGACTGAAAAAAACGCGCCCGCGTCGCGTCCGTGCCCGCGCGAGGATCGAGTTCGATCGAGCGAGTTCGTCGTTAACGCTTGACACGGACCCTTTTGTTTTATCCACTGTTTTTTTGTGACTCTGGGGGTTTCGACTTTTTCCGACTACTGGAAAAGGTGGTAGAGTCATCATTTTGTAATTTTCTGACAAATAATAAGTGCTTCTATGAATCCTATTTAAATAAAAAAATAAAAATTGTTTTGAGTTTTCCATAGACAGACAAATTGTACTTCCTTCACAGAAAAATCAGATCGGCAGCCCGAGCTCTCCTCTTCCAGTCTAAGAAGCACGTGCTTCCCGACGCGAGGCGCAAGGAGCTGGAGGACGTCCTGCTGCAGCACTTCCCCGACCACGACGAGGTCACGGAGGAGCTCCTGCGGGAGGCTGCTGATGCGCAAGTTGTGTTAGTGGCAATAACTTTTTATAGTGGGAAATTATTTTTTGCATACCTTTTAAGAGGGTGGTGAGGGACCATTGAAAACTCATTGGGAAATGTTTTTTTTTGCTTACGAGGAGCAGGTGGTTGAGGGGCTCTTGAAAATACATCGAGCTATCCACTGAAACTTGACTATCCAGTCAGCTAACCTATTCGTCTGGAAAAAGTCACCCAGCTGTCACTTATCCGGTGACGCAACAGTTTGTAGACAAATGTTCGCGCTATCTTGACGGGCCCTTTGGTCTAGTGGTCAGAGACCCTGACTAGAACACAACTAAGAATCGCGGGTTCGAATCCCACTAGTCGCAAATGTTTGTGTGATAAAATAGGCATTTCTTTTCGCGTCATGGATGTTTATAAAATTATTTTAGTATGTCTATCCGTTCCCGAGATTGCATAGTACAAGCTTCGAGTCTAGTTTGGGGCTAGGCAATTGGTGTGGTAGTCCAAAGAATTTATTTATTATTATTTATTTGTATCTGTCAACCCACTACTGCATTGGGGTAACATTAATCCTATATTAAAAAGAACCTTATGACATTGACTTAACGTCTAAAATACCATGAAACAACCGTTAAAAGATTTTTTATTTTATTTCCAGCAGCTTCGAGAACTCCGCGTACGAGTGCCACGGGCAGAAGGTTGTGGAGTACTTCACTCGGCACGGCGGCTTGCTCGCGCTCGAGGAGCTGTGGCGCGAGCACTTCCTCGACGCCATGCGGCCCAAGTACATGCCGGACTTGTGGTCGCTCAAGCATAACGAGGAGAGGTAATATCTCAGATTAATGAATACTATAGATGCTTCATATGTCACGTTTGACTGTAGCACCCAAAACGTCAAAAATACACCTTAGGGCCATAGCACACGGCGTATTTTAAACGTACAGACGACGCGCGTTTCAGGAACGCGCGTTTTCGGCGCCGTAGATGCTGATTGTTGCGTTTGCAATCATGATACAAAAGTTACAAGGTTGCGATAGAATCTCGTTTGAATCGCGTATAATCTGCGCGTCGTCTGCGCGTTTAAAATACGCCGTGTGCTATGGCCCTGAGTCTGTATCTTTTAACGAGAATTGGGGCGGGAAAATCAGCATCTTTTTTTTAAATATCTCCCCTTCCCCCCACATTTCCGGGATCAACAGTATAGCTAGCCAAGCCAACAACAGTGAAAGAATTATTCATATTGGTCCAGTAGTTTTTGAGTTTATTTGTTACAAACCAAAATACAAATCTTCCCTCTTTATAACATTATTGCAGACGTAGATGACCGATTTCTCAACCATAACACCTAATAATGAAAATGATTGAATAAGTAGCACTTAAAGTTACCAACAAACATTTTATTTAATAAATTGTTTCAGGTTACTCGTGCGTCTTAAAGAAGGAAGACTGTCTGAAGAAGAAATTAAGTCAATTGGAGTGACGAAGTGGCTGTAATATTGAAATGTATGAAATGAAATCCGCATTTATTTTAAGATCTATTGTATATTAATATTTTTTTACATTGAAATTGAAATCTATTTATATAATTTTGACTTTGTTGGACAAATAATGTGACAAATTGAGGTGTGCAAAATCAAGAATTGAATAAGGTATATTATAAAACAAAACATGAATTTTACCCTATGATATCTTAATTGACGAAATAGTTTTATTTACATTTTAGAAGTGCTAAGAGTTTACGAGTTTAAAAATAAAATTTGGTACCAAAAAAGCTTATTTTTATTTCATTGATTTAAATATGTGCCCCAAAGGGTAATGAAATGACTGCAGGCTATCCGAAAAAACAAGGAAACAATATTATAATGTCTGCACTTTCGGACCTCCATTTCATGAGTATACTCAACTTAATCAATATCTATACTTTAAAAAGCTGAAGAGTTTGTTTGTTTGTATTAACGCGCTAATTTCAGAAAATACTGGTTTGGATTGAAAAAATATTATTTTGTATAAGATAGTCTATTTTTCGAGGAAGGTTTTGAGCTATTAACACTATGTGTGCGAAAGCGCGAAAGCCGAAATCCGTATAGGCACCGTGCAGAAACTATAGAGGGCGCTAAAATCCCGTTTTGTTTTCAGTGGTTAGACAGTAAAATTTGACATTTAGCGTGAAAGGTTCGAATATTAGTCACAAGATGGCAGAATAAGGCACCGTGTTATTCCGTGATTTCACAGTAGAATTACCGACATATCATTAATGGCTAATGGCGTCCAATTACAATTAGGACTCGACGAAAAATTAGTTGATTTTAATTACAATGATTTCATTGTAATTAATTTGAATCCATAAGTTAATTGATGTCTTTGACCATAATTGTCAATGCTTTGATATAAAAAGTAAACTGTCAAATTTGAAATTTCAAATAAGCCGACGAAATTGAACGGATATTTTGTTTATTTTGCCTGTGTTTTTAATTAATTCCTAATTGTTTATAACTATTAAGAGTACGCTTGGTAGTTTGGTCATAATAACTATTAATTTTAAAGTGAATTAATTTAAACGCAAAAATACTAAAATGACTAACACAAAGCAAACAAAAATAACAAAGATGTTTCGAAGAGGAGGTAAGTTTATCAACAAGTTTGTGGTTAAAATTTTGAAAGTGGTTTTCTTTTAAACATCTTTTACAATCTCTGAAGGTGCATCAAAATTGCCAGAAGACTGTGAAGAGATACAAGAGGAAATACAGCAGTTGGAACTTAAACTGAAAGAGAAACAGGATGAGTTATTTCAGTTACAAAGAAATAGTTACAGGCATAAAGTTTCACCCCCAAAAAACAAAACGGAGAAATTCACACGGCCACAAGTAAGTCTTAAGTCTTGCACAATCTTGTCTTAATGATAATAATAACTAGGGTATTTAGGATAATTAGGACTATGGAATCAAAACATTGGATATGCCCAGTAATGAGAAAGCTGTGGCATTATTTTGATTAAAGTGACATAATATGTTGATTACAAAGCATAATACACAATGTGAAGCATACCACCCTCTCACATAACATCAGCATGAAATAATAGTATCTACTATTGTGTTTCGTTTGGTTTGTGAGTGTGCCGTAGGCTCACACACCTTAAAAAGGCCGGCAACACATCAACAATACCTCTGGTGTCGCGGATGTCCATGGGCGGCGATGATTGCTTACCATCAGGCGACCATCTGGCTGGTTTGCCGCCTCTGCCATAAAAAAAGGGACTATCGCTTCCATTACAGGGCATATGTGTCTCAGAGAAGTTGAAGTAGAGCCAGAGACGAGACGAATTTCTTAGCTATCCATGGATTCTCCGTGCGGGTGCCGGGTCCATCGCGTGGAACAGAGAGGAATGTCAGTCGGCGCCTGGGACTTTCGACCTGGGACAATTTAAATCGTACAGCTTGGACAACATATCTCATATTAAAGTTGGATCTTAAAGTTATTACAACTTTATTGTAGTACTTACTAGATAGATATTTACTTTCTTATTGTAGAAAATAATATTGAACAACTCAGTGGAGGGCCTCAAGAGGAACATAGAACTGATGTCGATGCTCTCCGGGATGGAAGTGCAGTCGTACGTGGCCAACGATCACTGCTGCATTGCGTTCCACATGCAGCACGACACTCACAATGAAGTCAAACATGGGTTGAAGATTAATATGAGTTCTGGTATGTAAAGCTGTTAATGAAATGTATTATTATGAGTATGATAGTGCCTCCTATACTTTACAAAGAAAGAAGGCAAACCATTAATATTATTGTAATGATGTTTGTAGTAGAAAAAACATATTTTATTATATAACTAGCTACACACCCAGGTGAAATTAAAATTGTCAGTATTATACACATGTTGACCATTGTTCAGTCAATCCATTGTAATTACCTTGGTTAATTCAGGATCATAGTTAAAGAGGATAATAGGCTCTGAGGCAATGGCCGAGGATGCAACCGGGAGAGACTCTAGTATGAAGATGATGACTTTAATTTCAGTTAAAGTAATAATATAAGACTCTGTTTCAGGAATGAATGAAATATCAAAATCATCTCTGCCACTTGGTTTTAATCTAAATGCCGTGATGGAAGATTTTGATAATGTTATGATGCCCGATTGTCTTGGGGCCATCAGGAAAGCCCTTGTCGCATATTATGATAGATTGGAGCAATATGAAGCATTAAAGGTAAAATTATTTAAAAATTCAATGTTATTATTTATTACATGTGTTGTTTTCCTAATAATTCTTAGGAAAACTACAGATTTTCTACCCAAGTCAAATCATTGGTTAATTGAATAGCACCAGAATGTTCTTTCTTGCTTTCTTGCTATAGCATAGAAAATATATTGGATTTATTCATTAATTGTCATTTTTCCTGCACCTTTCACCTACTCTTTCATCCGAATAACAACTGAACTACTATGTAAAATGAAATTGAAGTTAATTTTGTTTTATTTTAGAAATTCCTGAATATTGAAGGACAATTATTCAAAATCCTAGATGGGTCACACATTGAGGTGACTTTCATTGCACAAAGCGACATGGAGGAGGAAGCCGAGCAGATCAACATAGTGCTTATGCTAGATTACAGGGTCTATGACATCAGGCCCAAAACATTCACCTTCAAAGAAATAGGTTAGACAATATGTTTTTTTTTTCGTAAGGCTGAGACTCGACCAAAGCGGAGTTAAGTAGCCAATAGTATAATAGTAGGAGGTGATCGTTAGTATACTATAAAGGGGCCCCTTAAACCTACATGCTGGGTCGCAAGTCCCAGGCGCCGACTGACATTCCTCTCTGTTCCACGCGATGGACCCGGCACCCGCACGGAGAATCCATGGATAGCTAAGAAGTTCGTCTCAATGCTGAGATGGTCAAGTGCTAAGGCCAAAATCCTATTGGCTGCTTACAACATCTCTGCTTTGGTGGAGCCCCACATTTATTTCATATTTCAGAAAATTCTCAGTCATATTAATTTAGTCAAAACACCTTATGAGAACGTTCAATATTTCAGATCTACCAGAAGGAGCATTAGAAGCACTCAGAGAACAATGCACTGTGTTTAAGAGGAAACCGTTGAGGAAAGCATTCAAAGAGGCGTTCATCACTGGCATAGGGCCCTACAAATTGACACATCAGGTACGGTATAACTGCGCTCTCTTTACTATGAAAATTTATAGACCCATATTTTCCCCAAAGTAAGAAAATCTTCTCATCTTCCACCTTTGCCAAAATAAATGTGGAGAAGGCAATGACAACCCACTCCATTAAAATTGCCAAAAGAGTTGTTGTGTGTTTCATTTCATACAATGATTACGACCCTCAGTAATGAATGAGGAACACAACTCAAGGAGGGAAAAAGAGGGCAAAAATATAACATGGGATAACACTAGTTGCCTGGACCCAAACTAATCTCGAT
Source organism: Nomophila noctuella (assembly GCA_958496325.1). NCBI lineage: Eukaryota > Metazoa > Arthropoda > Insecta > Lepidoptera > Crambidae > Nomophila > Nomophila noctuella. The sequence continues at coordinate 14,534,726 of OY292483.1, read as the reverse complement.
TTGCTTCTCACAAGATGACTGCGTTCCAAAGTCGGTGGTAGAGTCAATATGTAGTTTTTGTAACTTTATTATTGACGATTCATAAGTGCTTTCCTGAGGCCTATTTAAATAAAGATTATTTTTATTTTAAACATGTACATTGTATGGCGCAGGTGGGTCCCCGGCCTGCGGAGCGTACGCGCCGGCCGCGGCAGCGTCGCACCAAGCAGCGCTACAACCAGAACGATGACACCTTCCATCCCGAAGACTGTACGGACGAGAGCGACAACGCTAGCGATAACTGATGAATGGTTTTGGTCGATACTATCTTCGTATTGTCTAAGAAATTTTTTTTTAGTTCCAATCCAATAAACATATTTTTTTCCCCCAAATATTTTTTTTTTACTAAGATTTTGCTAAAATGAGGTCAGGATTTCAGACGACCACCTTATAGGAAACCATAGTGAAATAGCAGTCCGTAACTGTTGTGCTATGTTTCTGCTGGTGAGTAAGGCTCCAGAGCTCAGTAGGGGAGGGTATGGGTCTTAAAGACAGGGAACGCATCTGCGACCCTTGTGCGGTCGTTGATGTCCATGGGCAGCGGCGATCACTTACCATCAGGTGATCCTCTCGTTCGTTTGCCAGCCTATAACATAAAGTAAAGTATCAGCCTATTAATGTCCCACCCACTGCATGGCCATCGAGACGTTAACATAAAAAAAAAGATTATTCTTTTGGGTCTTGGTGCCTGAGTTGAAAGAACAGTCAAATGTAATCCATAAACTTTATTTAAAATAAAAATAGAAAAAGGAATTTATACAACTCTGATTTTTACAATGTAATCAGTTGTTAAACACAATTTTGGACTAACATAAGTGATTTTCCAATTATTTATTATTATTTTTCTGACTAAGTACAGTGTGTTTTTTTCTTTCTGATTAATTGTTACTCCAAAAGTTCACTCCTGTTAGTCCAAAAGTAATTCATAAACATATTTTATTTATATTAGATGATAGATGAATTAACTAAAATCAGCTAGATGTCATGATGATATATGAGTATGCTACGAGTGACTGGGAAGGGCAATGGAAGTTTTATTTGTGAATGATTTGTGCGCTTATAGACGAAACTACGAGGTAGACAGATATTATATGATTGGTGTTAATAATACATCTACTCTCATTTATATATAAAACAGTCACGTTTCTTACACCACTTATAGCTTACGAACGCACCAATTATTATTATATCTCAATTTTGTCTCCACTTCACGTCGTAGTTAACCGTCATACTTGACGAAAATGCATTAACAGTCGAGCATTTACTTCATCAGTCAACAATGTTCTAAGTTATGATAAATTCACGCTTACAAAGTATAATGGTAAAAGTAGAAAGAAGAATTAAAAATCTATATTTTATAAATAAAAATATTTCCACAGAGCATTCAAATGTGCATCCAATTGATATTTCTTATTACATAAAATTTAATCATGCTTTGTTTTCTTTCATATAGATTGCACATAGTTTTCATCACCCAGGCATGAGTGACTTTTAAATCTGTTGGAACTAATAAAAATGTCTTTTATGTTATCGAGTGGCATATAGGCTCAGATATAATAATAATAAATAACAAGTAAAATAGGAGTACGCGCACAAAACTCGTTTAACTTACGCAATTTTATGAAACTGTAGTTCACACATTAGTGAACAAGCGCCCTCATTGTTTTTTCAGCATGTATTATTTGTATTTCTCAAGTCCCATTCAACACGGCAGAGAGCTATAGTAAGGTTACCGTGTCGAAAATAGGAATCGCTGACCTGGCTAACTTTCAACCGTGGTGGTAAATTAACATGTCCAATACAATACGACTCAGGAGACAGGATGGTAACTAGAAAAACTCCGGAAAACCTCAGATTATTGAATACCACAGGTGCTTCCTATGTCAAGTTTAAGTGTCTCCACTCAAAAACTCACCTAACTTTGCACCTAAGTCTGTCTCTCTCAACAGAAGACGAGGGCCACGCAATAATGACGTCATCCCACTTGACAGTTTAGGCGACGATAGTACGTGCGTGCCTGCTATCTTGCTCTTCCACTCGTGATTCATAATAATAAGAAAAATGTTAGCATAGCCGTCAAATTATTCGCTGCATCAATTAATATTCATTAATCTAAGCGAAAAAACACCATGCGAGATGCGGGTCGTCTCCTGAGTGTTGGTTGGTACATACTTTGTTAGATTAGAGTAGCGTCGGCTCAGACGCCGCGTATACGCTTTTACGAAACGCTCATGTCGTTAGAGATCGTGTTGCATTCGGGTGCACTTTAAAATTCTTAATACTTTATTGTATATTTGAATAGGGATGTTGACACAATTCACTATTTATTTTGCAACTATTATTAATTATTTCACAAAAAGAAGATGCTATTAAATATCCAACGTGTTGGTTTGCACTACGTTATTTTTAAAAGTAGGATACGCAAATGTTTTTCGACGTTCACATTATAATATAAAATCGGTTAAATTGACGGCCGGTATCAACATCCCCATCCAACATAACAGAGCGTCGCGCGTAAGCGTACAGTCACGAGCAATAACATGTACACACCGCGACTCTCTTGTGTCAAAGCAGTAAAGTTCATATTCCAATGTGTCTGTATACATGTTAGTGCTCATGAGTGTAGAGTAGGGCCGCCTCAGACGCCGCGGTTGGGCAGCGGCTTGACCTTGTAGATGCGCACGAGCCAGTGCTCGGTGGTGTAGGCCTCCTCCAGCACGTCCAGGTTGAAGTCCTTGTTGCCGATCTCCGCGCCGCGGACGCGGTCGAAGCCCGGCGGACGACCTGAGGTGATAATGGTCATCGTTAATATAACGCATTCTTAGAACAAGTTTGTTTATAAGATAAAAGGTTTGAAGATCATGTGTGTTGGTAGGGCGACAGGTTGGTAGAATGTGTCTCTATAGCTCACTAATAGCTATTCCATAAATGTCTCTAATGATAGTCTGACCAGCCGGTTTGGATGTTTGTTCATCCATACCAAAGTGGCAGAAGAGGAGAATCGTAGTGTCAAAGTCAAGCTTGTTACGTAAATCATATTCCTTATTGTTTTGAACAAACATTCACCAGTTTCAGCGTTTCCTCCGTAGAGCGTCAGCCCTAAGCCCTACAGACAAGAGATGTAATAGTTCTCTGCATGCCGCGCGAAACCCCGAGCGCGGGCTCCGTGTTCCCGCGCGGCAGACGCGTAACGCAGAACGCCCTGACACGCCACGTACCTCCCTCGGTGTAGACCAGACCAAACTTGTAGTAGCTCATCTTGTACATGAGGCAGTTGAGCAGCGTGTGCGAGCCGTCGGCGTCGACGCGGAACTCGCCGGCCGGCGTGTAGTAGTCCGCCTCGCGGATGTGCGAGCCGCGGTCCGTGCTGCCGCCGATGCGCACCATCCACAGGAACTTGTTTATGTCTGGAACAAAAAAAATGTCTTTTTACGGCTATAACTTTAAACTTTCGCGTTGCATTATAATTAGTCAAAATTACAACGCGACTAAACGCGATATTACTGAGTACTTACTTAGTCAAGCAGTAAGTACTTAAGTACTTTATAAAAAAAATGGTTGCCTGTAAAGTCGGTTTTACGGGCGAAGATTTTACGTGACAACGTCTTTTTCTCGGTAGAATATTTATTGATATTATTATGAATATAATTAAATTGCACAATAGGAACAAGGAATTGAATGAAAATCAACTTTTGTGTCAATCTAACAATTAATCAATCAATCATAGTTTACGATAATGAAATATCAGTGTACAATTATTTACCTTTATTGTTGTAGTTGTTGTAAATGATGAATCTAAGCACTCCACATTTTCACTACAGACACAGCTGACGATACTTTAACCACACGTGTGAACTTGTATTATGACGCTTTCTTGTTTTTCCAACGCCAAGAACGTTCGAGAAAGACAAAGACAGAGACACAAGCATGCGCCGATTCAACGCGCCTAATTCTCTAGTGCTGCGCGCGCGGCAGACCGATCATAGTTGAGTGGGAGAGAGACGCAAGGCATTCGGCGGGCCTCTCTCTCGTTCGGTGACTCATCGTAACGTTACCGAGCGTTACACTTTTTCATAAGTGACTCCCAGCCGCAACCTAATTTAAGACGTTGTCACGTCAAAATAATTTCGCGTTCAGTCCTGTAGTAGTAGTTAGTTAGTACTTCCCCAGACGAGGGGCTCATTCGAATGGAAGTTCCACTAAGCTCTACCTATCTTAACACGTCCTGAGCTCGAGCCTCGAAATGCCGGTAGCGATGGCCGTTTGACAACTCGCCCAAATAGTAGCGAGCGCGTTATGAACACCCTGGTGTTCAGTAATCGCGTACCGCCCGAAAATCTCTCAAACAATGGGGTGTACGGGAATTGCATGGCGGGTTAACTTGTATGCAACAACTCACCATCAGAAGAGTACCCGACCAGGCCTCCGAATATCACCAGCACGTAATCCACATCGAGCTCTCTCATGATCTCATACGCCTTCTCCTCACTGGACGCCATGGCCTGCCCCACGCGCGATATGTGCGTGTTGTTCCAAGTGTTGTATGTATGTATTGTGTATGTATCAGCCTATTAATGTCCCACTGCAGGGCAAAGGCCTCAATCATTTGTTTGAAATCATGTTTTCGTTCCAAAGGTGGGTTTTGGCTTAATCACCACGCTTGCCAAATGCGGGCTGTGTTCAGAAAAATCAACACAAATTTGCCCGACCCGGGTATCGAACCCAGGACCACGAGATCACGGCCTGGTACTTATAACACTAGACCATTGAGTTGTTCCAAATGTTGTTGTCTACTAACAACGACGTAGTAACCTGCCTTACGTGTGATATCCGCATCAGCCCGTTGCAGTCCACAGCTGGACGTAGACTGCCCCTCTAGATGAGAGGGTAGTGTCCGTACTCAACAAACTGGGTAGGCGGGTTGGCAACTGCAGTATTTAAGATCATAAAACAAAGGAGCACGCTGCTTGCCTTCCCCGGTATGTCTCTAAGACCTTTCTTACAACAGCCACTTTTACTTCTACTAATGTATGCAACTCACCATCAGAAGAGTACCCGACCAGGCCTCCGAATATCACCAGCACGTAATCGACATCGAGCTCTCTCATGATCTCATACGCCTTCTCCTCACTGGACGCCATGGCCTGCCCCACGCGCGAAATGTGCGTGTTGTTCCAAGTGTTGTATGTATGTATTGTGTATGTATCAGCCTATTAATGTCGCACTGTAGGCAAAGGCCTTCATCATTCGAAATCATGTTTTCGTTCCAAAGATGGGTTTTGGCTTAATCACCACGCTTGCCAAATGCGGGCTGTATTCAGAAAAATCAACACATATTTAGCCCGACCCGGGAATCGAACCCAGGATCTCGAGATCACTGCCCGGTACTTATAACACTAGACCATTGAGGCTTTCCAAGTGTTGTTGTCAACTAACAACGACGTAGTGACCTGCCTCACGTGAGATATCCGCATCAGTCCGCTGCTTCTCTAGATAAGAGGGTAATGTCCATACTCAACAAACTGGGCAGGCGGGTTGGTTACTACAGTATATTGGACGATAAAATGCAGGTGTACGCTGGTGACCATCCCCCGTTATGTCCCTTAGTCGCTACCTTCTCGCATCATCTATAATTGTATGCAACAACTCACCATCAGAAGAGTACCCGACGAGGCCTCCGAATATCACCAGCACGTAATCCACATCGAGCTCTCTCATGATCTCATACGCCTTCTCCTCACTGGACGCCATGGCCTGCCCCACGCGCGATATATGCGTGTTGTTCCAAGTATTGTATGTATGTATTGTGTATGTATCAGCCTATTAATGTCCCACTGCAGGGCAAAGGCCTCCATCATTTGAAATCATGTTTTCGTATTAGTTTTGGCTTAATCACCACGCTTGCCAAATGCGGGTTGGCGACCACAAACCCGGGCTGTGTTCAGAAAAATCAGCACAAATTTTGCACGACCCGAGAATCGAACCCAGGACCTCGAGATCACGGCCCGGTACTTAATTAAACCACTAGACCATTGAGGCGTTCCAAGTGTTGTTGTCAACTAACAACGACGTAGTGACCTGCCTTACGTGAGATATCAGCATCAGCCCGTTGCAGTCCACAGCTGGACGTAGACTGCCCCTCTAGATGAGAGGATAATGTCCATACTCAACAAGCGGGGCAGGCGGGTTGGTAACTGCAGTGTTTAAGATGATAATACACAGGGGCACGCTGCTGGCCTTCCCCGGTATGTCTCTAAGGCTCGTATTAATAAATCGCACTCAACTCGGAGCTCGAACTTAGCGCGAACTTGAGGTGCTTTGTATGAGAATGACATATCTAATTCGCACTCAAGATCAAGCTCAGAGTTGAGTGCGATTTATTAATGCGAGCCTAAGTCCTTTCTTACAACAGCCACTTTTACTTCTACTAATGTATGCAACTCACCATCAGAAGAGTACCCCACCAGGCCTCCAAATATCACCAGCACGTAATCCACATCGAGCTCTCTCATGATCTCATACGCCTTCTCCTCACTGGACGCCATGGCCTGCCCCACGCGCGATATGTGCGTGTTGTTCCAAGTGTTGTATGTATGTATTTATTGTGTTTATATCAGCCTATACATGTCCCACTGCAGGGCAAAGGCCCCCATCATTTGAAATCATGTTTTCGTTTTAGTTTTGGCTTAATCACCACGCTTGCCAAATGCGGGTTGGCGATCACAAACCCGGGCTGTGTTCAGAAAAATCAACACATATTTTGCCCGACCGTTTCGGAGGCCAAGACACACTTTGAGTCGTTGAGCCATAACAGTTAGTTAGTTAGTTATTTATTTTGCCCGACCCGAGAATCGAACCCAGGACCTCGAGATCACGGCCCGGTACTTAAACCTCTTAGACTATTGAGGCTTTCCAAGTGTAATTGTCAACTAACAACGACGTAGTAACCTGCCTTACGTAAGATATCAGCAACAGCCCGCTGCTTCTCTTGATAAGAGGGTTATGTCCATACTCAACAACCTGGGCAGGCGGGTTGGTGACTGCAGTATGTTGGACGATAAAATGCAGGTGCACGCTGCTTGCCTTCCCCGGTATGTCTCCAAGACCTTTCTTACAACAGCCACTTTTACTTCTACTAATGTATGCAACTTACCATCAGAAGAGTACCCGACCAGGCCTCCGAATATCACAAGCACGTAATCCACATCGAGCTCTCTCATGATCTCATACGCCTTCTCCTCACTGGACGCCATGGCCTGCCCCACGCGCGATATGTGCGTGTTGTTCCAAGTGTTGTTGTCAACTAACAACGACGTAGTGACCTGACTCACGTGGGATATCCGCATCAGCCCGTTACAGACCACAGCTGGACGTAGACTGCCCCTCTAGATAAGAGGGTAGTGTCCGTACTCAACAAGCTGGGCAGGCGCGTTGGTAACTGCAGTGTTTAAGATGATAAAACAAAGGGACACGCTGCTTGCCTTCCCCGGTATGTCTCTAAAGCTCGTATTAATAAATCGTACTCAACTCTGAGCTCGAACTTAGCGCAAACATGAGGTGCTGTCTTGTATGAGAATGACATATCTAATTCGCACTCAAGATCAAGCTCAGAGTTGAGTGCGATTTATTAATGCGAGCCTAAGTCCTTTCTTACAACAGCCACTTTTACTTCTACTAATGTATGCAACTCACCATCAGAAGAGTACCCGACCAGGCCTCCAAATATCACCAGCACGTAATCCACATCGAGCTCTCTCATGATCTCATACGCCTTCTCCTCACTGGACGCCATGGCCTGCCCCACGCGCGATATATGCGTGTTGTTCCAAGTGTTGTTGTCAACTATGACGGTCCGGTTCGCCATGGCTGTTATCTGGTAGCCGTAGTCCCACCATGACATCACTTTTGAGTCCTGTGGAATGGTTAATAGTTTTTTATTTATTTATCACAATTCTTACACTATCATTACAGGCACTATCATTTATGTCAGAGGCGGCAAACGAGCTGGCGGGTCGCCTGATGGTAAGCAATCACCGCCGCCCATGGACATCCGCGACACCAGAGGTATCGTTGATGTGTTGCCGGCCTTAACCCCATACCCTCCCCAACTGAGCTCTGGCAACCTTACTCACCAGCAGAAACATAGCACAACAGTTACGAAGTGCTAGTTCACTGCGGTCTTCTGTAAGGTGGAGGAACTTCCCCAGACGAGCGGCTCATTCGAATAAATAAATAAATTATAATAAGGTCATGTTATAATTATTTACGTCGTTTATTGTAATGTAAACATCCTACGATGTTACGCTCAAGAAAATTAGGAATTAACGAGTATTTTTTTAAAGGAATTGACCAGTATATGTTATCTTGAACAATGAAATTCAGAATGTTTTTTTTATTAGAAATATTTAAAAAGCCCTTAAACTATCCCCTTAAATATCCTTTCACTAGCAGATATCAACTTAATTTCCAACAGCGAATGCCTGTTAATAAGTAGTTATAGCTAGAGTTACTGCTTTGTCTGACGTTAGGAATTATAATCGTACTACGCACTTAGTGTTTTTTTTCTCCAAAGCTTAGTCCATCTCGGGTCTACCAGGCCTGTGCAGTAAGTGATCAGACTAGGAAACGCCTAATGGTCCCTGTTGTCAGATTCATCTGCAGATGACATCGGCGGACGCGTCCGCCGACGTGTAGAGGAGGTGATGTGCTCGTCTGTGGTAGGTATTTGATGTCGGCAGACGCGTCCGTCTGACAAGAACCAACACAGACTGATTGATTTACAGACGTGTGGACGGCTCGCAGAGATTAATCTGTCGGTGCGTCTGTAAAGGATGGGACTTAGTGGGCGAGTCAAATAAACACAGGTTCTGTATGTTAGACGTGTAATGCCTTAATAACAGGACGCGAAGCCTTATATACCTATCATCGATACGTACATATGTGAGGGTAAGATGACGCACACACTACACCTCCCCTTTTATTGGAAAAAAAAAATGTTTTATTTAAGATTTTTTTTTCACATGAATTATTAAAATATTTACTGCAAAATAAAACAATCGTTATAAAACATTACTGTAAAAATATTACCTATAATGGATCTATACTAAGACTGAGATGAACCAGAACTTATATGAGTAATAAGTTTTAATAATATCTGCTTTACATTTATTCATACGGCTTTAAAAATTATATAAAGTAACTCAAATACTGTCGGTACAATGAAGAATGGACACAATACAAAATTTTAACAATCTAAAAAATACAAAGAGTTAAAAAGAAAAAATCAGTAAATAATTATACAGAGTGCGCATTGAATCGTCACGACTTAAATTGTAATTTGCGGAATGTACATATTTTTATCGTAGCAAAATACTTCATAGAATCAATTACTTTCAACTTTAATATTAGAACATTGTAGACATATGAAATCCATTGAAATTATAAATATACGACTAAACATTTTTCATTTAGGTGATAATTACTGTGAGTTAACAATCAAAATTATTATTGTACGGTTTTCTTTTAAAAATAGAAATAAGACTTGCGTCTGTTATCTCAAAAACATTATACAAAGTTAGTTACATTATTATTCATATAATTAAAAATTGGGGTATATAAGATGCTTCTTTCCCACGAAATCTAATATATTTACTTAATTTCTACTTTTTACACGAGACGGGTTATTATGTACGTAATAAAAAATTTTGTTTATGCAACGTGTAGAGAAAAATAAAAAAAAATATTCGGGAATCCTTGCCTATATCAAGCCGTTTTTTTTTTAGTTAAGAGAGCTAATCTTCCATTTCCTTTACTTTTATCACTTTCCTTAGTTTTATCACTTCCATATAAATTTTTATTCATTCTCGTTTTGACATCTAACCATCAATATTCCTTTAATTATATTCCTCATACATTATTTATATCTTCTTCATTCATCACACACAAATTGGTCTTAATACTCGTCGTATTTCTCGTTGAGATCTCATCTCATCCTCATTATATTTATCACTTCTTTATTCATTCACTTTTTGACATATAACCACTAATATTCATTTTATTCATCATACATTATATTATTTTCATTCATCACACACAAATATGGACTTAAAATGACTCCTCGTATTTTTCATGAGACTCGTCGGTACTCATCCTCATATAGGTACATCATATAAGATTATGGGTGGCCACCCCATTTTTATCATTTATTTATATTATTGAGGTACAATATACTTTTTTTTTATTTAAAGTCGACTAATTTATGTAGACATAAAGTCTCTTCCATAATTATTACCTATTCATAATAATTATGTGTTGCGCAACATTACTTTTATTGTTAGGGTCATGATTTAAGGCTCTTAGCCTCCAAATATTTTCACGGAGAGAAACTCGTCTACGCCATGATCAAATAAAGGACCTGTTCCCTAAACTGTACCTCGTACCTATCTTTCTTTAATCTTCTTTTATTATCACCACTACAACTACGGTTCAATGTTTTAAGACCCTACAGATCTCCAACCGTTTTCACAGAGAAGTCTTTGCTTACACCATGATCAAACTGAAGGATTTGATACCGAGTTTTACTTCTTCTTTGTCACATCCGATATTACCAAATTATTTCTACTGCTTTCATACATTATTATCATCCAACCCTCAAACTAACTAACTTTGAATCCTTTAATTAAAAATAATTCACACGCTCTTGGGTGTACTGGCCAATCGCGTCAGCAAAATATTTTTATCAAAGTATTCCCAACATACTCAGTACATACTCTATACTACATCTAAACATCCATCCTAAGCATCCATACACTTTAATCAAAACTTTCCGCTCACGTCATTCTATTTGTTTAAATTCAATTTGAAATGTAACTAATTGCACTCGAAGGAAACAAATACATTCCAATACATTCCAATACTTTCCAATACATTCATACCAATTCATTTCTCAATCGTTTTTTTTTTCAAACTCTACTAGTGATATACTCTTCTTACTATTTGGCTTATACGGCATTACCATTTTTGTATCTTTAAACTTTTTAATAATTCTATCTTCTATCAATATAATCTTATTTCATTCTTAAATAATAACATCACATACCTAATAAGTGATTTGATAATCATGTTATGATAAGTCAAGGATTCAAATTGCAAACATAGGAATGTGCAATTGTGCATGGCTCAAAATGAAATTATATTCTCGTGATCTAAATTTCAAGTAACGAACCCGACGCGGTTCCAAATACGTACTGCTGATGCGCAAAAACGTGTCACTAGCTATATGAGACCTACTATTCACCTACTTGTTGCATGTTTGTTTTAAATTACATAGTGTAAACTATTCATGTTCTACTTGAATTAATTATGCTTTACAAAATTATGAATATTAGTTTGTACAATCCATAATGTTGAATAACTACGATAAGAAATTGAACTCTATTACTAGTTTAAAGATTCGTAAAAAAGAAAAATATCTATGGAAAACATTTACTTAATGGACTTTAATAAAAAAAAAACTTTACTTCACAATTAGTCTGATCGTACTGATGCGGCGATAATAATAATGTGATTTAAGTTAAGAAGATAATAAATCTTGGTGACAGATATCTAAACAAGTAGACTAGCGGTAGTTAGCAATTTAATAATGATATTTGATAATTGAGAAATTAATGGTGTCCAATTTTTAATCTTACCTTTTTGTTTGTAAATGTCAAAATCTGTTGAAAATTTAAATACCGTTAAAAAAGTTTTGGATAAGAATATTAATATTACTGATACATTTATAATTTACATTCCCCAAATAATTTTTTTTTTTTTTATAATGAACTTGTACGTAATTTAAGTTATTAACTACTAACCCGTCTACGCATAATTGAATTATTTGAAAACTAAAATTAATTGATTACATGACAGTCCGCCTGTCCAAAAATATAAAATAAAGAAATAATAGATGAGCTCCTTTGGATACTCAAAAAAAAAAAACTAACAAAAAAAACGTCTTCTTCCGCCATCTTCATCCATCCTTGCTTTATTCTGGCACCATCATCGCGCGGCACCATCACCATCCACAGCATTTTCTTCTCTTTGGCGCCAGCCCGTAGGCGCGCCCAGCAGCAAACACTCCATAGCCTTCAGTAAATCTTGCGAATGGCTTCTGGCAAAGAGCAGGCTTCAGGAACCACAAACTGCTGCTATGATTTTTGGGTTTAGTCGTTCCCCATGTTCACGTTCGATAATAAATCACTTTCACAAAATAGTTTGTCCATAATTTGCACAAAGTTCGTTCTATTTATTTACTTTTAATGCGCAGCACTGCCCTTAGGCAGCACTGGCAGGGTCGCCATGTAAAGGATGGGACTTAGTGGGCGAGTCAAATAAACACAGGTTCTGTATGTTAGACGTGTAATGCCTTAATAACAGGACGCGAAGCCTTATATACCTATCATCGATACGTACATATGTGAGGGTAAGGTGACGCACACACTACACGTCTGCCCAAGTCTGCGGTCGAGTCTGTCCATGGGACTATAAGTAGCATTGTAAAATTGTAATGTACTAACCTCAGGCGTATTCATCTTAAGCCAAGTATACGCTTCACGGAAATCGTCAAAGATGATCCTCGCTCCGTCGTGCGCGCGCGCAGACAGCACGATGCTGGGCGACGAGTACGCCTCCGACGTCACCCACGTGCAGTGGAACACGTACGAGACGAGTAAGCAGCCGAGTACTGTGACGAACACCGCGCCCACCTGTTGGGGATGCTTGGGTTTAAGGCGGCGGAATAAGGTCGATTTTGGCTTGAAATTGTACTTGACAGTTAACATTTACATAACTTTTCAAAAATTTTGTGTAAAATTTTCTTAAATTTCTAGAGTCGGCTGAGTGTTGGATAGCCATAATGGAGCCGCGTGAAATTAGGTTATATTGCAAACAATAATTTTGTTTTCCGGGATAAAAAGTACCCTATCATTTAATCCGGACTTCTAACTTGACGTCTGCAAAATTTCAAGGTTCAGTAGTTACGGCGTGAAAGAGTATCAAACAAATGAACAAACACACTTTCTGATTTAAAATATTAGTACGGATACAATTCAGAGTCAAGGCTACTCATCAGTCAATGAACACTTGGTTGCTTGTGGACCCTGTCGTGTTCCTCAAAAGGCTAGGTGCCGTCATCAAGGTGGCATTAAGTCAAACAAAAACTGTTTGACATAATGTCATATTTATAAAATCTACAAATCATTACCTCAGATCTGAAAACAAGGTTGTTCTCGTGCTTCTTCTTCTTCTCATGCTTCTCCACTTTCGGCTCGATATCCTTCACGTGCAGACTGAGCAGACTGGACGCCGCCACTCCTGATACGATGCACATGACCGGCGCCAGGACCAGCATAAGACGCACCATCACACCCTGAGTAGAACATGAATAGAGAGGTCTTGGTATACTGGTGGTAGGGCAAAGTTGGTGAAGATGGAAGGATGGGAGGTCAGCGATCAAAGTGTAAAGGTCACGGCGCGGAGTCGACGGAATGTTGGCACTCGACGTCGACTCAACGCACTACAGCTTCGGTTTGTCATCATTTTATTGTGGTGTATATTTTTTTTTTTTTTTTTTTTTTTTTTTTTTTTTATTTAAGATAGGCTTACATTTGACCTCGATCACACCTGATGGAAAGTGTAGATGAGGCCTAAGATGGAGCACGCTTGCCTAGTAGATACCTGTTCACTCTAGTCTTGAAGACATCCAAATTATAACGTTCGGGAAACACAGAACACGGCAGAGAGTTCCACTCCTTAGCAGTTCGCATTATGAAAGATGAAGCAAAACGCTTCGTGCGAGAAGGAGGAATATTAACAATGTAAGGGTGAAAGCCCTCACCGCGTCTAGTTGTCCGAAGGCGGAAGGGAGCTGGAGGAATAAGGTCATGTAAGACCGACGCACACTCACCAAAATGCAGCCGATAATAATATTGTTCCATGTGCAAAATTCAACTACAAGGGATGCTTGTTTCCATACATAACTTTGCAATTCTTTTAACAACATTGTTGTAGAAGACCTGATTGGCTATGTTATATTAATCCCCTGAAGAACACAAATTTTAAATGAGTGCTAAGTTCCATATGATAATAATTGCCTTGGTTGTTAACTTCAACAATAAAAGCGAGAAATAAAAGGAAAATTCACAACATCACACATACATCGTTTTGACTTCGTGTTAAGTAGCTTTAGCACTTGTATTACTGACATCAGAATCAACAGTGGTATTACAAATATACTTAAATAGAAACATACAGCATAAATAGTATTTGTTGAAATTAATTTAAGTCTTACAAACACTGGAAATACATAATCTATTGAAGCTTTCAATGATGATCAGATTTGGCTATTTATGTAACACTCACCGCAAAGTATATGCTGAGCACTCCGTACAGAATGATGAAGATGTTCGCATCAGTCAGCTTGCTGAAGCAGAAGTACAGCCCCGCGGGGAACAGGAACACCAGCACTTGAAGGTCGAAGTAGAACGACGACCATGACGTAGGCTGGTGCTCGGAGACAGACGCTGGGGAAGAGAGAGTAGAGTTAAGGAGTGGACAAGCTTATCATAAGCAGATGGCCTGTGGGACAGACACAGAGCCGTCTTTCCCACAGGTCACAGGGCACAACAATGAACACGTGACCAGATCCCCAGATCAAGTTCTGGAGGCCCCAATCGATCGCGGAGCCCCACGTTTACCAAACAAGAGGTTTAAAGGCCCATGTGCCCAGTGTCTCCAATAGGTGATCGCCCTGGATAGATATGTTGCTTAGACGAACTTCTTAGCTATCCATGGATTCTCCGTGCGGGAGCCGGGTCCATCGCGTGGAACAGAGAGGAATGTCAGTCGGCGCCTGGGACTTTCGACCCAGCGTGTAGGTTTAAGGGGCCCCTTTATAGTATACTAACGATCACCTTCACCGATGACATTCCTCTCTCTTCCCAACCATATTTGGTATGAGCCGGGTAAAGCGGTAAAATATTTATCTGAAAGATAGCGTAATAGAAACTTTTCTTAGTGTTGACTTTTGTCACCTAATAGGTGACAACAATAAATTGACACCATTTAAGAATCATTGAAAGTTGATGCGGCATCAAATGCATGTAATTTTTTCTTTAATTCATAATAGTAAAATCACAGAAGAATGTCAATTAAATAAGTTAGCATTGTAACACTTACCAATGATAGGAATGTGGTTCTTGGCGTAAGACGGGTCCAAAAGAGAGTAGAAACGACCAGTCCATGGCGAAATTTTTCCTGTGTAACAAAAAAGCAATATTTAATTAGCAGCTCACGCCAATACGGTATTTGACAAATTTTGGAAATAGTTTTAAATGGTTCTTTAAGTATAAACTAAACGTACAAAAAAAATCCTAATGCAAAATTTTCAGTATTTAGGTTTAAAATCGATGTTAAAATTTAAATTGTTAAAAGCGCGGCAAAAACGGCTCACGGCAATCACGTGACGCGTGTGACGTCACATGCCAGTACTCAAATCCATCTTGAATAAATCTGAAGTTGCAGTGCTTGTTATTTAATCATATTTCAGTACGTTTTTATTGGAAATAACGTCTTAAAGTACCGACTCCGGAGAAAGTATTGATTTCCGTTTCTATAAATCCCAAACAACGTAATTTGTAGTTATGTTTGGCGCGAAGGCAGTTAAAGTGTTTCGATGCATACAAATATTTTTATGTGTGAAGATCACTTAAATGTAAGTAGCACTTACCTTTATACTTAATAGATAGTTGTACAAATAAAAATTACAGCCAAAACACAGAAAATTCCAACGACAATTGTTAGCGTATAACACTGTTTGCTTGCATGTGACGTCACGACCAATCACAGGGCGTTTCGAATCACGTGAGACTGTTTACAAAAACATAATTTTTATTTTGTGATATATGTAAAAATTATACATTATTTTGTTTAAATAAAGTAAAAGTGGTGTTCTGTATACAATTATCTCGTAGAATAACTATATTTCGTGGAGTATATTAAATGTTGTCAAACTCCGTATTTCTAGTGATAATACGGGCTCAGTTTTTATTTTGTGCAAGTCATTTAATGAATCAGATTAATGAATACCATAAATGCTCCTTATGCCACGTTTGAGTGTCTCCACCAATACGTCAAAAATCCACATAAGTCTGTTTCTCTCTCAACAGAAGACGAGCTCAGGCGGCAGGAGTATGTGTGCATGCTATCTTGCTCTAAGACACGTGATTCATATAAAGGAGAAAAAGGATAGCATAACTGTCAAATTCTTCATTACATTTATTGATATTCATTAATCTGAGAAGTCAACCGTAGGCGGCAGCTACTGTACATCACCTGTGATGGTGAGCACGACGACAGCCGTGCCCAGCGTTGCCAGGAGTGCTGCGAGTAATGCGTGGAACAGCAGCTCGAACTGCGCCGCCGTGAGGCGCGCGCGCACGTACTGCGCGAACGCGTACAGCTGGCACAGGCCGAACACGCCCAGCGCCTGAGGAGGAAAAGAACAACACGTAAGTCAAATGAAAGTCCACCTTTAAGCTGCTAAAATAATATCTATGGTACCGCCCATTAATCATGTGATGTTTTATTTGGAATTTGTTATCCCCCCTCCTCCCTTGGTGGCATGGTGAGGTTCAAGACTTTGCAACTTTGATGTTTTGTGATTTTTTTAAACTCCCCTTCGAGCCTCACGTGTTTTATGGACGGACCCCAAGCTGCATTATCAGGATCGACCTGTCGCGGCTACTACTTGAGATGAGCCTCCCCCAAATAAGGGGTCACCAGGGCCTTAGTCCGACACTGGAGAGGCAAATAGGACTCGCAGTATTGTAAACCATAAAACATAAGGAAATTCTGCTGCTCCCGGGATGCCCATGTCATGGGAAGAAAAGAGCTGTAACTATTCGAAGCCCAGCCAATTTTAGTGCCCAGATTTTAAAATGTACTTTAAACACTTCATATGACTTTGGTGTAATTAAACATTCTCACACTCACCAGCATATGCTCGGAGCTCTGCACCGGCTGGAAGCCCACGAACGATATCTGCATGGACAGTATGGTCCCGACGCAGTAGAGCGTGCTGTAGGCGACGTATACGCGAGCCGAGAACCGGCCCAGCAGGATCAGAGCCAACACGTGCAGCGGGATGAGGTTGATCAGGAACACGTAGCCACCCCATGATGATACCTGGTGTGCAATAAAAAACAATTATTATAATCCTTATTAGTTTTTATCCGCGGCTTTGCCAGCGTTGTCAAGATTCCTGTGGGAGCATTTAATCGGGATTAAAAGTAACCTATCACCTTAGTCAGCCTGTATACCAAATTATGTACATCAAAATCCGTTCAGTAGTTTTAGCGTAATTGACGGACAAACATCCAAACAAACAAACTTTCACTACATTTTTAATATTAATAAGATAACAGTAAATCGAACTTATATACTCCCACGCGATAAACCAATATCCGCGAGAACGAAGACGCGGGCGGCCGCTAGTAATTTGATAAAAGTGCAACAGTAACTGAAGCATATTAATACGTGTTTTCGTTTTTAGGGTTCCGTGGCAAAAAACGGAACCCTTATAGATTCGTCATGACTGTCTGTCTGTCCGCCAGTCTGTCACAGCCACTTTTTTCCGAGACTATAAGTACTATACAGTTGAAACTCGGTGAGTAGATGTATTCTGTGAACCGCAACATGGTTTACACACGAAAATAGAAAAAAAAAAAAAAAAAAATTGGGGGTCCCCATAGTCAGAACTGACACTTGAAATATTTTTTTTTATTGAACATATACGTGTGGGGTATCTATGTATAGGTCTTTAAAAATGAAATTGAGGTTTCTTGTATAATTTTTTTCAAAATACAAAAATACAAAAAAATACAAAAATACAAATTCATTTATTTGCATAAAAAGTGGTATAAAAGATGTCAGATTTATATAATTGATCGCACAATTCGCCAGAACCTGGCATGCAAAATTTTTGCTTACACTAATTAAATTAAATTAAATTACACAACATGAATATAATATAATGTCAACAGTAAATTGATAATTAATTATTAGATTTATACATAATTGATAAAATGATAAAATTATAAGTAGTCACACATCTATGAAAAACCGAATCTGGGATTAAAACCTTGGAAATATTCCTCTACAGAGTAGAAACACTTTTGCACCAACCATTTTTTTAGATGTTTCTTGAACATGTTTAGTGGTAACAACTTAGTATCGTCACCCAGCCTGTTATAAACCTTTATCGCCATACAGTATGAATTGTTTCTGTATAAGGTTGTCGAAATGGCAGGAAGATTAAGTTTGTGTGGATGCCTTGTATTGAAATTGCATACACTTCCTTTGCTTGTAAACAAATGTCGATTCATTTTGACAAACACGCACATCTCATACACATATAAGCACGGGACAGTGAGAAGTTTCAGCTCTCTAAAGAGTGGTACGCAAGATGTAGTAACGTCGACACCGCAGATTGCCCGAATACATTGCTTCTGAGCTATGAACACCCGATTTATATGACATGAATTGCCCCAAAGGATGACAGCATATCTCAAAATCGAGCACACATATCCATGGTATGCCTGGATGGCAATTTTTTGATCGCTGATTCTAACTAGCCTCCAAAGAGCATAAGCGAATGAGTTTATTTTGTTACAAATCCTGTTGACATGGTCCTTCCATGAGAAGCGTTCATCTAATACGACACCCAGGAATGTAGTTTTACAAGATTCTTTGATACTTTGGTTTCCAAAATGTATATTCAGTGGTAATTTAATTGCATTCCTATTAGTAAATTGTATGTATGTCGTCTTGTTTATATTAACATGTAAATTATTATTATTAAGCCAATTTATTACCTTACAAATAGTGTCATTTATGTCTTTGTTGTATGTTTTTCTATCGTTACAAGGAATTACAACGGATACGTCATCGGCAAAAAGAGTACATTTATAGTCTATTTTGTTTGGAAGGTCGTTTATATATAAAAGAAAAAACAGAGGTCCCAAGATACTCCCTTGCGGCACCCCAAAATTGTTTTCTTTGATATCTGATCGAAAGTCGTTTATTTCCATTTTTGAGTTCATATTTGAGACTTCGACAAATTGCATCCTGTTACTTAAGTAGCTCTCTAACCATTGATTTGCAATACCTCGGATTCCGTATCGTTCACATTTATTGATGAGAATGTCATGTGAGACAAAGTCAAACGCTTTGCTCATGTCAAAAAAAACCGCTGTCACTGGTTTACGGTTATCCATATGAGACATTATGTTATTGGCCAATGAGAAGGCAGCTAAAGAAGTCGACTTGTTTTTTTGGAATCCATATTGATCCGTTGTTATAATTTTATACTTTTCCATGAACTCAGTGAGGCGAACATACATTGCCCTTTCAAATATCTTGGACAAGACCGGCAAGAGAGATATCGGTCTATAGTTGGCAACACTATGTCTGTCTCCTTTTTTATGCAGAGGTCTCACTATTGCGATTTTAAGTGGACGAGGGAATATGCCCGTAGAGAAAGATAAATTTATCAAGTATGCGATAACTGGTGAAATCTCAAGTTTGAAAGTTTTAAAAATTTTTGTTGGTATTCCATCATGGCCAGTCGCTTTTGTATCTCTAAGAGAGCTAATAATTTTCATTACCTCGAATTTGTCAGTTGGATACAGATAAAAACTTGATTGGTTAATTTGTATGTCCTTGAAGTCAATATTTCGGTTATTTAGGCTACAGTCAGAGTTAGTAATATTAATATAATAGTCATTGAATTTGTTGGAGATGTCAGTCGGGTTATTAATTATGTCATTATTTATTTCTAAATGGTCTATATTTTTATTAATTGTATTATTATATGTCTTATTTTTTATAACATTCCAAGCAGCTGCACATATATTCTTAGATTTTTGTAAATACCTTTTGTTTGCAAGTTTTTGGGCCTGGTATATACATTTTTTTAGGTTTCTAAAGTGAATACTTTGTGTGAGATCCTTCCAAAGTGGAAAAATGTGTGCCCCCGCCCCCCCTCTAACTTCTAAAATAAGAGGATGATAAAACTGAAATAAATATAAAATGTACATTATCATTAAATCTACCAATGAAAATTGGTTTGAACGAAATCTAGTAAGTAGTTTTTTAAATACGTCAAAATTAACTTTGAACGGAACCCTCAGTGCGCGAGTCCGACTCGCACTTGGCCGGTTTTTTAATTTATTAATGTAAGAGTTTCATATTTATTTTGCTTGCAGTCAAATGTCACGGTCATTGAGAGATCAGACGCAGGACCAATGGCTTTACAGTGTGGTGTAAGTAACATAAACAAATATCAGACATTGATTGATATGACTGAATTTTAACCACTTGTATGACTGTTATCAGCACCAACAGTGGATTTAAAAGAATCTAAGTAAAAACCCAACTTCAAACGAGCCATTAGCCGTTTATCACAAATGGATTATTATAATTTAATTTCTAGTGTTGAAGTTAATTCCACAAATGCAACTTAATATTTTCATAATAAATGCAAAAAACCTACGCCATGATGTAAGAATCAAATTGATTTGTTTCAGACTACATTAAATGTGTGAAAGTAAACTTTCAACAACCAATTTCATGATAAAACAGCCATGACGTAATGTTCTACAATTTTATTACACATTTGCGTTTAGATTAGTTCCATTACAAGGTAAATTGCGGCCATTTCTTATGGTTTAAGTAAACATGTTAGGTACTCATTACACCATAAATCACTATTATAAGTTAAATTTCGAGCAAGATAATTATTCCAAATGGGGGCAGGCATTGGCATTTTTGAATAAGTAAAAAAGAACTTGTAATTTAAATGTAAAATTTATTACACTGGTTTCAATGCAATGTTGTAAAGCTATTATTGCATTTGATTGTCGTCCTTCGTTCTTTGTAAATTAAATGTATGAGAGTGCAAAAACCAAAATGTCATAAAAACAAATTGGTGTGAATCCCTCACCTGAGTGATCTATGATTGATGCTCTGGTCAAAGGCAGAATACACTTAGACCTAATTTAAATAAATCAATCAATAAAATTATCACGACAATGTGTTTTGGAAAAAATGGCTTCATTCATTAATTTGATTTGATGTCAGATTCTTTTTAAGCTCAACATGTAAAAGTAAGCAAGAGAAGTCATAGTAGCCCACAGGATGGTTCCTGTGTTGACTGCTTTAATTCAGAAGTAGTAAATGAGAAGCATGCACAAGATGGCGATTCCCTCGTCGTCGTAGAGTTAACATTGAATACTAATTGAATGTGTGTAGCGCCTACGCTTCATTCTAATTGACTACATGTAATATAGCTAGCAGAACATAAATTTTCCGTAATGGGACAACAGATTCTTTAACTCACCATGTAAAAGTAAGCCAGAGCGGTCATAGTAGCCCACAGGATGGTTCCGGTGTTAACCGCTTTAATCCAGAAGTAGTATGTGAGCAGCATGCAGAAGATGGCAATGCCTTCATTGTCGTAGCTGCCGGCGACGGAGCGGCTGATGTAGCCGGGCACAATTGCGATCATCGCGGCCGCTACTAGGCCAGCACCCTCGTTCTGGGGAAAATGGCAAACAGAAGTAAATAAAAAGCAAATGCTGCAAGGATGAATTATTTATCACCAATTTAGTAAAGTTTTATGCAACAGTGGTAAATCTCTCACTTCCGTTCTATTCGTGAGAGGTACAGCTTTGTGGAACTTCCACTCGAATAAGCAGCTCGTCTTTAAAGTACCTCCACCATACAAAAGAAAAAACCACAGTGAAGTAGCACTTCACAAATGTTGTGCTATGTTTCTGCTGGTGAGTAGTTTCTAGAACTCAGTTGGGGAGGGTATGGTTTTTTAAGGCAGGCAATGCATCTGTGACCCTTGTACAATTGTTGATGTCCATGGGCAACATTGATCACTAATCATCAGGTGACCACACAGGTAGTATGGTATCAGGTAAAAATATAAAATTTTTGAATTTCTTTCTTCAATTTAAATACTCACTTTCAACTCCTTAGTTAGGAGATATGTGACAATGGTGGTGAGTGAAGAGAAGAATGGTGCAAGGAACACGCACACATTCCTGATGTCAATGGTGATGTTCAGGTACTGCATTATGTTGTACAGCGTAGCCGAGGTCACCATCAACCCGGGGTATATGGTTCCTGAGGTATAATCAGTCAGTTAATTTGTGTATTCAGCTATCACAGATTTAACTCCACCTATTAGATTTTTTTCTGCAGCTTTTTTTAAAAACTTTTACAAAATCTATACTTGAAACCAGTACTTTAGAAAACAATGCTTTATATGCATATTGTAAAGAAGTCGGCAAACCTCATAGCATAAACAAGTTTTTTTTGTTCAAACAGTGCATAACATGTTTAAAAAAGAATCATAAATGGTTCTAAAAACACCTAATGAAAAAGTATGGGCATTCCAAACTGCACCTACAATTAAAATTATATTTACCTCCAATGATACGACCCAGGGGGTACCATGCTCGGTCATCAAACCAATTGTGGAACTTATAAAATCCCTCCTCAGTAAGGTACCGTGTTGTGCGGTAGTTGAAGTAAGGGTCAAACTCGTGAATAACACTCTCGAAGCGGAGCACGGAGAAGAGACGAGTTGCAAATGCTGAAAATAATATACATAATTAATTTTAACTGTACTTATGGATTTTTATTAAGATTGTTTTAGATAAGGTTATTGGTAAAACAGAAAAGGAATTACTATAGAACTTGAAAGTGGTTTCTTTACTTAATACTTTATTTTTGATACCATCAAAGAAATGCCAGTATAATGGGCCGGATATGCTACGATCATATTTACCGGTAAATTAAGCATTTACATTGTTTTTAGATTTGATCCTGTATTAATTATTCATAAGACGAAAATGGACTAGAAAATATTTCCCACATAAAATACAAACTAAAATCTCAATTTTAAAAGGCCACGTAATGTAAACCAATCTCGAGTGATAGCAAAGCGAAAACAACGCGAGCAAACTTACACAAAATCGCTGCCATCGACAGAACAGCTAGTTTTATAAATGTAAGCTGCTTGTCAGACGAAAGCTGTGGGAGCCTCGTCTTGCTTGGCACCTCCACCGTCATGATGACTTATATTTATCTAACAGTTCTGCTGGAAATGTACATAGAGGAAATAAATTAAATGTGTAAAATTAACGCCGCCGGCAACCTATCAGTTTTTCAGACACCGACGCAATTTGACAACCTTTTGACAGCACACTAGCGGCGTGGCAAATATTGTTGCCAGCCTAACGTAATATTTATTTAACTAGAGTTCAATCTCAAAAAATTTTCAATTATAAAAACTTGTAAAACTTAAAGCGCCGGCCGGCGCCGCTATTTAAATATTATAACGTTATTCTCCAATGAAAGACACAAAGTGGGGTGAAAACATTAATTTATATTTTTTATACGAATGGAGAAAATATTCTCCCTCAATGGAACATGACGAGTCTTTTTTTTTTCCTCTGTCAAATTTTGACATTTGAATGTCCTTCCTTCCTCCTCCCACTTCCCTCTCTCTCATCAGCTGTCAAATTCATTCACTTTTCATCACCCATCGTACCAAAGCCGTGATTTAAAATCTTTTCTGTTTTCCAATTAGATTCAGAGGGTAATTTGCACTTAATATCTCATCTCATACACGTCTTTAGTTCCTCACTACTCATATAGTTATTACTGTGTCTTCTTATATAGCGAAGATATTACCGGAAGAATCTGGTGCTTTGTGACTAATCGGTCCAAAAGTGGAAGAAATCTCGTGGATATGACAGAATAGTGAATTAGTGGGTAGGAAGGTTGTTCTAGTGGTTGTATGTGATGTCTGACGGCGACCCTTCACTCGAGGAAGACGTGCCTAAGCCTCTGTTGGAGAAAGTTGAGGAAAATGTGTTTACGCCGAAGATAACGACTCCGATCTTTACTGGTGGTGTGAAGCTTCACCACAAGCGGTCGGACGCGGGGGAGACGGAGAGCTTCCTGACCGACGCGCAGCGCAATGACCTCGCCTTCCAACAACTCTTCCAAGATGGAAATGACGAATTTCACGAGGTATGTTTTTTTCTGTCTTCTGACTGGCAATAACTGAATTTATTTGGAGCTGTAATGTGATTAGTTTTAGAACATTTTGGACAAGATTATTTCAAAAATCTCTTTCGATATTGACTATTTGACACACATTTTTAGAAGTAATCATATCCAATAATATATTTTTTTATAAATTCCTAATCGTTTCCTTCCTATCTGAAAATGTATTGTGCTGTCACAAACAAAAACGAATGTGACCATTATAATTAAGTACATTATATTCTCTATTATAAATTACATCCTGAAAAACATAATTTAATATTTATTTTTGTGATTTTGATTGTTAGTTAAATCTTGTACACTTTATTAACTTTTATTTGCTTCTTGTAATAAAGCACTGGGGATGCATTGCATACTTATAATTTTTACCATAGATATTATTGAATGCTTAATTATTGTAAATACAATGTTCAAAGTTGGTATCAAAATAAAAGTTAATAACTGTTTACTACAAATTTTATAATACATTCCTATTTTATGATTTGCATGTGTGAAACACTTTCTTTGTAGGAACACTTTTAGCTTTTAGATAGACTAACAAAATGTCCTGCTGTGATTAGTTGAGTGTGTCGTTGAGTGTGTCAAGCAACAGGGGGCCTGCAACTAATGCTTTTACACTGTCTCCACTCTACAACCGGAGGATAGTATTGGTGAAACTAAAATACACTATTTTAAAGGACCTAGAGTTTAATACAAATTAACATTTTCTGTAGTGGTTGATTTCAGGACAATATTAACTATGAAATAGGTAAGTGTTCTTGGTATAACCTCTATGGGATATTATTTTTTATTTATTCATTTATTACCTCGATAGATTACTTATACAATTCCCAAAATCAATCATAAAGCCCTATTGTAATAATTTAATTTAATTGATTTTTTTTAAAACATTCAGTATGGTTCTATTGATATCTATGATTTATTGTATTAGGTACCGTTTTGTGTGGATTTGTTTCCATGATTCTTTTTAGTTTATTTCTTTAGAGGCATTAAAAAAAAGTTCATTATTTAATTTTTTCTTCATCAACCTTTTCTACCACTGGTGCCACTTTCATAGTTCCTCTGATGTACTCGTTCCTTATCTTATCCATTCTTGTCATTCCGCACAACCATCTCTGCATTCTCATCTCCGTTGCGTGCAATCTACTTTCATCCATACTCTTCACAGCCATACCGTTGAGATCTTTATTTGAAGCCTACATAAATGAAGAACTTCTGATTTTGATATATTAGGACGGTTTTGTAGATTTTGCCCTTTAACCGCTCCTAAATATGTAACTTAACATAGTGGTTGTCTCATTTAAACATTATCATAGCATAGTATCCTAGTGTGTAATACGTAGAAGTTGTCGCTTCGGCGCCTGGGGTCGAATGTGCAATTGCCCATTTCATACAATCTTTAGGATTTCCGCGCGTACTTTTCACTCGCAAATCTAAGCGGCTCTTGGCCTCAAAGGTTCCAAAGGGGGCAGTCGGTCATGGGTTCATGATCCTCCCTGAGCTGAATCACTTATGTGGACCACTAATTATTGAACATAATAATTAGTTATTTATTCTGACTTGACCAAGACTATGTGACCCCCCTGGCGCCAAAGCTGGATCCACTCTTGTTTGGCCTTTAGGTCCAGAATAAATGTCTTGAGGATGCTTTCCTCCTGTAAGGAAGTATGCAAATGAATAGCGTACTTTTCGACTCTTAACGTCGTAACGTTAATAACAAAATAAGCAAAAAGCAGCCCCTTAGAAGGCGCCGGAGTACCTATTCTCATTCGTTAAGACGACACTGACTATTGATATAGGTTTTAACCACAGAACACTGTGGTTTTAAATTGATCCTATGTAGTATTCAAGAATGTTATTGTTTTACGAGTGTAAAAGACTAGGTGGTCACAAAATTACATTCTTTCTTATTTTATTCATTTAAGCCCGTTTATACCGAAATACAATAATATTGGCGGATGATTGAAATACTTTCATATACCTACCTTCTTGAGACGAATTCTCATTTCCCCTTCCATTTAAGTTGTGTCAACTAAGCCAAAAATATTTGGCCCCACAACCTTGTTCATATAAATTTAATATCGACTTTGCGTTTTCAAACACGATACTTATGCAATTATGTTTGACATTGTCGCAAATATTATGCGCATTGTCTGTCACCTCTTATCATGCAAAAACATGGTCAGGGCCGCGCGAATCCCTCGAGGAATGAGCTGATTAAAGAAAGTGCCATTGAATTAGCAATTTACGAAATGAAGCAGACACATTGGATTAATTAGATCGCTATTTTCATAAAACTTTGTCATAGTAAGTTTAATCATTGGCTGAAGTCGGAAGTGCCGCGGGGAAACAAGGTACCTATTTAAATTATTATTTTTCCTTCAACTTACAGTACCCAAAATAAGATTTGGTGTAATTTTGTGATTGCAAATCGTCTTAAAATATGGTTAATTTACAATAGCATACATACAATTACCTCTTTTTTGTTCTCTGGCCGAGATGTTGGGAAATGCCCTGTTGCCTGACATTCTACGTTGTTATATGTTGATCTGTTGTCGACCAAGTTCGTTGAATTCCCTTCTTCTATGATGTTCATTGTGTTTAAGTGTTAAGAATTATAGCACAGCTCTTCTCACTAAAATAACACTCCGTGCACCTCCGGACATCTTATGAGAGGCACTGCGAGGCTTTTTTTTTTTTTTTTTTTTTTTTTTGGTTTCGCTGGTGGAATGCCGCCCTCCCAGCCTAGGGGCTGCCGGGAGGACGTGGGTCTCTGCGTCGAGACCCCCTTATGCACACCCGACCGACGGGGGTCGGTTGGCCCTGCCCTGGGCACTCGGATAGTGTGGGGCTCGCCCCTCGGGACGTACCCACTAAACCACCAAAACCACCAGCGACTCGCCCACTCGTGATAGGATGACGGATAGAGCTGCGGGAGCCCGGAGGTTTTCCGCCGCAGCACTGCGAGGCTTACGCCAACACCGCAATGTAAAAATTTACTGCCGTAATTGAAAAGTATTCAAATTATATGTACATTCAATGTTTTATAAGTAGATTATTAGTCACAGCCTGGACGATATCGGTAGCAGAAGAGCGTCCTGTTTTAAAATTCTCATTAATGAAAAAAAATTCTGCTCAGTTGTATCTTACTAACGTTCGTAATTAGTCAAATGATGTGTACTCAAAGGTATAATGATTATTTCGAAACAAAAATTACGTCCAAATTAGATGGTGTTGTCGGCGTGAGTTTTTTTACTGTTGCTACTATGCCTAGTTCTTATAGAGTTAAAAATAAGTGTGAGAATTGAATTATCTTTGATGGCCGTGATCAGTAAGTCAAACAAAGTGATTCAGAGGGAGTCCGTTCGCGAAGTCATTTCAAGTCAAGGTTAGTTCGGCTAGGCTATCGTCAGCCGATGCAGCTTCGAAGACAGTGATGTTTAAGTGTTCAGTCGATGTACTATCGTATCTGATGTACGATGTGGCATTGGAGAGAATTAACAAGTCTAGAAGGAAGCGATGGAAACCTAAAGTATGTTGATCTATTTCGCGGTGTTTTTATTGTTACTTGTGTGTAGATTTTCGCGTTGTTACCAAGTTTTATAATGGTATGATTGACCTCCAAATGGTTAGTGTTTTGATACAGTAATGTAAAAACAAAAGACGAAATGTGGGTGAATAATTCCAACGTGGAACCAGTAAACAGATGTTCGTTTAAATGTGTTTTAAAACTGTTATTATCAGGTGAGGATTAAAAGATTGTGCGATCTCATAAAGTTGAATTACGTTAAGAATCATCATTCTCGGTAATAAGATAGCTCATGTGATTTGTTATCTATCCACTTTCATCTTTTCTCGTATGACTAATTAGGTTAATCCAATGTTCGTCATTAGCAGCCAGGTTTGCAAAATACGAAGTTATTTCACAAATTGCCATTTTTTTTGTTCATATACTATAGCAGTGGTTCTTAACCTATGGTCCGCGGAACACTGGTGGTCCCTGGAGCAACTCAAAGTGGTCCATATAAAGTCAAAAAATTTGAATAATGGTCCTTCGTGCCTAACTTGTTAAGAACCACTGATGTATAGCATTATTACCCTTCTAAATAATGATTCCTTCATTTGATTCGACCATGGCCCTTGACGCGCTAGTTGTGGAAATTAAAGTGATTGCCGAATGGCCTTTTGATGGGGTCACAATGAAATCGGGCAAATGGTATCACGTTTAAATTTACCTTATCAGAAATTAAATGTTGGAATAGAGTTGATTTGCCTTTAATTCCTTTTTTATTATTGTTTACAAATATTATTATAAGTATTACGGGGAAACTCATTATTGCTACTTACGCACATGATGATAATGTAGTAACTAGTAATATCTTTCAAGTAAAGATCTAGTAATCATTAGGAATATAATTATCTGATCATTTACGTTTTACATCAGAGGAGTAATAATGCTAAAATAAGGCAATGTGAAGTCCCCGCCATACTATACCTATATTTTTTGTTATTGATGATTTACAAGTGCTTTGTAAATATGCCAAAAGATATTTTGATGCAATAAATAGGTAACCTAACCTAGCTAGTAAGATGTAGCACTTGTAGAAGTAAAGTGTACTGATTCGAACTTTTGTTTGGATCAGACGGAGAAGGAGAGGGAGGAGAAAATATCGGACCTCCACGCCATGTCCGTGCTGAGCATGTACCAGGACAATATGTCGCAGGACATGAACACTGACCGGTGAGTTAGTTCACTCACTTTGTCACTCACTGCCTACTCACTGGTTACGCGGCATGAGTTCGCTCACTCACTTTGCCATTACTCACTGGTTCGCGGCAGACTTCCACTTCATACACTAGCACGGAATGCACGCACACTAATGATATAGCTTTTGCAGAAGCTAATAAATAAATAAATAAATAATTATAAAAGAAAACTTTTAATAGATAATAATTATTATTATAAAGGAAAGAGGGTGTGACGATCTTGTTCACTTTTCCCGCGATTGGCAAACTATGGCCGCAGTCAGTGCATATAAAGTAATTTAGGGGAGCCCTTTGCCCAGCCGTGGAAAATATTCGTAATTTAAAAAAGATACATAGAAATAATCTTATACAAAAAAAAACAATATAATATAATTGTAATGAAAATAACCAAAACAATAATTCGATTATTCGATTATCATTGATGGCTGCGTTCACTTAAAATACGAACTTTGAAATATGGTTCACCTTGATTTTGTCTGTCAAATTATCTCCCAGATAAGTCTTTTGTGAAACAGGGCACACACAGCACATTTATGTTGAGAAAATTTAACAGCATGATTATTTACCTAGTGTATTTAACAAACTAGCACTACCTCGTTCAGTTTTGTTATGAAGAACCTTTTGTCAGCTGTGGGTTTAGCAAGTCGTGTTTCCGTCACGAATGGACGGACAGGTCAATTGCGGTCATCAAACCCTCAATGTGATACTTTGCGATGCATTATGGCCAAAGAAAGAGTCAAAACTAACTGAACAGCTAACCAACTTTTGCATGGAAAATTAGGTTTCATATTTTAGCGTGTCTTAAATGTAACTAAGTATGTATTTAATGCAATTTGGAATTGGCCACATTCGTTTGGTTCCTAGTACTAAATTAATATGAGATAAAACTTAGGTAATATTGTTTACTATATTGAATTTAATGGATATTTGCACTTTATTGTGATAACTACGTATTGCGAAAGTTCTTTTTAGTTTACGTTGTTTATTTTTCTTCAACTATTTGTTAGCACTGGCAATCGGCCAATTTGGTCTGCTCGGACGGTCCAAATCATATATAACGTCTGGTGTGCGTGCCTTTATTGTTATTGTATGAAGAAATACCTATTGGAACTGCACTTGCCTTGGTGGAAGTAGCTTGGTAGCGAAATTGGTAGACATTGCTTGCCCGGGTTCGGAAAAATATCTTTGAGATAGTTTCATTTTAGCCGTACCGTATAAGATTAAGTTCCGTAGGTGCGAATAAAGGGAAAATATGACATGTCGCAAAGGAAAAAGTTTATATATTTGCGGTTTTTACGAATTTCGAGTAATGAATAACTTGACCGATATGTCACACGGACGGTTCTTTCGATTCTTATGAATATCGTTCGTTATCTAATCTTCTTTATTGTACTCCTAACTAATGTTTATTATTGAACTTAAATTGTCGAATGTCTACATATGAACGCGCAATACAATGCACCTGGTGAAACACGGATTGCTTGAGTACTGTGTTAATACATGAAATAAATATTTAAATAAAATCTTAAATAGTTTGTTTACTTTATCAGTGGAAGAACATACTCGTACAATTTAAACGAGAGTGCAAATTATTATGTGATGTATTTTGCCGAGCTAATGAACGCAGTTTGTTCAAACACTATCAATTGATTCTATTTAAAGCTCGTTTATTGACGATCGGACTTTATCAGAGACTGAAACTTACGACTTTGATTGGTTAAATAAAGTCAGGTTCGCTCGGAATCTTTTATGAGCCAATGGTGTTAATTTTTTAAGATTGTATTTTATTTCTTGTAGTAACAAGTTAGGGTTGACTTATGTAATCTACTTGGATTAAGTTATCATCTTAAGAACCTACCAGTTAAAGATGGGTAGGTATATTAAGCGATGAAAATCACAAAACCCAGAGCCATAACGTGATAATGTTAATAAGAAGATAAAGAGGTTCTTTTTCTATTGTGTAGGTTTGTCCACTTTGCAAAATCACAATGCATGAAACATGCAATGCCACTTCGAGAGTCGAGTTTAGTAACCATTCGGCTTGCAAACCTTCTTGAGTGCTGGATTTCTCTTATAAACCTTTTATATCTCAAATATCTGTAAGGCGTTGGCTGTAGTTAATTTGGTAATAATGATTGAAGAAGTCTGAATTATAATAATATCACTGCAGCCATGGAATCTCGAATCAAAAGAATCATATTCAAAATAGAGGTCCCTCAGGATGCTAACCCTATATGGTATGGTTGTTATGCACTTGTATTTAAAGTACAAAATTGCACATAATAACTCTTGCACTTGTCATATGCACACATATTCTAAGTTTAGTTTATAGTTTAGCACGGTATATTGAGTAATGCTTTAAGTCAAGTGTCACTCTGTGTATTATCCATTAGCCGCTTACCATCATGTTAGTTAGATAACTGTCTGCCAAGGATCAAAAACCTTTGAAGATAATGCTTCTAGTTTTGGTTTGTTTGTGCTTGTTGTGAATAACATCAACTGTTTGTGTTTACATGTGTTTTCGTGTTTGTAGTTCCCTATTTGATGTGTGTGCTTTGAAAAATCTTTTCAATGTACTGAATTGTTTGAGTTGCTTGTAAGTGGCGCATACAGTTTGACCCTGACCTATGCGCTAGAGGGATG
Organism: Nomophila noctuella; assembly: GCA_958496325.1. Classification (NCBI taxonomy): domain Eukaryota; kingdom Metazoa; phylum Arthropoda; class Insecta; order Lepidoptera; family Crambidae; genus Nomophila; species Nomophila noctuella. Next base: position 14,503,094 of record OY292483.1, on the reverse strand, counting down.
CGGGTACGAATCCCATTTAGATCAAATTTAGAATCACAAACATTTGTTAGTACATTGGATCCTAATATATATTATATTTTTCCGTTGAGAAGTAACTTCAGTAAAAACAAATATGTTTACTAGAAATAGGCACCACATTATCTAAAAGGTGGCTTTGCTAAGTTAGTTAATGTGAGCTCATTATCAAATGTCCTTGTAAGCCGGTAGGACATTATGTTAAAAAGAAATAAGTCGTCACTTACTAATTTAGAGTGAACTAGAGCATTTAAACATTGTTTAATAAGATCTTATTCGTGACTAACGCTTGTTTGGCAAAATTTACTTGGTCGTATGTCGGATTTGCTGTGAAAGTGCTATACCGTGTGGAATTTTGACTTTATCAATTAGTGGCTGTGCGAATATAATATGCATTTTTATGCATTCGCGCGAAAGTGTTCTAATAATATCCTATCATAACTGGCTTTTGAATGTTTTATTTTATTTACATTTTTCCTGTGAAATGGTAATTGCGTTGAACTAAAGATATTGACTTTAAATAACTTGAAACTTTTCAAGTCATTGATAAATCTGGAAATGACACATAAAATAAATTGTGTACACGGGTGTGTGTGTATTTGTTCAATGTTTAAACTGAAAGACCTAAAAAAAGTTTAGATAAGCCACAAGGACAATATGTATAGCGATCGCTAAAACATCACAGCAGATCCGACTATAGCGCATGGCGCTTGCGCTCAGTGCAGTGTAGTGTAGTGATGCTTGCCAACTTAACAACTTGAGAACACGAAAACACAGTAGTACCAAATTGGCAGCGATAAGGTCCCCACATGGAGGTTAATTTCAGGGACAATGGTAGCGATGCGTCCACCCGGCCCGCGGAAGACTTCGGATGTTCGATACCACTCGACGCGGCCGGGAATGGCAAACCGCCCGCCAACCATTGCTCGTGAGTAGAGGAGACTAATCAATTATCACGTCATTACAACATTGAGTAACTTTTCGTCAAGTAATACTCGTACTCATCATGTGTAAGATAAAATTTCCGTCCGCAAACCATTGCTCGTGTCGCGAATAATGTTACCAAGAGCAAGCATCAGTGACTAAATCGACATGACATTTTCATAATGTTAAAGAAACAGTGACTAAAGTGGAAAGTAAAACAAATGACATAAAAGGTTTTGAAAATATTGCAAAATTGATGTTAGGAGAGTGTGACGTAATTAAAATTAGGATTTTACGTAATTTTTATTCAGACTCAAAGAATCACACATTCTCCAGTAAGACTCGGACTAAATGTGCAACGTCCTGTTTAAAGTTGAAAGTAACGTTTTAAAAATAGTAAAATGTTTTGTAAAAATAGTAAATGTTTATCGTAATCAACCACGTAAACAATGTTGATATAATCTCTTCGTGAATAGAAATACGTATATGTTAAACATAATTATTTTAATCATACAGTTCAGTTATCTAATAGTCTCTTTATAACCTTCATCCTGTGTAATTTTATTTTCCTTATGCATTCAACATTTGTGTGAATAGCGAAACAGAAAGCAGTAATAAATCACTAGTTTTTAAACATAGCTTTCGATTGATACGTACACAATATTACTACCACAAATGTTTGTTTTTAATAGCGTAAAGCTGAATCGTGTGTTGCTATCTCTTTATTATTATACAATATACGAACTCCCAGATAAACAGTCCATTTGGCAGTAGTTCAAAATAATTAATCGGTCTGTAGAATGTTGATAACTTTCATTGTATCGTTTTGTTCATATTATTTACTCACAGTACATGTTTATCGTAAGGTTTATTTCATTTAATTCATTTTAATTTTGAGAAGATTGATTTTGCAATGTTTCCGGCGACCGGGCCCACAGTTATTGTTTAATTTAATTTATTATATGGACGAACCTGTATGTTCACTAAGTCTTTTCAATATTGTGTAAAATTTGAAAAGGATAAGAAGATTTTAATAAATTAATCACCATGGTCGTGATTTCTTAATTAAATTTTTTTATTGTTCTGACTCTAATGATGATTGTGCCGGGGGACACAAAATCTTTTGGTCCTTTTATAGGGATGACGTAGAATCTGTGTTCCATTTCGCTGTGTTTATTCTTATATGTACTCATACCTATCATTGTTTCTTTCCGTCCTGTTTGCCGCTTAATTCAACTCGAGGGACTGTCAAGGGTACTGGGTTGATTTGATCATCGTGTTGTTAACTATGTATAGCTGTGGCTGTTATGTTTTTATCTGAATACTAAATTCCTTTCTGCAATTCTAAAAATACTGTGCGCTCAATCTATATTACATTGAGTTTATTGAAGTGTCAGAAAAATATATGACTTTGATATGGCGTCTTTTGGGATAACTAACTACGCTGTGCGTTTTGCATGCGGTAGAATATAATAATGTTTTTCCTAAACTATTAACTTTCGGTAATAATGACTTTCTAAATTGTATCATATACTTATTAATATCTTTATTACTTTATTTTGGGTCAATGGTATATTTTTGATCATATTTATTATTGGAGATCTTTTTTAACTTGATAAACCGAGTAATGTACGTATGTATACATGTATTTTCTCGCTTTACGTACATAACTATGTCGGTATATTAACATGAATGAAACCTTGACCTATTTAGTTACTTGTAAAAAAATATGTACTAGAGTTTAATATTTTTTTTTGTCTAGATTTTAATTTTCATGTGATATGATTAAAAAACAATTATACGGACTAAACAACACAACAGAAAGTAATTTAAAGTCTCCACTAATGCATTCTCAATACAGGATAGTGATGGGCGGCGTGCTCAACAACCGCTCGTTGACCTTTAACGATGGAGTGAGCACGATAGACTACGTGCTGGTCTGGGAGTCGGCTAAGGAGGACGCGAACAATCCCGAGGCGGTCGAGCAGAGGCGGATCTTCGAGGAGAACCTCGAGAAGGAAGGTCTGCAGCTGGAGGAGGAGGCGCCGAAAGACCTGCACGGACTGAGGTTCCTTAAGGTGAGCTATTTCATCATCATCATCAGCCTATCGCAATCCCTTGCTGGATTTAGGCCTTTCTAGGGCTCTTCACGCAGCCCGATCCTGAGCTATTCACGTATCGAAACGTCAAGCAGTAAGTACTCACGTACTTATAAAAATAATATCGCGTTTAGTCCCGTTGTAATGTTAAATAATTATTCACGTATCATATGTATCATCGTATTCGTATCTTCTTTCTTCCTCATAACCATTTTTCTTGATCTAGTCGAGGTACGATTGAACATGAACAAGATATTGGAAGGACTGCAGTGAGACCACGGTAACTTGTTTAAAGCGCAATGATTGAATTGTGTTCAAAATAATATGGCCTATAGATATCGGGGTTGGGCTAAGCTATAGGAAGAAGCAAAATTTGCCTAGACGAAAAAAAAATATAATGGGTCAGCTCTTAATGTTTCCCTTTTTATACTTTTCAGATCCATGCACCACTATGTGTTTTAAAGGATTACAGCGAAATTTTAAAATTACGAATGCCGATGAAGGTATGTATTCCTGTTTTTTTAATACTATCTTTAAATTATATTTATATAACATTCAGAAAGTCAAATTGACGTCTAAACGAACAGTCCCTTCCCTTAGCTTACCGCTTCTAAATAAATTCAAATTTATTTTAATTTATTATATTCATTTATATTAATCAATCTGGACTTCAATAGAATTTTCAATTACTTTTGAGGTGGTGATATTACCTCTAATAAAGCGGAGCCCTTCAATTTAGATTTTTTTGTTATTTAATTTTTGAAGCAAGAATTTTCTATTGAAGTAAACCAAAAATAACAGGATGTTATGTTATGTTGTTCAATTTATAATTGTTTATTTACAATTAGTTAAGCTTCCTTGATTGGATGTTCAGTATTGTCACGTATTTATTAAATTAGTTGTATGTCGTGACTAATACTCTGTTTTCAGTACTGAAAAGCTGACGTCATGCATTTAGAGCAAATAAGTAATTTAATAATGCTTAAATATTTGTATGCATTTTAGATTGAAGGGTTGAACAATTGGCAATCTTTTTACACAATGTTTTGATCCGAAACTTATGGTTATGAAATTACTTAATAAATTATATTTTTTACAATAAGACTTAAAAGATTGTCCTAAGTTAAACCCTGGTATGTAGATGATTGGTTGTTTTAAATAATTGAAGAACAAGTTATGTAGGTGTTCCAGCTTATCTGTGGATTAATATGTGGTAGTCAAATTATTTCTATATTTCATCCGGGTAAAGCCTTTATTTGGTTAACACTTTCAAGCATATCTCAGAAATGACTTAACTACCATTGTTGTATGCAAAATAAATAGTTGTGAGTCAAAAGTCGTTGAATAATTCTTCAGTTTCGAGAGCACAGTAACATTGTATTGTGTACGTCCATAGGATTGCAGGAAGTTACAAAAAACAGGACGGACGAATGCCATACTGAATGCTGCCATGTATATGTCGAAGGTATGCAGATGTGGTCAATGATGCGCCTGCATGGGCTTTCTAACCGGGCGGATCCAGGAAACTTCTAATATTTGAAAAAAGAACCAATTATTTGAATTGAGAATTCAATATGGACTTATTAATTTTATATTATTTAAATAGAGAAAGGAATTTATTGAAAGTATATTTGAATTTTTGTTAAAGCTTGTGTACGTGATTGTACATATTGACGCAAAATTATATTATTAAATTGACAGATATTTAATTAAGAAGATTTCCAGTTTTCAGTTGAGATCTCGTAGAATTTAATAGCTTATCTGATGAAGAAAAATGTACCGAATAACTGTTTAGATAACAGTTTGAAAACGTTGTGCTGTGTTCAATAAAAAGAGCACTCTCCCAGAAGTAATTACTATAAAAAAATTAGGAAATATTCTTGAGTTTTTACCCTGGATCGGCCCAAGTTACTAACATATGCGCTTTTGCGACCAATGTGGATTTGTGCTCAGAGCTCATGTACAAGCTATTGTCTGAGAATCATGCCAGTAAACTTTGATCTTCTGGCATGGAATGTTTGTTGTGTATGACTTTTTGATGGTTTCTGTATGTGTTGTTTAAGGTGCTACATTGCTATCCTCAAACTCATTGAGACGAGTTTGTTAAGTAATTTTATCTTGGAGATATATATATTGTTGTTTTTATTGTCATCAATTGCAAATTGTAAATAACAAAGATACGAATTCACAATAATATTAATAATGAAATAAGAAACAACAATGAAAATAGTACATAATTTACCATCATACGAACTCGCGGCTATAAGTCCAGTGAGGTCACTAAAATCTGCATATATTTTACTGATATAATATGTGGATATCCCTTCTATAATAATGTTCTGCTTGTCATACATACTTACTCTAAATGTGAAATCTATGGGTTTGGTGCGTGTAAGAAAAGTCCACATTCTTAGTTTTAGTTCAATTTGGTGGTGGTTTTCTAATTGTATTTTGTAATGGAATTGTTGTATTCTCGTCTACATCTTTTTCATATTTTACAAAGTGAATTTTATAATTTAATTTACTTCAAAATGGGTAGAACTGGATAGTATAAAAAACTCGTATAGTATATATTTTTTATGTTTAAAGTTTTTTTATATTGTAAATAGGAAGGTCGCAGTTGCTAACTAACATGTCACATTTAAAGTAACTAACTCACTAACGATAAAATAATAATGAAACTTTGATTTTACTGTAAATCAGATGAATCCACACACTAATGAATCCATTCAAATTAAAATTTGTCGCTGTTAAAATCGTTATGTTGTTTGAGGTGGAAATTACTTTAAACTCCATCACTTTAATGTATTTTCAAACTTTTTTGTGAAAAATCCATAGGGGCTATGTTGAAATTACGTCAACCAGACTCCATATTAATTTTCGTTTTACTCTTGCTAAGGAAATTGATGTTAATAACAAAATCGTAGGTGTTACAAAATCTAACATGTTTATTAATAGCTTTTATTTCCTTTAGTGTAGTTTGCGCAGTATTATTATAACTCTGACAAATTCCTTGTTGACACCGTATTATTCATCAAACATTCTGCATAATAGTTAATGTAAACGCTTGAGTTCATGCATAATTTATTCCCATTGTAGAGAAGACGCGGTAATGACCTTATCAAACGCTAGACTATTTTTACGTAGACATTTTTTTATTTGAATGCGTTCGGTGTACCCAAGTTGTGATAAGAATACGCCTAAAATTGAATGATGTTATGCTTTAAATGAGTAACATCATTCAATTCATAAGACCTAATTTTAGGACAACTCAAAAAAAATCCGCGTATTGAAATGACTCCTAAGTAACATCTTAAATGGCTCTACTTTTGTTCACCCTGGATCTTATTAGAGCTAGTCTTTCTGCGACAGAACTCAGCCAGTTCATATTTAATGAATGATGTAATTTTAAAATGTAATATTTTCGTATTATAGCACGATTATAGCCAACTTTAAACCAATCCGTTTTTTCGAGAGAAGCAACTTCATTTGATAACATAATGATTGCCAAATAATACAGCTTACTTCGTATTTCTTATATAAAACTAAAACTAATTGTTATTTAAATTGCGTCTGTGGAAAAACATGGAACCACGAATAGAGTCTCAACGCGATACCGATCTTTACCGATCTTAAACCATATTGGTGAGGGCTATCTTCAGTCACATTATATTAGTGTTAATTCTTGTTTTACTAAAATATACCATATATTTTTCAGTTCTCCGCCCTCAAAGACGTACAGGAGAAGACGAACTCGCTACTAGATCGAATGAGCGCGTGTTGGGACGGTATCATGTCCAAGATAAGGGTAGATCCAACCAAATTCCCCGAGAGGAAGCACCGCCTCACTGCCATTTACTCTAAGGATAAGGAATATTTGTAAGTATTTTAAATGTAAGAAGGACATAGAGAGTGTCTGTTGCAGAACAAGCTCTCTAATTTTTCGAGAAGGTAATGGTAAACTACTCATTGTGTGTTTCTTTTCATACAATGTTCACGACACTCAGTAATGAGGAATACGACTCATAGAAAGACAAGAGAGAAACGGCCAGTATTTTTTTTAAAGTTTGCTAGAATTCCTTGATAAGTTCGCACAAAGTTATTTTCGTTCACTGATTCTAACCAAAGACCAAATTTTCCTGTTGTGAAAATTTGGGTACAGCTTAAATATGTAGTACAATTCTACGTCTGAGATTTCCTCCTAACCCTTAAGACTTTTCCCTGCCTACTAGGCTTCATTATTGCATGAAATGACATACGACTTCCTTGGTAATTGATAAATAGAGTAGCTTGGCATTTTCTTATTCTAAAACAAACTTGTTATCTATTTGTAGATTTGACACAGCTTCCGAATGTTTCTGGACGCCGTCGATACGCTCTCGCATAGTCCAGTTCATCCTGGACCGCAAGAGGTTCTCCAACAGGACTGGGGACGACTTCGCGTTCGGCATCGCCCGTCTTATCAACAACGGCGTGTACAGTGCGGCCTACCCGTTGCATGATGTGAGTATACATTATCATAAGGGATATCTAGTTCAGAAAGAGGTTATGGCCGTAGTCGTGATGACTCGTAATGACGTTGGTCTTGAGGTCAGATACCCTGACTACAAAACAAAGATTCGCGGGTTCGAATCCCGCTAGGGGATAATGTTTGTGTGATGAACTTCGGCATTTGTAAAACTCGACTCGTGGTCAAGATATTTATGATAATTTTTAAGTATGTCTATCCGTTCGTAGCATCCATAGTACAAGCTTCGAGCTTAATTTGGGGCTAGGAAATTGGTGTGTTAGTCCAAAGAATTTATTTATGGACTATAGTCACCAACTTGGGCAAGCGGATTTGTGACCGGTGTATAGTTAACGCTAAAGTACAAGGGAACGCTGTTGCCCATCCCCTCAGAGTATTTATTATTTTTTACTTATTTCTTGATTGTCATTGCGTGTGATATGTTATCGTGTGTACTTATGTCTTACGTGATAATAAATAATAACATGTAATTTATTATCTTCCAGGGCGATCTCAAAACTCCTGGATCGATGAGGCATCTTTTGTACACAGAGTGGGCTAGTGTATCAAAGTGTATCAACTATCAACCTTTGGACTATGTTAAGGATTACTTCGGCGTTAAAATAGGTAAGCATCAGAAAAATATACTTTGATATCTGTTAACATGAAAGTCACACTAATTTATTCTCTCACTCATTCACTGATCACGGAATATCAGAAACTATAGCTAGGCGTTTAATCAAATTACGGATCATGACATTGACCTTATTTTAAATGCACGTGCACATTTAACACACACCGTTCATTTAACTTTACCTTCCTTAAATACTTTTTTTGAAGTTTATGTTTGATTCCAGGGTTATATTTCGCGTGGCTCGGTTTTTATACGCACATGCTGATTCCGGCGTCTATTGTGGGTCTCATCTGCGTCATATACTCGGCGGCTACTATCAACTCTTATAAACCTAGGTATGATGTACTTTATTTGTCAATAAATTAACAACACTATAATAAACGGAAGCAATGTCGATGAGATTTTAGAAGGGATGCACATTAAAAAATCCGCGACATATTTTACGGGTAGCAGTCAAGAACTTTCATTAGCAAAGCGTAGATTGATACAGTCACATTTTCTGCAGATCTTTTCCAAGTCCAAAATGTGCGCGAACTGAGGGGTACAGTAGGACTTAGTGGCTATTAAAAGAAAGAAAATATTCTTTCATGTAGGCTTCAGAGAATTCTCAGAAATTAGTAAGAACAGAATGATTCTACCACCGACTACGGAAAGTACAAATCTGTCTCGGAAGGTGAGCAAGAAACACGATAGTATTTTTGAATCGACATTCGAGCGAGAGAGTCCTATATTATATCGGTTGCCCCTAACCCCTAGGATACAGTAAGATGGGTTTTAAACAAAGTTCTATGGTCTGATTCCAGTCAAGACGTGTGCAATTACAACTCGACGATCAAGATGTGCCCTCTCTGCGATTACTTCTGCGACTACTGGGACCTCAAAGACACGTGTTTACAGTCTAAATTCATATACATATTCGACAATCCAACCACTGTGTTCTTCGCGATATTTATGAGCTTTTGGGGTAAGTCCTTGCACCGTTTTAAATTTTTAGTTTTAAGTGGTTACTGTGTGCGTTATTAAGAGGGTTGAATGTAACTATTCGACCATTGAAAATTCGAATACCGCATTTGGTACTCGCCCGGCAAAACACAGCGGCGCCCTTTAAAAATAATTTATTTTGAGATATTATGAATATAAATCTTGTATATGACAATTATGACAGTGATAAAACCATCAGACGCATACCTTCTTTATGTGGGTTGGTGTTGTAAAAGATATGTGAGAAAATCCCTTTGAGGGGGTCTTAATGAATTATATTTCCGATACGTGCAGCCAACAGTATTGAGATTAGTCTGTTACTACTATTAACTCCTCTGTTTGTCCTCTGTTTGCTTGTGTCCTTGCAGGGCGTCACATGTACACCTTATATTATATTTTAAGATCCATGTATCGCAATGTGACATGCAATAAATAAATAAATAAACTAATATGTAACTATTAGACTACGTATAAGCGCCAGCAAATATGCCAATAACCGCATATCTTGGACTCCGTTTTTCCGTCACACGAGATTCTATCAAAGTAATTATTGTCAATTCCAGCGGCATGTTTCCTGGAGATGTGGAAGCGGTACTCCGCGGAGATGACGCACCGCTGGGACCTGACCGGCTTCGACGTGTACGAGGAGCACCCGCGCCCGCAGTACCTGGCGCGACTCGCGCACATCAAACGGACTCAGGTGGATATTTCTGTATATGCTCAAATAGAGCATATACAATATTAAAATGGAACAAACATTTTTCAATGTTGGGTGCCTGTATGTTTTTGTGAATAAGTAAAATCAAAATCATAATCAAAAAAATTGGAGTTATGTTTGCCTAGTATCCTTATGAAAATAGTAAAGCTGCATTGATGTAGTCTTTAAATTGGTAATAATCACATAGGCGAGCTCATTCTCGCTCGACCTCTTTCATCGTCATCAAGCCTAATAAGCCACAGCTGTCACAGTTGGACGTGGGTCTACACAAGATAGAAGGTTATGACCAAAGTTATCACGCCGCTTGCTTGCTCACTAGGTAACCGAACTATGAACTCTTGCCTCGAACTTTTGCTACTTTTAGAACCGTTAATGCTCTTTCGAACGTCATAACTAATACGTCAAATCGATCGTCACTACATAAATGATAATCGACCGATCAAATCTTACTTACTTTATGGTTTTTAACGGTCTCTTCATTTGTTTCCAGCTAAACATAGTAACAGGCGAGCGCGAGCCCATGGTCCCGTTCTGGCGCATGCGTCTCCCGGCCACGCTCATGTCCTTTAGCATAGTCGCTCTGCTAGTCCTCATGGCGGTCGCCGCTGTATTGGGCGTGGTTCTATACCGCATGTCGCTGCTGGGAGCCGCTGTGTTGAGACAAGATAGCAACGCGCTGATCAAGACCAACCCGATCATGTTCACGACGGCTACAGCGGCGTGTATCAACTTGGTGCTTATCTGCGTGTTTAATTACGTAAGTATACATACTCGGGTGTCTTCGGTAATATTCGGGTCGCCTCGGGCTTACTCGGGATTCTTCGGGTGTCTTCGGCTGTCGTCGGTGTCGTTCTTCAAACTTGAACGTGGTGGCTCTTCTAGTCCTCATGGCGGTCGCCGCTGTACTGGGCGTGGTTCTATACCGCATGTCGCTGCTGGGAGCGGCTGTGCTGAGACAAGATAGCAACGCACTGATCAAGACCAACCCGATCATGTTCACGACGGCTACAGCGGCGTGTATCAACTTGGTGCTCATCTGCGTGTTTAACTATGTGAGTATGACGCTCGGATATCCTCGGAACTGTTCAGGCATACTCGGGTCGCCTCGGGCTCACTCGGGATTGTATGCGTCTCCCAGCCACGCTCATGTCCTTCAGCATAGTCGCTCTGCTAGTCCTCATGGCGGTCGCGGCTGTACTGGGCGTGGTTCTATACCGCATGTCACTATTGGGAGCCGCTGTGCTGAGACAAGATAGCAACGCGCTGATCAAGACCAACCCGATCATGTTCACGACGGCTACAGCGGCGTGCATCAATTTGGTGCTTATCTGCGTCTTTAATTATGTAAGTGAACATACTCGGGTATCGTCGGTAATATTCGGGCATATTCGGGCTCACTCGGGATCGCATGCGTCTCCCGGCCACGCTCATGTCCTTCAGCATAGTAGCTCTGCTAGTCCTCATGGCGGTCGCAGCTGTACTGGGCGTGGTTCTGTACCGCATGTCACTGCTGGGAGCCGCTGTGTTGAGACAAGACAGCAACGCACTGATCAAGACCAACCCGATCATGTTCACGACGGCTACGGCGGCGTGTATTAATTTGGTGCTCATCTGCGTGTTTAACTACGTAAGTATACATACTCGGGTGACATCGGTAATACTCGGGTCGCCTCGGGCTTACTCGGGATTCTTCGAGTGTCTTCGGCTGCCGTCGGTATCGTTCTATACATGTACTTCAGCTTGGTGGCGCTACTAGTCCTCATGGCGGTCGCAGCTGTACTGGGCGTGGTCCTATACCACATGTCGCTACTAGGAGCCGCTGTGCTAAGACAAGATAGCAACGCGCTGATCAAGACCAATCCGATCATGTTCACGACGGCTACAGCCGCGTGTATTAATTTGGTGCTCATCTGCGTGTTTAATTATGTAAGTACTCATATTCGGGTATCCTCGGAATTATTCGGGCATAAGCCTCGGGCCTACTCGGGATTCTTTGGATGTCTTCGGCTGCCGTCGGTGTCGTTCTATACGTGTCCTTGAGCTGGCTCTTCCAGTCCTCATGGCGGTCGCAGCTGTACTGGGAGTGGTTATATACCGCATGTCACTGCTGGGAGCCGCTGTGCTGAGACAAGAGAGCAACGCGCTGATCAAGACCAACCCGATTATGTTCACGACGGCTACAGCGGCGTGTATCAACTTGGTGCTCATATGCGTGTTTAAATATGTAAGTATACATACTCGGGTGTCTTCGGTAATATTCGGGTCGCCTCGGGCTTACTCGGGATTCTTCGGGTGTCTTCGGCTACCGTCGGTGTCGTTATATACATGCACTTGAGCGTGGTGGCGCCACTAGTCCTCATGGCGGTCGCAGCTGTACTGGGCGTGGTTCTGTACCGCATGTCACTGCTGGGAGCCGCTGTGCTGAGACAAGATAGCAACGCACTGATCAAGACCAATCCTATTATGTTCACGACGGCTACAGCGGCGTGTATTAATTTGGTGCTCATCTGCGTGTTTAACTATGTGAGTGTGAGGCTCGGATATCCTCGGAACTGTTCGGGCATATTCGGGTCGCTTCGGGCTTACTCGGGATCGCATGCGTCTCCCGGCCACGCTCATGTCCTTCAGCATAGTCGCTCTGCTAGTCCTCATGGCGGTCGCGGCTGTACTGGGCGTGGTTCTGTACCGCATGTCACTGCTGGGAGCCGCTGTGTTGAGACAAGATAGCAACGCGCTGATCAAGACTAATCCGATCATGTTCACGACGGCTACAGCGGCGTGTATCAACTTGGTGCTCATCTGCGTGTTTAATTACGTAAGTATACATACTCGGGTGTCTTCGGTAATACTCGGGTCGCCTCGGGCTTACTCGGGATTCTTCGGGTGTCTTCGGCTGCCGTCGGTATCGTTCTATACATGTCCTTGAACGTGGTGGCGCCACTACTCCTCATGGCGGTCGCCGCTGTACTGGGCGTGGTCCTGTACCGCATGTCGCTGCTGGGAGCCGCTGTGCTGAGACAAGATAGCAACGCGCTGATCAAGACCAACCCGATCATGTTTACCACGGCTACAGCAGCGTGTATTAATTTGGTGCTCATCTGCGTGTTTAACTATGTAAGTATGGCGCTCGGATATCCTCGGAACTGTTCGGGCATACTCGGGTCGCCTCGAGCTCACGCATCACGCCGGAAAGCTGCCGTGGAATACATGATAGTCTTATATTTGTCTTTAATTCTCTTTGATAATTTACAAACACTAACAAGAGGTGCGAGGTCTGCCGAATTCTACACAATTCGTTACCAAGACGAAGGACTTTATTGCTATCAAGGTAGCAGGGTTAAAGAATATTTGACGTGCAAGAGAATTTCAGGGTAAATCAAGTTGCAATATAAACGGTTTGACTTTTATCAATAGAGCTCAATAAAGCTACTTTTCCATCCTTGCGTTTATCCCGGTAACATCCATTTTATACTCTGTATACGCCGCGACTATGATCCTTATTTGAACTGTCTGTTTATTATGATAAATTGACTAAAAATGCCTTATCGTATTATATTATAATATATTGACTAATACTTGCTTATCTTATTATATTTTTCTTCCAGATATACCAGTATCTTGCAGAATGGCTGACTGAGAAGGAACTCTTGCGCACTCAGACCGAGTTCGATGATTCGCTCACGCTCAAGATCTACTTACTGCAGTTCGTTAACTACTATGCTTCCATCTTCTATATCGCGTTCTTCAAGGGAAAATACGTAGGCCGGCCTGGCGATTACGTGAGGATATTCGGCCATAGGCAAGAGGAGGTAAGGTTTATATTTGATTGGGATATTGAAGGTCAGTATATAATAGATAGTCGACTAATACAACAAGATGAACCAATGACCTTCTTGGAGGCATCGGCATGATAAAGGAGCTACATGAATTTTCCTTCATCGCAAAGCCTCCATGAATCAGCCCGCATAAATATCTTTGACAATTTGGCAACGTAGACAAGTTGTCACTTTGAGTAATTTTGGTCGTCGTTTGACTAGACTAATATTGCAATACCGCTCGCGCATTTACTAAGTGGGCTCTAACATACGACCGCATGTCTAGGTCGGGCGGGAATACAAAATTCGATAGCTTCGGGTTATAGTCTGAATTAAAATACCTTCTCGTATCTGCACAGGCGTTCTTTAATAGCTTACCTCACCAGATCTTGTTATTTTTTAAACTCATTAACATCATCATCAGCAACAGCCTATCGCAAGTCCACTGCTGGATATAGGCTTCCCTAGGGCTCTCCACTCAGCCCGATCCTCAGCGACTCGCATTAACTTACTAGCGGCCGCCCGCGACTCCGTCCGCGTGGATTTCGATTTCCAATAGCCTAAAGCCTTCCTCGTCCTGAGATTAGCGCCTTCAAACAAACAAACAACCATACAAAAACACTCTTCAGCTTTATATATTAGTAAAGATTATGATCGTCTTTTCCCAGTGCGCGCCAGGAGGATGTCTGCTCGAGCTGTCCATCCAACTGGCGATCATCATGGTGGGCAAGCAGTTCATCAACACCATCGTCGAGATGATGATGCCCTACTTCCTCAAGTGGTTGAACATCATCAGGGCTATCGGAAGGAAAAACACGTGAGTCACGCTGTTGTTTTTGACTTCTTTGAAAATAAAAATTCTAATACCAATTAAATTGTAAATAAATAAACAAACTATTGTTAAGTCTCGGTAAATTGATATTCTACAAGTAATACTTTAACGTTGAGCCCAGCTTATATGTAAGGGCAGATTATTCTTTAAATGGACATGACATAATAATATAATTTTTTTAGGATCAAGAGTCCAATGCAGTGGGTGAAAGACTTCAAACTAGTGGATTTTGGCAATATGGGATTGTTTCCTGAGTATTTGGAGATGGGTGAGCATTATAATTAACTTCAACCGGGTGTGATATAAGGTTCAATTTAATGAGTTTTTATATAACTACAGCCCTTTCGAATAAAACTTAATATTTTATTACATGCGAAAAAAGTTCAATAGCCTAGTTTAAATATAAACATACGTTTTTTTTAATACCGGACAGTGTCGATGATGATCGATGTTCCATAAGGGTGCGTCCAAATTTGATGAATGCGCCGCGAGTGTGTAGCTCGCGACCGGTTCGCTCACTGCACGCGTGCAGTTACTGCAACTGTTTGGTGCGAATTCATACGATGCTTTTATGGAGAACTAACCTAACAATGACATGCGCAGTGTATTGTTCACGGGCTGCGTATTCGTGTGATCTCATTTAAATCATAAAATTCGTGAGATGTACTTTATGGATGGCCCCAGATGAGTAAGCCTGATTCACACCTATCTTGAACGTTCCCCAGTGCTTCAATACGGATTCGTGACAATCTTCGTGGCTGCGTTCCCCCTGGCGCCGCTGTTCGCGCTGATCAACAACGTGCTGGAGATGCGGCTGGACGCGCGCAAGTTCCTGTCCTGCTACCGCCGGCCCGTGCCGCAGCGAGTCACCGACATCGGCGTCTGGTACCGGATACTCGACTCTATCGGCAAGCTCAGCGTCATAACAAACGTGAGTATGAGTAAAATCAATAAGTGTCTGATCACGTAGGCGTGGCGCGGGTACGGGCGCGTCTACTCACGCTGACGTGTGCGTACGTAAGCAACGTGCTGGAGATGCGGCTGGACGCGCGCCAGTTCCTGTCCTGCTACCGCCGCCCACGCCCTGCTACCGTCGACTCTGATGTCAAAGCAGTAAAGTTCATTTTCAATGTGTTTGTATACATGTTAGTGCTCATGTCTGTACTGGTGCGTCTACTCACGCTGACGTGTGCGAACGTTTCGACGTAAACAACGTGCTTGTGATGCGGCGCATGTTCCTGTCCTGCTACCGCCGCCCGGTGCCGCAGCGAGTCACCGACATCGGTGTCTGGTACCGGATACTCGACTCTATCGGCAAGCTCAGTGTCATCACCAACGTGAGTACGATCATTTATGCCATAGAGTTCAAATTATCTTCACGACAGGTACTGGAAAACCATTTGAACTAGCAAGTAAGTTGTGCAGAAGTAGTTTTAGGTGTCATAGAGTATAAAGCGAGGTACAGAGGACTAAGTAGCGTTTTCACCCCTGCGGACCACTTGGTTAGGGGTGTTCTTCTGTTTAAGTGGTATATTGCGTGTAATTGGTCCTTCGAAAAACATGTGCAATCTACGTCAAGGTTGCTCAAGATATTTGCCGAAATCTAAATAAAAGATAGCTTGAAGACAGTGGACAGTGGTGTTTTGAAACGCGACCAACAAAAGTCGCCTGATGAACTAAAAGCTACCGGGCAAAGCTTCCTGCGTAACTTTATCGCCAGCACTTGCGAACTATAATACCTACTAAACCTACTTGTAGAAAGACCTCCTGTATATTTGTATGTCATTTCAGGGGTTCATAATCGCGTTCACATCGGAGTTCATCCCTCGGCTCGTGTACCATTTCTCGCAAGGAAATCTTGAGAACTACGTGAACCACACTTTGGCTGATTTCAACGTGACCGTCTTTGAGCAGTACAAGCCTATACGCTCGGATTATAATGAAACTATGTGCAGGTATAATAATAATAATCGTTTATTTTCTCGTAAGAAGGTTACATAGTGCATATAAATGAGCAATTGTATAGTTTTACAAGATAAAAATAAAAGGTATGTCGATTAGCAGAAGATTCGCCCAATTTCTTTTCCATGAAATCGGCGAATCTGTTTATAACAACTAAAAATTACATTTATTCTTTTAAATTGGTGATAACTCTGCTAGTAATTTTCTGTCGCATTGTTTGTTGAAATATCGAATGATTTCAGCTATCCCGGTTACTGGTACTACAAGGAGGGCGATGACTATGAGCGTTCCAACTGGTATTGGCACATCATCGGTGCGCGACTCGCTTTTGTCGTGGTCTTCGAGGTATTATTTTTATTATTATTTGGAAATAAAACTTCTAACCTTATTTGATATACGTTTAAAAATTAGATCTTTGACTGTGGTACTCTTTGATGTTTGAAAGTATCTTTGATGTTTTTGTTCAGAAGTTTTTTGATACATTTATCCGATCTCCAGCGCCCATAGAACAAGCTTGTTTAGTTTGGGGCAAGACGGGGCTGTATGGATAAATGTCCAATGGCATATTTATTTGTATGACCTTAGGGCGTGCATTATAAATTTTATTATTTAGTGCACTTCAGTGTTTAATCTTAATATCTGAAATATCTGAGAGTTATATTAAAACATTCGGCGGTGCTAGTGTGCGGACTGCACGCTCTCAACACGGCGCCGACGTGATAACACCCCTAGCCCCTTGTCAAGAGCGTTGCTAATACATTTTTCACCATACCCAGAACGTGGTGGCGCTAGTGATGATAATAGTCCGCTGGGCGATACCTGACATGTCGGGCGAGCTGCGCGACCGCATCCGGCGCGAGGCGTACGTCGTCAACTCGCTCATCCTCGAGGAGACGCGCACGCGGTCCCACACGTCCCGTACGGACCGCGACGAGCGTACGGACCGCACGGACCGTACGGACCGCACGGACCGTACGGACCGCACGGACCGTACGGACCGCACGGGCACGGACCGCTACGCCCGGCAAGGTGGAGCGACGCACACGCCCGTTTAGCTAACACGGTTACGGTAGGCACGCCGGACGCTTCTTCTTACCCTCTTTTGTTTTGTACTAACGATGTTTTCTGCTCTTTGCTCGTCGTTAAAAGGTTATCGCTGTTTAATAGTACTTGTAGTACAGATGTAAATGTGGTATTAGACTCGCCCACTCGCGTGGAATTTTACCTACTACTACACTACTACAATAATTGGGTATTTGACTGCATACGAAATAAATTATGACATTCTAAGATTAAAGACGAAATCAAAAATTAGGCACAATTTCTTATCTCACAGTTAGTTATTGATTTGACACTACAGCATCGTGACGTCACGATTAAATATTTCATACATTTTTTCCCACAAGGTTACGTTTTTGACATTTAAAAAAGTAGGTGATTTGACCTGTCAGTCAAATACCGTATTGTAGGCTAATCGACCAACGGCCAATTATCGTTGGTCGAATCTACTCGAGTGATATAGTCTATATATTGGTATATATATTCTGGTGAAATTCATATGCGTGTGCATTTTGGTTGATACTAGACATATTATTGAATGAGAGCAAAGAACAGAAAACATTTCATAAGACTGTGTTGTGTGTGTTTGATACATTGATAATTTTGTCACATCCCCCTTGTATTTCGTACCCATAAAACGTTTATAAAAGTGTGTTTTGTAAATATTTGTTAATATTTGACAGATAACTCTCAAACGTGCGCTCGCGTCGATAACAAAGTAACACAATCGAAGGATTGTGTATGTGTTATAATCGATGAAATAATTATAATATAAGCACAGCTTTTTTTTTGGCTTTTATACAGAATTCACATACTGAAATGCTTGAATGAAAAAAACATCCTAACTTGGAGCCTATAACGATTTACCTCTTTGGCAATCATGCCATCAAATACAGTCTTGCCGTTAATGACATAATAATCAGATACATATTTATTTTGTATCTTTAATGGTATGTGTATGTTTTATAATTCTTTGTGTAGAATATTTTTATAAAAGATGATTTTTATTTGTCAAATATTTAAACAAATAATCAGTTAAATTTGGTTTTGGGTACGCTTTTATAGGTTAAAACCCGTCGGTAGCACATCGCTTTATCAGCAATCTAAAGTTTACATTTATCAGCAATCTAAAGTTTACATTAATACCTGCGTTATAGAGTAGAGTATCCAATGCTTCTATAAATTAAGCTAAATGTACCATATACGCCCAATGCAGTCTTATTGGCTTGTTGCAAGAACGTTTACCCGTAGTTCAAAATTGGTTGGTAAAATATGGGGTATGCTACTAAGGATTGATTTATTTTAAATTATTTAATTCATTATTGGTTTTGTTGATAAGGAGAGTAGATGATCAGTATAAGCATAATATTTTTACCGCAGTAACCAATAAGTATCTGAAGATTAATTTATTTATGTACTAAATGAACATAGTGTAAATTAATGTATTACATTAGACTCCGCGCTTCCTTTCGAGATACTAAAACAAACCATACATGCTTTAAAGTCCTGGGCCGTCCTTCAACTATTAGGAGCTCTGGGCACATGGGCCTTTAAACCTCTGGGTTGGTAATCGTGCAGTGTCTGATGGGGGCCCCAAGTGCAGTGTTTGGGGGCCCCAATCGATCGTCGGGGCCCTGGCCACGTGCTCTTTGTGCCCATTGAGAAAGAGGTGTATTTTTTGTTCCTTTGGCGCTTTAGTTCAAATACAGGGCTCAATCTATCAGCTCAACTTGCTTTTTCGAGTGTGTTGGTTTAGGATTACAATTCGATGAGTACTATCGTGTTACAGTCTGAAGCTAGAATCCTAAACACACAGCCGATAGGTTAAATAATGTAAGGACATTTACAAGAAACCCGGTCTTGTGACCTAGGCATTCTTGTTTATGTTATTACTTTTCTACTGAGCTCCCTTTTTGACACTGAGAAGTGTTTAAACACTTCTATTTTACGGGGAATGTTAGGCTTGGTATTTAATGTTGGTTGGGGAAAGAAAGTTGGTATTCTAGTTTTGACAACGCTCAATAGTATTATTTGCATGAGAAAATTAATAATAGTTACTTTAATTGTGCGAATAGTTACCAAAAATGGGGTAAATATAACACGTTTTATTAAGCAATTAAAACGGTAATGTTCTTGCAAAAAGTTTATTTATATTTCCTTAAAGCAGCTTCTACTGATACGTATTATTAAGCAAAGCAGGCGGAGTCGACAGCCCGCTGGTATGTGAGTGATTCCAACGTCTTTACTTAACAGCATGCGTGGAGTTTGCGGATTACTGCATATGAAACGTAACACTAACACGAGAGTTGAAGAGATTGCACGAAACTAACACTTATTTACTTGTGATAAGAGTCATTGAGTTATAATTTGAGTATAGTTTTTCATTCTGCAGAAAACTGACATTAAGACATCTTTCTAACAAGTGAATGTATACCGAGAAAAACATCATAATACTCTTAAATGTACTGAGAAGAAAATATCATTTGTGACAAGTATGTACTGTCACAAATGATATTAAAGATGATAATTTAAGTATGAATATTAATGATTTGACATTTATTTATTTTTATTACATTATATGTAATAGGTCATTGAGACCAGTTTACGTTTTCAACCTAAAATGTAATTTATTCTTATATCTTACCACATCATCCATTAATGGTGTCATCAACCAATTCTTTTGCATTTCCTCGGTATACTTTTACAACTAACACAAACCATGCAACTTACTCATCCACATTTTATGTAGCCTTATAACATGTTTGGATTTGGCGCAATATCGCAAACGTTCATGCTTTGAAGTTGAATTTGACGCAAAGCTTGGGATAATGACTTTTGTTCAAAGCATCAGCTTATTTGAGCAAAGTATTTAGGCGAATAATGCTTGTAGATTGTTCGGGATTTTCACTGTCATTAACATTTTTATTATTTAACAGAACGGCTTAATTGTAGTATAATCACAAATAATTGCCTGCTACAGATACAAAAAACTTGAAATTGAATTATAAATTACCCGAAAAAATGTACTCCTACATGCATAATATCATATTACAAATTATTTATTATTTAAAATTATTCAAAGTATTTAATCTGTTTGAATAGCTTTAATTTAAGGTCTACCTTTTGGTAGTCTTAACTATTATCAGTTAAGAAGAAAATGACTTCACTGTGTTCCATTCACAAAGTTCATTGGGTCGCTTTAATGAGACAGTTCGGGACCATGTGATTTTTAAAAGTGTGTCTACATTTCCACGTCTTTGAAAACAATTATGCATTCAAACAAGTACTATTTCTGTCATATTCGTGCTCACCAAAGAAGAGACTAAGGTCGCCGTTGTCGGACACGACAAGGAGGACTATTATTCTGTCAAAACTCAGAATGTATTCAATGCATGCTTACACTTTCTACTTAAGCTATAAAACTAACCTTATACCCACGTGCACAGATACGAACGAGTCTGGCGTGCCAAACTGGAACCACATCGCTTCGATGTCGGGGTCCGACTTCGACTTGGCGGCGCACGGTGATCAACAAGACTTGCGAGACATCGCGAGACACGTGATCGACAACGAGAGGCGGGCCCACGATAGCGACCCGGATCCGGTACATGTGTAACTGTGCATTTCGATAGTAGCCCTTATGCCTCTGACTTAAGGCTGTGTGTAAGACGTGTAACTGCAGTGCGGTAATAGCCCTTATGCCTCTGCCTTAAGGCTGTGTTTAAGACGTACGGCCACGCTTCACTCACGGTTAGCCGCCCTACGCAGTAACACAACTTTCAGTTGAATTGAAGTCCTTAGGGCCTTGACTTAAGACTGTGGTTAAGCCGTACTAACACACTTCACACACGTTTAGCCGCGCTACGCAGTAATACGACTTTCAGTTGAATAGTAGCCCTTATGGCCTTGACATAAGGATGTGTAAAAAAGACGCGGCAAACAAGTCAAAACGCGCTGCACTCTTGCAGTCTTGCAGTTCAATAGTAGCCCATATGCTCTTGACATAGGCCGTGTATAGTAGGGTGTGGCTAAAACGTCAGACACTCTTCACACTTGCTGTTCAAAAGTAGTGCTTACACTCCTGACATAAGGCTGCTTATAATATGTCGTGGCCAAAAACTACGGTAGCAGACATATTTCCCACTTGTAGTTCAATAGTAGCGCATATGGCCTTCCCGAAACGGCAATACAAAGTCCGAAGTGTTTCGCCTGACGTTGTTGTCTGTACAAAACAACTGTTGAGTTTTGTCAATATTAACTTTTGCCAATCCACAGTCATGTGCAATAAAATGCAACTTAATAAGTACACTATAAAGGTTAGACTGCATGAGCCTAAATAAGAGCTAAGTCATCTAGGCAATAAGTTTTAGCCAATCACATCTGCGAACCACTTTCGAGCCAGATAAGTTAACGCCTATAACAACTGATTTAAATGTTAGGTTCAATAGTGATAGGTATGACTGAAGCCCTAATATCCTAAACAAGACTCGTATGTTACATCCTATAAAACAAAAGGCTCGATATCCAATTAACATAAGCACTATAATATTTTGCGCTTCCACAAGTGTTCACGTAACTTTAAGTGTTGCCATGTTGTCCGTGATATACAGTCCCTATAATATGTTAATGTAGCGATGACTATGAGTTAGCTGAAACGTATTGTACATCTGATTGTGCGCTTGTTTTTCGTGTACATTGTTAATGACACGACCAACTAATGATACTACTAATTAATTAAATTAGAATGGAGATTAATTTCGTTGCCACAAAATTCTGATAAATTATGATAAGCCTAGTTTTTGTCGCCTTACATAGTTAGATACTTCAAGAGTATCTACACATGTAAGTGTTTTGACATAGGGATTCTTTTCACACTTTAATTATGGGTTTGGAGTGGCATTAACAATGGTAGGATTTGGTAGCAATTAAATGGCTATATTAATTTTATTTGACGCATTAAGAATTAACGTTACAATGCCAATGTACACGTTCACGCGTTAATCAAATGTGCATTGTTTTGAAATAGTGCACATTAATGTTTAAGTATGTAGGTAAGTGGATGTGATTGCGGTTGCCCATGCCGTTTGTTCTTTAGTACGCGTTCTCATTTCGTAATCTCTTGTTATTATGGTAGAAAAAATACGTAAAGTGAAGAACCTTTTACCTCTATATCCATGTTAAAGTTCTTGTCAAGTCCGTCTAAGATATTTTGTTGTCTCGAAAATATGCGTCAAAAGGGTACTTTCGTACTATGTATACGGGAGAAGGAACATAGATTGTGACGTCATCGTTTCGTTGCCATTATCGATATTTTTTGCGAAATCGTATCTTTTTTAAACCTGTTAGTTTAACATGATGTATCGAGGTACCTTGTATTTTAAAATATTTTACCTCGCCAATTATACCTCGTTTTGAAAACTGTGTCTCGAAAATAGTTAACTTTTTGGTAGTGCCGTCTTAATTTGTACTTAAAATTACATATCAATATCACAGCCATTACTAAGAATGATACTTAAATCATCAAACATAACTAAGTGAGGTAGAATGTCCTCTAATAAGCAGAAGTTGGTATATAAGAAGTTGGTAGTAAGTCTGTCTGGTAACTGATGTTAAGTTCCTAAGCGCCAAAAAGGGGAACTCAATCATTTTCTCAGTTAACTTGTTAATTTAATAATAATAAACGATTTCTATGCAGGGCGAAAAACAGTTGAAACTTAAATGTAGTCAGAGTACATTAATTTATTTCTCAGTTTGGTGTCGATTTATCATAATCCAACTATTTTTAAGTGACGGTGCATACAAATTACTCTGGCAAAGCTCATATCATAACATTTATATCGAGATCCAATGACGGTGTTATTTTCATAAAAATATACTCCTACTAATTCATAAGTATGTAACTAATTCATCTCTATGCAAATGTGTTCTTTAAAGACAAAGCTTCACGGTCGTATTTGGCTTGTTTATTTTCGACACATATTTTTTTATGTCTCATTGGTAACATACAATTTTTTACTAAGACTAAAGTGATTCTCATTTTTTAAAGCTTGGCCGAAAATACATGGCTTTGAAATAATGATATATTTTCTGAAAGTGAATATAAAGATTTCGATAATTTTACTCTTGTATTATTTTTAAAGGTTTAAAAGGGACAAAATACTATTGGTGTATTTTTGCAAATATATTTATGTATACGTTCTAAAACTAAAATTAGAAATGAACATTCAGATACACATATTTTTGGCCAAGCTTCTACCACATAGCACTCATATTTACAGAATATATTTATTTACATTTATTTATATAAAGTACTGAAGATGATGATAATAAAGCATTTTTCGGTTTTATTTACAATATTAAATGGTTGTAGACGTAAGGATTGCTAAATTATGGCATCGTGTTCAGTAGGAGATTAGAGGCAATTTAACGTTTTATACTTTATTACATGTCTAGTAAATCATAAAGATCTGGCTTATAAGTAGTGTTGTATTTGTAATACGTAGACTTTCAATAGGAGACTGGGTGGAATTCCATTAAAAGAACAAAAATGTGTATGTATTATTTTTCACAATGCTTATTTATGTTTTAGATCAAATTCTTTAAAGTTAATTGTTTACTCAAACTTTGACAGTTTTAAAATTGTCAAAGAAATTGATTAAGGCCAAATATTTTTTGTTTTTATAGTAATGAAATGAACTGTTTATTAATGAAATTCAATCTGGTTACCTTTTGAAGTGCCTACACAAATAGATTATAATAAATGTTAGCTTTTTATGGAAGTGAGATTCGCTAGCCAATTTTATTAAAAGGTTAATGGTAAATAAGAATAATTCGGCTTTCTAGAAGTAACGTTAACTTATGTTATAAGTAATTTTATATTATTTATGCAATGTTTAACATTTGATAGTTTGGTATTTATAGTGTTTACATGCGTAAATGTGTTTTTTTTTACAAATTGCTAACGCGATGGTTTGGCTGTTAAATTTGCTTGTATACTCGCAAAGTCTGATTGTGATTATAATTAATATGTATGTGGATTTTGGTGCTATGTTTATTTAGTTTAGCTCCTCCTATGCAAAGAGAGAATACGGCAGATTTGAAACTAAATATTAAAAGATGCTTATTCTAGCTAAGTCTTTATCTTGTAAGGCGTTTATTTCAAGCCAATTAGTTCCACGAGTTGTTTTATGATCTTTCATAAGGTCTTATTACTTTAGAATAGTGTCCATTTTCCTTAAGAGGCAAACTGTCACCGAGATGATCATAGCTGAAATCCCAACTATAATATTATAAATGCGAAAGTAACTCTGTCTGTCTGTCTGTCTGTCTGTCTGTCTGTCTGTTACGCTTTCCCGCTTAAACCTCGCAACCGATTTTGATGAAATTTGGTACAGACAATCTTTAGACCCTGAGACAGAACATAGGCTACTTTTTATTTCGAAAAAAAGAAATCCACGCGGACGGAGTCGCGGGCGGCCGCTAGTGGACTATAATTTTATATGCCTCGTTGATTTGCATCAAAACCTACATTCGTCATACGTAACATACTAGATTGAAGGCAACATTTCATCAATGTTATTTTTAAGTTAAAAAATAAAAGATTGTCGTATTCTCTTTTTAGAATGATATATGTTTCACGTTAAGGTTTTCATTGGTTTGGCTGTTCATATTTTGTAATGAATTTTAATACTAGTCACGTAAGTTTTCCTGTTTTGTAAGAAATATAAGATACCAAAATGAATGTATATGTAACAGTTTTGTAATTACATTGTTATACACTTGATAATAATCTTGTTATTTATAATGAGTCATTGTCTGAAGGTAACCAAATGTTTGAAAAAATAAACCAAATGTAAACCCTTTGTCCAAGACGAAAGTTTTTATATTATTTTGTTAAAAAAAACTAACTATAAACATTTTTCGTATTATTGCGAGAAGCACAAATTAATTTTAGAAAGACAATAATTTGGGAGTGTTTGTTAAATGAATGAAATCAGTTTTTTTTAATTGACACATAATCAGTTTCCTGTATGTTTATTTGATATTTTTTCGATCTGTTTGTTAATTAGATACCTCAGTTACTATTTAATTTTATGTTGAGATTCATCCTATTATGTAAGTTATCGTAAGCACAAATAAAATAATTGAGGGTTGGCTTAGTAGTAGACAATTCACTCTTCCGTTATGGTATATCTATGCCGTCTAATAATCAACATAAAATACAAATGACTGAAATTTTAAATTTTTGAGGAATTGTTTTATAATCAAGAAACTTTGCCTATGGTCTAACTCAGTTTGCACTTCATTTAAATACTTATTGCTCATACTTGGCGACTTCAAAGCATTTAATTAGGTGATCAAAATAATGTTTCATGATTATACTTGTATTAAAAAATAAAAAAGGGACAATTCTAGTCTGTTGATGAATTGAATTCTTTGCAGTCGTAAATATTTGTTTCCACCCTTTATTCAGAAAACGCATCGCCGGAACACACATGCCAAATCAAACACTGTTAGAACTTATTTGAATTCTCAGTCTCGTATGCAAAGCGGTTGTCTCTTTCCATCACTGAATGTTTATGTATTTTAGAAAGGGACAGCAGTTACGAACCGTTTGGTGAATAAAAGGGTAGTGAACGGTCATAATATTGACGCTTTGGGTGTCGATAGAATACGAAACACTCCCGATAGTGTTGTGCTGAGCTTCTGTTTGTAACAGTTTATATAAATATATATCAAAATATTGTAATACATTGTTTAATTTTTATATTACCCTTCTATGGAGCCAATACAGGAAATGGTTGAGAATATAGGATCGAACGCTCTAAGAAAAAAAAATTACAAATGATCACGATTTAAAATGTATCATTGGTCTAGATAATAAGAGTCTACAATGATTTCATTGATGGCAACTACTAAGTAGTATTAAAGAACCAGGAATAGTATCAACCTGTTTTAATCTTAAAAACTTAGCAAAACAAATTTTTCCTCTTGCCTGTTTTTTGCCTTTCTATTCTATTTGTTCTTGTGTACCGCTATACTGAAACTAAATCTATTACTTTCAAACTAATTAACTGCTAATGCCGTCGTTGTAATCCTGACGATAAAAGATGTAAGATTATTTCTGGGTGCACGAAAATAGTCTTTATATCTGTTTGCAGAAATAAGTTAATCGAGTGCACTCCATTGGATGACTTAATTATATTGTTAAAGTTCGAAGAAACTTGTTTGCCCCATACCTTACCCGTGAAGCGTACACGACAATAAATTAGTTTCTGAACAGGGGTTACGTTGGTACTTGTTTACAGATTCTCTAAGTTTGCTTTGGCAAAGTTAAAGTTAACTTTGTACCAACAAAGATAGAGTGCATAATGTTATGCATGTAAGCATGAAAGGTGGATGGCTTTAAACGTTACGTTAGAGGATTATGACATTGAGTTAAGGTGCAGATATGGTATAATGGGATATGTGGTATGAACGCCTTTTTTAATATCTGAATCAGGCGATCAAGTACCGTGGTGTTTTTGCTAATGATATTATTTATATTAAGTTCAAGATCAGTCAATATAATCAAAGAGACGGATCCACTTTTTCTTATAGATAGCAGTTAATTAGTGAACAAATTGTGTTGGTAGGTACTAACTGCAAGTGTTTAAGCTACTTACTAAGTTCCCACGGAATTATTAATGTAAGTAGGTATTAATGTTGTTCGATAATTAATTTTTTTAAATACGGAAAAAGGACACCTACATACCTAACTACAACCAATGAAATACCTATAACATTTTCACGCAGTTAATTTGTCAAATGACGCCCCGCGGACAACACCCGGTTCGTATCAACGAAATATTTAATAACCTAATGGATAATTCCTTGCCGTTAATATTTCCTGGTGATGTCTGTTATCTACCAATTAATTTATAATCCTCTTAGAGCACAAATTGGGCAGAAAATTACGGCAATGTTAATAAGCTTGCACGAGTTTTAACATTCGCGTAATTCTTCCACTTGGTGTATTTTATAAAAAATAAAGCTACCAGAATTAAGACGCCTTATGATGATGCTGCTTAGATGATTTATTTATAAAAATGCTCTAAGAAAAAAGCAAGACTTAGACGATACGATCTAATTGAAATCTTCTGGCGCTCTAAAAACTTGTAAAAGCTAACGCGTAAATGAAGAAAAGTAAGAAATGTAAGCTAAAGCTAATTACAAAAAATATAAATACACTTGTCTATAATAAGTTGCCTATTAAACGAGCCACTTCTCATTAAATAAATAAAACTGCTTTTAAACGGATAATGAAACCGCGACTTTTACCCGTTTTGAAGTTGTTTATTTACAAGAAAACATTGAGATCACTACTTTTCCCGGAAGTTTTCGGAACTGTGGTATGTGTCCAAATGAGTGAAAAATCGTATTTACTTTGCGCTTCATAAATATTGGGAGAATGCCAAACCAACATTCAAGAAAAAATCATATTCGCATTGAGACTTAACTTTGTCCGTTTTTCCGTAAATATCTTTCTTTATCTGATAAACCACCGAAAAGTCAAGTTAGTAACAACAGCTTCTTGCCATTGAACCTTACAATATAATATTAACTCGGCAACTTTTTACCAGAAGACATAATTGTTATTTGGGTTCTTTTAGGATTTTCGTTAGACAGATCATATTCTGTATATCGTAGAGTCAATGAATGGACATGCAAGTTGTAATATCCAGTTAAGGGATTATTATTTTGAGGAGAGACATTTATTTGACCATGGATTCGTTACTCAATGTACCTACGTCAATCTTCACACATCGCCAACGATAGCATAAAAATAATGAGTGAAAATTGTTTGCCTTAACACTTATTTGCTTCACATGTAAATTACAAAACTGATGTAACTCTTGTGCCAATTTGGAATTTTACCAACTGATATTTTCCAACAAGGATGTTGTTGATTAATTAAATTACTTCAACTTTTCATTTGTATTAACAACCAAACTTTAGAATTAATTTCATACAGCAGTAGGTATTTCAAGAAACCATTGACTTCCTTCAGGCGTGTGTGGCGGCTCTTGTTTGTATTTATGAAAACAGTCTACCTACTGATTTGACTTTTGCGTACCTAAGTACCAATGATGTTTTTAGTCTTTGGTACCTACCGGTTTTGTAATAGTTACTCATAGCGAAAAGCGATATATGCACATACTAACACGCGGTTACACAGCTAACGAAGGACCATATTTTGATGGGAACGATGTCATAAAACAACACCCTTGACGGATTTCGCAAAATCGCGCTAGTAGCGTAGGCTCAATTGGGAGATCGCTCTGCCGCATAATGTGCGCGCTTTGCCTAATTTATATGCAATGATATGTATTGGCATTCCGTCAATCTCCCTTCAAGTATAGGTAGACCCTAAATATTTTTTTTATTCCTGGTTTAACATACCTATTGCCTAGCTTAATCATGAAGCCTACATTATGGATGCTACATATATCTATCTTCCTATTATATAATAAAGCTGAAGGGTTTGTTTGATTGTTTGTTTGAACGCGCTAATCTCAGGAACTACTGGTTCGAGTTGAAAAAGTACTTTTTTGTTGGATAGTCCATTTGTCAAAAAAGGCTTTAAGATAGATATGTGTGCGGAAACCGAAATCCACGCGGACGGAGTGACGGGCGGCCGCTAGTACTTTTATAAGTAAACATCATGCTCATGGCACCGCCGCGTTATCGTTCGACGGATTATCGCGATAGACGTAAAAGCTTTCAGATACTTACGAGCTCGAGTTCCGAGCGACATAAAACGACTGAACGAATGATGTGTGTCAGAAGTTTAAGTGTTGTATACTTACTTCTGCTACTGTTGCGAACGAACTGATTTTCTTGTGTGTAACCTACTCGTATTTGGAAATATTTGTACTGGCCTCCCGCCAGCAGATTCAATCGCCTGGTCTACTGGACGTAAACTCGTACCTCGCGAATTTGTTGTCTTTCAGGGATAAAAAGTAGTCAATAGTTCATCTGGGATAATGTAGGATCGCCAAATCAGTCAAGTTGTTTCGGAGTCTATTCAATCTAAACAAAATTAAAAGTATAATAAATAAAAAAAAGCTTTACTCTTTAAACTCTTTATCATTTTAGTATCTGTAGATAGATGCACAGTGTATCATGAACAAAATTTACTCATTTGGGACTACCTACAAATAAAAAATAAAAATAATCTTCTGACTAACGCACCAATTGCCGAGCCCCAAACTAAGCTCAAAGCCATAAGACATACTTAAATACTTTTAACAACCATTCAAGAGTACAAATGGCACAAAGTTAATAATATAAAAATAATAATTATCATATATTTTAGAACTTTGTAGAACTTGTTAGTTTTTTGTAAAATATAATAAGTAATTCAACTTCCGTTATACTTTGCCTTAGAAAAAAAGCGTCGCTGTCAACCTAAATGCGGGTAATCTTCTCTTGTCGTCAATATATTATTTGAAAAAACAGTTTTTATTAAAACATAGTTTTCTAAAAGTGGTTCTAAAACTTCAAGTGGACTAATAATGAAATGCATCAATTGTGGAATTGCCGTGCATAGAATTCAGAGGCATTAAGTAGGTACCATTACTTCCCGTGCATCTTCAAACAAGACTGTCAGTCTGGCTGTTAAATCAGGTATGTTCGTACTTTCGAGATTTATTTTTAGTGTATTCATAATGCAATATAAAACCATTTGAGTTTATTTTTATGACTTAACTTCGTATTTGTTTTATCTATTTATGGATGCATACTTGTTTGTTGTGAAATCGACTATAACATTATTACGCTTTAAGGTTAGAACACATGTTATGATTTTTGTAAATTAATAATAGGTTAATAGACTGTTATTACTGATAGTATTAAGAAACAAGCAACAATAAAGCACACCCTAGTTATTTTAAATCAAAATCATAGTATTGATTACACATGACATACATGATTCCAATAACGTAAGAAAAAAAAACCTTTCAATCTTTGTTTGACTGTATTATTTTAACCTCAACTTCTTGAACTTTAGCTGTGAGTGTTTTTGTGTTTTCTGAGAGCCAATAGTCTAATACAAATACCATGTTTGAGGGAAATGAATTTGGTATCTAGGCAAACCTTCATACAAATATTGGCCATGTTCTTTGAACCTGCAATCCTTGCATTTCTAGCCAGGGCCTGTGATCACTAGACCAACGGGCCTGTCATATTTAAGTTATCTGTGGATCACGATAATACGGATTTTTCGGAAACTGTGTTTTTCGCTCCAACAAGATTTCTCATCGCGCTAACAATACAATAGGCTTTAATTCCTCCAATACATTTTATTACTCTACCTTAATAAAAAAATATTTTCTTGCGCACGAAGGCTATAAAGGCGGGTTATTGTCGTCAGCCAATATTGCTGTCCTAAGATTAAGAAAGGTGCTTAATTGGTCCTTCCTTCACGTGGGAAGAAAATTATTATGACTTAACGGCTTTGTTGCGGAGTTTACGAGGTGATTTGGTGCGAATAGATCCTGTTGATTGTTAATAGTTTCACGTAAAAATAGAAACCGTTTTATTTTTACCTGCGGGTTGTTTTTTGGAAGCAGCTATTTTAGGCTATGAACCTCGATACCAGGTTTCTGGTTTCAGTATGTTTAGAAATTGTTTTTGACTGAAACAAGTGAAAAAAGACACAATTTTTGAGTTACTGGATCTCGAGATCGTAGTTTAGTTCAAGCATTATGTTTTCATCGCGCAATCGTACCTATTAGGAAACGAATGTTTACCCCTTTGCTTTTTCCGTTCTCTTTAAATGGTTTTAACTCGTTCACCGTTGTTTTATACTGTCAACCACATTGGAAAAGCGACGTAAGGTCGGCTTGTTTCAGTTAGTTGACGGCTTCGACGAAATGAGAGGAAATAAGAAATGCCAGAATATGACGTTGTGTTGGGGAGTTAAACGTGGGTGGATTGGATTAGCCCGACATTGAAATAATAATGAAATAATGAAATAAAAAATAATGAAATAATTTTTATTCAATAATTTCTGATTATGTACTTCATATTTTCAATAATAAGGGCACGTGTAAGCAAGGCTAATAGAAAGAATAAACAAATGAGGTATCATGAAGTTTTCAGTTTGCAAAATGGCACAAAGGCTTCAAGTTCGGGTATTTTTTTGCAGATTCTCAACAAATTCGTGGATTGAAAGAGAAACTTAGAATGACAATGCACCTCATCGGTTGGTAGGGATTTGTGTTTTGATTGTATGTATTATGAATACAAAGAGCAATTAGTAACTAGTCGCTTAGTTGGAAACTCTTAACTACTTTCCTTATTTTTTTCTTATAAACTGTAATTATTTTTTTATAAACATTCATTCGATTATTATATCCTTTATTGAAAAATATATAATAACACGAGTATTCACACTCTCGGGAGTGTTTCTTTGTCAATGTAATAAATCTCTGGTCTCCCATTTCACGTAAGGTTTAATCATAGGACCCACTTGAAGACCTGTTTAGAGAAAATTAATTAAACGGCTATCTCCACGTTTTGTTTAACAAGTGTGGGACAAGAGGTCCCTAAGTATTTCGGGACACGGCCATTAGCCCGTCCGTCTTAACTCGCTAAATAAGTTAAGTTTAGCGAACCGTTTCGGTTCGGCGCGAGCATTTTAATTGCTTACTAACGCTTTGTTATTGGCTGCTAACAATGCGCCGGGAAAACTATCAGATGGGAAGGCTTTCGGATTAAGAAGTTTTGTAAATAGATGACGTGGCGTGTAAGTAACCAATCGAGCCAACCGTTGACTCTCGGTTAAGAAGTTCAGACAGTCTTTCCCTCACAAAAAGGCTGTCTTTTATTAGCAATGCCGCATCACCATTTTCAATTAAATGATGGGACTTTTGTAACCCTACAGTTGCTAAAAATAATGAGAATAATATCAGGGTGTTTTAAGATACTTATGGTTTTATTATGTGAACCTATGTGTTATTACTTGACTGGTTTCCCTAATAAACATCGCTTACCGTTAAAAATATGTAGAAGGTACCATTATGTGGCTAAAACGGATTAAAAATCTAAAACTTACAAAGCCATTTCAGTCAGATCTTATCCGCGGTTCAACTATTTTTCCATTTCAATTTAAAAGTTAACAACTCGTTTTACCTAACCTAATCTTGTTAGAGGTCTTTGTTAGCTTTTCATTCGTATTCGTCCATCTTGCCGTTTGTGAAGAAATTGTGGAATTATTAAAAACTGTAGTTTTATTTTCCATAGTTATGAGTGAAAAGTTAAACTTTTCGCAAAGATTAATATTGAATGGCAGACGAAGAAGCTAAGAGATAGTGTTGGAAATTCATAAATTGAATGTGTGATGTTGAGTTGCGATGCAATGGCAACGTATTAGTCAATGTCAGCTAAAGTTGGTGCTTGATAAAATGCAGCAATAGTGGGAGAGTGACTAGTATAAGATAAGCTAGCCATCTTTTGTTGAGATTTTTTGGTTCTCTAAACTATGTCATTTTTAGTGACCTAAAACCCTGAGTAAATGGATTCATATGTACTGTTGCAATCCTTAAAAGGCTTTCACCTATTAGAGGCCCTGGGCACATGGGCCTCTTGTTTAGTAAACGTGGGGCCCCAGAATCTTGTCTGGTGGCCCCAATGCGTATATTGTGCGCAGTGGGAAAGAGGGGTCTGAGTCCTTAGTTGGACGTCGGCCTCTCTGGAGGCCATCTGAGGATGCCCAAAGTCATCAGAGCAGGAACCGGGTTGGCGTTGTATTTTTTATCGTTCAACATACTGCGTCCAACAATAAAAAATACCACGGGGGAACTCTGCTGCCTATCCCTTTGGAATGTCCCTAAGTCGTTTCTTACGACAGCGAGTTACGGAATAAAAATTAATTTCTTCGTCAATACATACGAGTATTAAAGTTGGAAGGATGCATTAACTTCAATTTGGTCAATTTATTTAGCAAGTCTTGTCAGTTAGCAGTTACTAATGAGACTTGACCGTACAATACCCCGTCGTGATTTTACAAGCATAGTCTATTTGATATTTGTGCAGTAAACAAACGGCTGCAGTAATTGCGCGGGTGTAGATACAGCGGCGTCCATTAGCGGCCATTTGCAATTACCGACCGACTCCGTAGAGACTAATGCACTTTCAGTGCGTGTGATCACCCGTTATCGATATCAATTGACGATTGCTTGTTCATCATTCAAAAGAGTAAAGTATCAGCATTTTGTTATCCCACTCTAGGCCTTATCCTTCGAAATCATGCTTTTGTTATTAAGATGGGATTTGGCTTAATCCCCACGCTTGTCAAATGCGGATTGTGGGGATCACAAACCCGTGCTGTGTACTGCCAAATTTGCCCGACCCGGGAATCGAACCCAGGACCTCGAAACTACGTCATTAGTTTATCACATATTGTAATTTAGCAAATATGCCTATTTCTTCTCTCCGTGCGCCAATGCACCTGTGTGCTTTCATTATACTGCAGGCACTAACCCGCCTGCCCGGCGCCGGCGATCATACTGTGGAGGCCCACGTCTATTGTTACACGATGACGATAATGATGTCTATGTCTACTTACCAACAGCATATTATATTTCTTTAATTCTAGGACTTTTACAGTCTCCGAAATATCAACAGTAACCGAGTTTTTCCCCAAGAATAGAAACCTCAATTATTTACTAGCATAAGGAAGCAAATATATATATTTAACTGACCTATTCCTAAACTAAGTTCATGCTATTTTACGTTAACTCTCGTCTCGGTCTTTATTTAACTTGAATGTTTCCTGTCCGAAGCATCTCCGCCGTCCACGTTAATTGGTGCAATATATATAGAAGAGTCCATTAGGGGCCATTGCCTGTAATTAGTCGACTGATGCGATGCTCTGGGATGGTTTAAATGCATCCCCTCGGTGCTGTGGTTATGGGAATCAATTGGGTCGTTCAGGAAACTCGGGACATAAATACCGTTACGAATAATGTGTATTCATTCAGAGAGTGGGACGATAAA
The DNA here is from genome assembly GCA_958496325.1 of Nomophila noctuella. Lineage (NCBI taxonomy): Eukaryota > Metazoa > Arthropoda > Insecta > Lepidoptera > Crambidae > Nomophila > Nomophila noctuella. The sequence goes on along the minus strand of OY292483.1, from coordinate 14,468,505 downwards.
TTGCGATTAGAGCTAAAGAAGTCTTGTTATAACTTTCAGGTTGTAACGTTACGTAACGTTTTCCTTACACTGATAGAACGAATTAGTTTTGTAACTAATACCTACATAATGCATAAAGTAATAAGGTATATTAAACAGATGAAAAATAAGATGTGAGTTTTTTGAAAAAATAATTTAGGGTATTCGTCAATTAGACTATGTAGACGATGTCGACACAGAGACGATGACGAGGGCGGCCGCTAGTGTTTTGATATTTTTCCACGCGGAGATAACTCTGTAAAGTACCAGCCTATTATGTCCATTGTCCAAAGCAAAGGCTTCTATAATTTGAAGTCGTTATACGTAGGTTTTGTTTTTGCCAATACGGATTTTACTATTTTCAAACTTAGGCAAATATTTTCTTTTAGTATTATTATGTAACATGGATAACCGCCGGCCAAAAACGAGGGGTTTACCAGTTTTACGACGTCCGTGCGGGCAACCCGTGCCCGTCACGGCTTTATAGCGTTGTAATTGTTGGTCGGTTTACGAGCTCTGCCGGTAATGTCCCGAATGCTATGGATAGACATACGCTTGGTGTATTCCTGGCTAAATTTTGTAGAGGCCTAAGTATGATTTTGTTATCTATAGTAATATAATAGAGCTATAAGAGTTTGTTTTTTTTGTTTGTTTTAACGTGCTAATCCTAGGAACAAAACATGGTCCATATTGAAAAAAATATTTTTAGTTAGAAAGGTAGTCCATCACTCGAGGAAGGCTTTAAGCACACAATGTGTGCGGAAACCAAAATCCACGCGGACGATGTCGCGGGCGGCCGCTAGTAAAATAATCATTTATTGTAGGCTCTCTCTCTTTAGATTGCTATTTTTTCAATTCAATTCAATTATTGGCAAATTTAATGGAGTGGTTTGCCGTTGACTTCTCCATTTCACACACTAAATCGTAATAACGTTGTTAGTGTGTATAAACACCGCACCGTGAGGAGACCCTCACGGTGTTTTCCTTCACCGTACAGCTGGTATAAAATTACGCAAATTGTTTTTTGATGATCCAGAGGTGCGTGCCTATCGGCGCTGAATGTCATGTTTGTATTTTAATTATTGGCGTTTTTTGTTGTGCATGTGTTTATTAATTTGGGTGAAGGGTATCACAGGGTAGTAGCTGAAGGTGCTTCAGTTACAAGGTGATATTGCCCGTACTACGAAATACATATGTATAACGTTTCCTACCGTGGTGATTAATAGCCTTGCGTTGTAATTCAGTGGTTGTTTTACGATTATGTCGGCGATGACTTCAAACGCCGATTTACAAGCTAATAACAGTCGTTAGCCGTAAATATTATTTTAGTGGTTGTGCCGTGCCGATTGTATTGGTGATTATTATTTGAACCCTTTTTTATAATTTTCGTCATCAACGCAACACTTTATTCCCATTTGCCCCCTTCGGACTCGATTGTCAAAAACGAAAAAACGCTACCTAATAAGTTAATATAATTTGCTCTAGACAAAGGTACATAGTAGCACCTAGAACTTCCTTAGATAATTGTATTGCAAGTTGTTTATTCTTCCATCCCCTCCCGAGGGTGACCAGCTTAATTGATTAATTAATCGCTCAACCGTCGCGGGGAAACAATTTAATCAACTGTATTTGCTGTGGTTAATCGTTTAGCGTGATCGGGGAATTATGCCGTGAATACCGTAGTTTTGATATTTGCTCATACATCGTTATGTTATAGAGTTCTAGTAATTGAGTTTCGGCTAAGTCTGCCGATCGTAACTTTTGACGAAAGTGACTTATACATAAGACAAAAGTGTACTATTTTATTTATTTCACTACTACTTCGTTAAAAATAATGGACTTAGTGAATAATTAAATCAAATTTTAAGAGAGGTAGATCTTAGTGGAATGTGCACTCGAATGAGCTGCTCGTCTGGGGAAGAACCTCCACCTTACAGAAAACTACAGTGGTGAAATAGCACTTAGTGACTGTTGTGCTATGTTTTTGCTGGTGAGTATGGTCACCAGAGCTTAGTTGGGGGGTGGGTATGGGGTCTTAAAGGCCGGCAGCGCATCGGCGATGCCTCTGGTGTCGCGGATGTCCATGGGCGGCGGTGATTGCTTACTTCTACTATTGCATCAGGCGTCCCGATAAATCGTTTGCCGCCGCTGCCATAGAAAAATAACTTAAAAAGAAAACAATTGAAGACAAAGGAGAAGTATGTGTAACTGACTATAGCTTCGTGTAGGTACTTAATACTAATGTACCTACATATTATATTTCAAATAGCTGTTCTCCGAGGCTTTCATCAATATATTCAAAACAACTTCAAAATTTCACCCTTACATATTTATCAATTCGTCAACTGGTTCAATTGATTAATTAATCGCCGAGTCGCGAGCGGAATAATCCGCGGCGCCTAACAGGTTCGTAGGTTAACGAACGCGTTTATCTTATTCAAGAAGCGTAGGGCTGCTGAATACTATACCCGTAATGGTCTTCACTTTGATGAAGGGGATTTTGGTTGGGGATGGGATTGGCTCTTTCTTGGTGAACTTGGAGTGGCCAGGAGCAAGTAGGGATTTTTTCAACGTTGTTGTTCAGTCGTATCGGCCACGTTTTGTGTTGCGAGGTCAACCACCTCACATCCACTTACCAGTTTAGGGCAGAATTTAATTTGTACTGAATGTGAGTCCTGCGTCTGATCTCTCTACGATCTTGTCAGATTGCTGTCCCACTGAGCTACATATGTGAGTGAGGGAATAGAGAGTGCACTTAGAAAAAAACGTACGGAGGGTTTACTAGGTACATGGATTTACAGGCATGTTGTCTGTTTAGCGAAGAGGTTTTTCAGTAGTTCTAGACTGAAAATCCGTATTAATCATCTACGTGCATGTACTGAAGTACATATAAACCAAAATGCCATTAAATCATGTCCTCTCAAAAACTGTTTTAAATTGTTTGATTGATAAACAGCGTTGTCATCCTTAGCCGCCGGCATATTAGTGGCGCGATATTTCACAGGCGGCTGGTAGTCGCGGACCTCCTGTGCGCGACGCGACGCCTGGAGTGATATACCGCGCTCTGTCAGTCTTTTACCGATTATACTGAGAAGCAGTCCTGCCTTTTTGTTGCTGTGTAAAAGCTGCTTCCTCAGGAAGCCGTACTTTTTCCATAGCGCTTCACATATGCAGCTAGAATGTGCGGGAACGGGGTCTATGTTCTTTATTACAAGTACCTAACTCATCGGATATGGAAAACCATCGGGAGAAAATCTGCGCAGTCGGATTGAAATTACTATGTTGCCAAGCATCTTCATAGGTCTGGTGTGGCTGTTATATGGCTATTTCGTTTAAAAATAAGTGGTGTGCCCTGACTAAGATTGTCTTAAACTACTTGCTCACCTGTTGAAGTATCATTAAAGTGACATTGATTACCTACCTCAAGTAATTTTTTTTTTATATATTTAGCCCGGCAAATGACCCCACTCCCCCTGATGCTAAGTGGAAGTGAAGTCCAGACGCGAGGGCAACTGGTGCAACGTGTCATGAGGGACGCAGCATCAGTCACCCCCACTCTGCCGGCCCACAAAGTGCCCCTTCACGCCTCGTTTGAAGGACCGTATGTCATAGGAGGGTGATAATAATTGAAAGAGGTTTAAACATCATCATTGCGGTGACATCCTTAGCCGCCGGCAGATTAGTGGCGCGATATTTCACAGGCGGCTGGTACTCGCGGACCTCCTGTGCGCGACGGGACGCCTGGAATGATGTACCGCTTAACGACCTGGCCCTGAATACATTTCCACATAGTACACATAGCTTGGAGATAATTGTCAGATTTTTACCGATTAAACAGAGAAGCAGTCAACCTTTTAATAGATACCTGTCTTTTTGTCGCTGTGGAAATGCTGCTTCCTCAGGAAGCCAAATTTTCCCATATCTTCCTCTTCACATCAAGTATTGTCTATCAGTTGTAGATCGGTAACTATAACTGATATACATTCTAGGACGTGACTCAGGTGACCTATTACTAATTTCGATCACTCAGATTGACCAGGCAGCTTCTGCTCGTATTACTTGCTGCTTTCCAAAAATGATACACAAAGGGACATTTCTTCTTGAATGGTGAATCCGCTTTATTATTATTTTTTATACAATTAATATCTGGTTCTGGTAAGCGGCGCATAAAACCTATTCTTACATTATAGTTAATTCACAATGGCAAATTATTTAATGCCCGAGTAAATCGAAGTAGTTTTCTTTCTATAAGGAACTACAGGGGACGTGTAGGTCGCACAATGACACTCGGCTATTCAAGACATGGCGCCATAAGTAAGAAAAACCATCTCACTAACCTTCAATCTGATGTTTGTCTCAATTGTCCATTGTCTAATAAAATCAATGAGCCGAAGGGCAAAGGAGTAGAGCTTACTTTATCTCTATCGCCCAGAAATGTATGAAAAATAACTTCCATTTATTTGTATTACTCGGGTTAAGAATGGATCGGTGGTGACTGGCGAAATAGCAAAGGAAATGGGACGCACTTTTATATGCAGACTGTGACATTACTTGAGGATAGAAAACTTATGTAAATGTCAAATGGATTCATGTTACCAATGATAAGTTAAGACCACCAACCATGCCGACACTGCCAACTTCCAAAGCCTAAGTTGTAAGTTTAAAGTTAGTACCGTGGCTACTTGATTCCGCTATTTTGGCTTCGAACATTTAAAGGAGGTCTACGCAAAATCTTCCGTTGAAGATTGCCGGAGGGAGCAACACTCAAATTTTTTAAATTTTTTTTTCACAAATAGGATTGATTGTTTCAAAAAATAGTGTCTTTGATATTTCTAAGTATCTAAGAAATTAGTTAATTCCCTCATTCATACAAATTAGAACGAAATACTTAATCCAAGAACATATAAGGTGGACTTCTAACTTTATCCTTACGTGTGCGGAGAATACTTCATACGTTTTTGTGACAAGATTTATTAGTTTCTTCATAGAATTCTTTGTAAGTGATCGTAATCTTATCTGATGTTGAGAGATACGAATGCTGTGTGAATACGTAATTCTTATCAGACTTTATTTCTTATACTTTATCTGGAATAAAATGTGTCAGAATTAATGATGGCATACCTACCAAATATTTCACTCTCTTTTACCTTTTAAATTCTGTGACCTATGATTTTGTGATACAACAGATATCTCACTAGAATACCTTTTACGAGTAGAAGGTCGTTATGCATTATTTCTCGGGAATAATCAGAGATATTTATGAATAAAATTCCTTCTAAAGCTGGACTGTACGTGACTCAAGAAAAAACTGATAAATGTACTCCGTAAATATGGCTATTACTGAAAAAAGTAAACACCACATTTGCGTAAAACAGAAACAGCAAGTATGAACTTAATTTTCAGGTAAACATATAAAGTAGTATGTTTTTACTATTATCTTGAAGCTAAGGAACCTAGATTTTTTCTGAAATGACTAAGTAGTCATTAGGCGAAACTATATTATTTTTGATTTTGAAATCTAGTCCGATTTATTTGATTCCATTAACCGTTACTTTCTTGACATAACTTTTTAAGATATTCAGGTATTGAATCGATGGATTTATATACCAGCATAAATGAACTTGCACATCATTCAACGTCTTCATTTGGAAGTCTTGTAGGGAATCGCCGCATTAGCAGCTGAGTAAGTCTCTTCTAGTTTGTAAAACAGATCCCAGAAGGCCACCCTCTCGTGGAAAGGGTTCCTCTGAATGCTGAGCTCAGAATCTATGATGAAACAATTCGTGTCTTCTCTTGTAATGGTGGGCCACTGGATAGGTAATAAATCGTTCGTCTCAGGAATTGGACTGCTGAAACATTAAAGATAAATTAATGTATCAGTTGTTAAAGTCCTATTGCAGGGCAAAAGCCTTTATCATTGGACATTATAGTTACAAAGATGGCATGAATGAATAAAGGGCCCGAAAACATTAAAAGAGACAATAACCTTAAGATGGCAAAGTCGAAGAATATTGCAATAAGGTAATTAGAAAACCTTGTTTAAACAGAACTCAAAGAATGCATTGCTATGAAGTTTCATGATTCGTACAGATGGAACTTGCAAGCCAGGATTTTTCTTTTTGAGATAAATAACAGTTAATTGGTAAAAGTAAGGTCAAGAAATGTTTACCTATACTTAACGAAGTTAGTCCACAAAGTTGTAAGTCTATCAATAAGCAGCTGATCTTCAGTTGTAGGCCTTTCCGGAAATATATCAGTGGCAAACATATAACTTAATTCATCAGTATGCACCGCACCAGGGACTGTGTAATTACCCCTCTTCTTGCCGTAGTTTCTGCTGCCGTCGTACGCAAACATGTAATGATATACAGAAGCCACTCCATTGTCAAAGTATTTTCTCATACTTCTGTAAGAAGGATGCACGAAACTAAAATCTGATCGAAAATCTGCAACTTTTTGTTCTACATTTTCATTAAAACTTTCCTCTCCAATATAGAAGTTACGTACAACATTCTTCATTTCAGCAAGATGTGTGAGATCGTAATCTAAATTGTCTAGAGCTGAAAATGGGTCCCAAAATGCCAGTTCAGGGTCTGCAAAATCATAATTCCTGCCATACTCGTTACTAGTAAATCCAATTAATATTGACTTTGTTCTTGAACTAGGTATATTTGTTTCAGAAGGAAGACCAGTTATATACCGTTCCACGTTTTCAAATTCTTGTTCAACGCACGGTAATAATGTCAATCCGATCTCAGATTGGGCGGCAATAATCAAATCTGTGTCGACTTGTCTTAAAAATTGTAAAGCATCACTAACATCATCTGTTTCATGGCCTAGCTGGCCAGCAAGTCTAAAAGGAGCGCTGGGATCCGATTGTGCAATAATATTGGGTCTTAAAGCAGTACCACTTTGAATAATCACATTCCTAAATAGGTCTTCTTGAGAATAAATCAGATGTAAATCGACGGATATCCCGCCTGCACTTTCTCCCACTATAGTTATTTTATCACTGTCTCCTCCGAACGCTTCTATATTGTTTTTGATCCATCTCAAAGCTGTCAGTTGATCTTTTAGACCTTGGTTCCCAGGCACCTTGGGGGTTTCAAGACACATCCAGCCGTAAGCTCCTAGACGATAGTTAAGTGTAACCACGATGACGTCATTTCTGACCAAAAACTTTGGGCCGTGAGTGGATCTTCCGCCATGTCCATACGTGAATCCGCCTCCATGTATCCATACTAACACTGGCAGAGGATTTCTAGAGGAAGCTGTCCGAGGCACATACACGTTTAAGTGCAAGCAGTCGAGTGTTCCAGTCAGAGTGTTGTTGTATTCTTCTCTCTGAGGGCATACAGCGGAGTCATCGTATGCGTTGAATGTATCCGCAAATCCTTCATGTGGTATGGATGGCTGAAATGAAAGAGAAAAACTGAATTTTATTTTTAATTCCTTATACGACTATATAAGTTATATTTATTAGATCAGAATATAATCTGCTACAATGGCTTAACACTGTATGTGCTGAAACGCGAAATCCGCGCGTACGGAGTCTAAATAAGGCAACCTTTGAAAAATGTTCCCCTTTCCTACTTGATAATAATGAGATGATTTTTTTCGGTCACCCATCCGATGACTGGCCTTTACGAAAGTAACAGCCAATGATTTAATTCAAACTATAAGCGGGAGAAAAAATAATAGACCATTATTTGAAAAGTAAACTTTTATTCAGTCCTCTACACTTATTATGTTACTGATATGTGGACTATAAATTAAAAAAAAAAACATTCAGTCTTTCGTCAATTTGTCATACAGTTTATAAAACACATCCCAGAAAGCTAGCCTGTCGTGATAAGGTATTCTTTGAACACTTAGTTCTGAGTCTATGATGAAACAGTTCTTAGCCTCCTTTGTGATTGCGGGCCATTGGATAGGAAACAGGTCGTTTAGTTCAGGAGTTGGATTGCTGTAAGAAGAGAAAATAACGAATTTATAGAAAGAGGTTGCGATCATTTTGGTTGATGGAAGATTTGATACAGTTTAATCTACGAAAAAATATGCCTGTAATGGCAATAACTTAAAATACAAATTTGGAGAAAATACAAAACATAAAATATTAATTAAAATAAATCATAGAAATGTTTTTATTTAAATGTGCTATGGTAATATATTTATTTCATACCCAAACTTGGCAAAGTTGGTCCACATGGTGGTCATCCTGTCAATCATCAGCTGGTCTTCAGCTGAAGGCTCATCCGTGAACACGTCCATGTCAAACAAATACCCCAAGTCGTCCATATGAACAGCGCCGCTAGCAGTCTGATTCGTTTTCACCATAAATGCGTTTCTGTCCCCATTGTACGAGAACAAGTAATTGTAGACAGAACTCAACCTATTGTCTAGATATTTATCAATGCTGCTTTGAGTCGGATGCCCGAAGTCTACGTCCGATTTGAAATTTGCAATTTGCTGAAACACAGAATCAGATATCTCTTCTTCACCGATATAAAATTTACGCACATATTCTAAAAGTTCAGGAAAATGTTCGTTGTGAGAGTCTATAATGAGTTCCATTAATAAAATTGGATCCCGCTTGGTAAAGTCCCACCCATCAAAATTGAGACCATATTCATTATTGGTATAACCAATTAATACCGAGGTATTTCTCTCGTTCGTTACGGCTGTATCAAATGGATGAGTAGTTATGTATCTCTCCACATTTTCGAATTCCTTTTCAACGCACGGGCTTATTGTAAATTCAATTTCAGACGTTGCTGTTACTATCTTGTCTGTATCAACAGTACTTAAGAATTCTAGAGCATCATTTATGTCATCTGTGGTATGTCCAAGATTTTCAGCAAGTCTTAAAGGAACGGACGGATCTGATTCTGACATTGCGAAGAAAGACATTGTTGTGCCACTCTGGATTATTACATTTTTGAAAAGATTTTCTCGGGAATAATACAGATGTTGGTCAACGGAGGCGGCACCGGCGCTCCAACCAAAGATTGTAATTTTATTGTCGTCCCCTCCGAATGCATGTATGTTTTTCTTGACCCATCTCAACGCCGTCAGTTGGTCCTTAAGTCCTTGATTTCCTGGCACTTCAGGAGTGTCAAGACACATCCAGCCATAAGCTCCTAGTCTGTAGTTTAGGGTTACGACGATGACGTCATGTCTTACTAAGTACTTCGGGTGGTGATTAACCCTGTTACCAGATCCTTCAACATAGCCGCCACCGTATATCCAGACCATTACTGGCAGACGGTTGCTGGAGGTGGCGGTGAAGGGGACGTACACGCTTAACTGTAGGCAGTCCAGAGTCCCGGTCGGGGTATTGTCAATTTCACTTATTTGGGGGCATATTGCAGAGTCGTCGAATGCATTAAATGTACCATCTAAGCGTTCAACTGGTATCGATGCCTGAAAATGAAGAACACATTGATAAATATTTTAAAACATGTGTAATAACAATTTTATTGGTTCGGCAATAGTAAATAGCAATAGAGAAATGAGGGAAATAGGCAAAAAGTAAATCAAGAAAAAAATGAAAATCGAAATAGTTGGTAAAACATTATTTGGATATCTGTAGCTACACTTCGACATCTGTCTGCTACATTAAATATTTTTTATATTTTATTCAGTTTTCATCTCAATTATGAGGATATTTTTGAAATAAGAATTTGTTAATTATTGAAACTTCAAACTTTCGCGTTGCATTACAAGAAGCAGCAAGTACGGGAGTACTTTAAAAAATAATGTCGCGTTTAGTCCCGTTTTATTATTATCTAATTGTAAAATATTTTTAGTCATAAGTTAAACTTACCCCAAATGGATTCGATTTATTCACAGACGCATACGGTATTCCCAAAAACATGGAGTACTCGCCATCAGTTGCCGGAAGGCCACGAATAAGTCCAACACTGGTCTCCACTAGTGGGTCCACCCTTGGATCTCCATGAATGCCGTAAATAGCACATAACAACAGCGGTACTATGTACTTCATCTTACTCATCTTGTCTACGATAACACAATAAACTGTATTAATACTATTCTTCAATGTCACATTGATAAATGTTTTGGGGTTCTTCCGATGTTTAATTCAGCTCGAAGAGACCATTAATAAGAACATTAATTTTAAAATATTTATAAAAGGAAATATTAAAAAAAAACAATAAAAAACAATAATTGAGACTGTTTTTGTTTCAACAAAAATATATTATTGCAATTCATAGTAATCGCGTAAATCTAAGATTATATTTAAACAAAACAAGTTTATCAATTATCTTGTTGCAGTTATTCAATTTAGCATGGAAAGAACAAGTTAAACTTTTTTGAAGATTTAAGGTTGTGAAACGATATTTTCGTGCTACGGAACCTTATATACAGCTTATTCGTGATTTTTATTTAAGACGATCTTTATCTGTATTGCTGGTCAGAAGATAACCAGAAATAAAGATAAAAGTGATGATCAGGTAATGATTATATCTGATTTCCGATAACCTAATAAAAATTCCATGTTGGTATTGCATAATTTTGTGCAATAAGTTTTTACTACTGTGGAATTAGAAATATGGATGTTATAAATCCTATAGGATCAACAACATTTCTATCAACTACATGTCTATAGTGTTTGTGTTACTATGGAGGGGAAGTTGATGAGATGTTATAAATCCTATAGGATCAACTGCATCTCTATCGTGTTTGTGTTACTATGGAGGGGTATTTGATAAGATGTTATCTATACTTATAATAAATCTGTAGAGAGGTCAATTCTGTACATTAAATATTTTTCCAAAATAACAATCAGGGGGTGTTTAGTGATCGATACTGATACCAAAAATGCAATCAGTAAAATTTTTGTCTGTCTGTCTGTCTGTCTGTCTGTCTGTCTGTATGTTCCTTATAGAAACAAAAACTACTGGACGAATTTTGACGAAACTTGGTACCATTATTCTTCATACTCCTGGGCATATTATAGGATACTTTTTATCACGCTACAATCAACAGGAGTAGAGTAGTGAAGGGAAATGTGCGGAAAACGGGAGAATTTACTCCATTTCTTAAGCTTCAGTCGCGTGTGCAGCCTTAATGGTTAAAGTCACATAGAAATCATGTATGACGGAAATATTCTACATAAAATTTCCTATAAAATATCCCCCAACAGCATATGTCTATCTTTTATGGTTGACTCACAATAACACATGCAACTCAAGACCCAAATTGGTTTGAACGCGCTAAGCTCAGGAACTACTGGTTCGAATTGACAAAACATTTTGTGTTGGATAGTCCACTCACCACTTACCATTTGTCGAGGTAGGCTTTAAGCTATTGTATATTCCTTTAATTTATCATTGTAAATTGTGCTAGCGAACTATTTAGTTCTAAAATGTGCCGATAGATGGCGCACCTCGCTAGAGGCGCGGTCGCGGATCTGAATCGCGGTGAACAGATGATTTCTCAAATGTATAAGGTCTCAAGATTATTGTTAATAATGAAAAGCGTTTTCCGTCACTTAAATAGACTATTATGTATTACTATCCTGACCTGCCTGAGTCATTAGTCCCGTAAAGGTGTGTAAGTTGACTGCATGCATATAGATAGACCGTTGTTTTATTCAGCTATTTTTAGTAAGACTGTGTGTTTGTGCTGAAATCGTAACCCACGCGGACGGAGTCGCTGGCGGCCGCTAGTTTATAACTATATGTTGTTGATCCTATAGGATAAATCGTATCTCTATCAACTACATCTCAAAGTTGATAAAGATTTTTTTGATTCGAACTCTGGGCTGGGCTTTGTTCTTCTAGTAGCCATGCAACACAGATTTCATTTCCATTTTTATTACGTAATTAGATCGTTTCTTTACCATTCAGTTCAGTTCACATAGATATGATTTTAGATAGTTTGCTAATTAGAATTAAAAAAAAACATAGTAGAGGTTTTCAGTCATGTAACAAATCCGGCAGTTTTTAAACAAATGAGTTTTCCGTTCGGTAATGGACGTGGAAACCGAATAAGCCGTTTGCCGCAAACTCAGAGTCAACACACGGAATCCCGGAATAACTGGACGCAATCAGCGACCGACGCTCGTCTAATTGTTAACTTTTCCTATCAACCGCTGCGGGGCGTGTTGTTTGCTCGCCGAAAGACGATTTAACATTGTATTGTCGTAGGGAACTTGCACGAGAATCAGTGCATTTTTTAATTTAAAGACTTTTGGAAAAGGGCCAGGCTTTTTTCTGTTTTTAGAAATACCTTAACCATAATGTCCCCCTTCCAGCAGTTTAATGTTTTTTCAACCTTTAAACCGTTTGCCGCAAACTCAGAGTCAACACACTGAGTCTCCGGTATATTTGTTAACTTTTCCTATCAACCGCTGCAGGGCGTGTTGTTTGCACCTAGCCCATCTCTCTGTCCGTCCGCCAGTATGTCGGAATATTTTTTTTCCGAAACTATAAGAAATATACTGTTGAAGCTTGGTAAGTAATTTAAATAAATTCTATCACTAACATATACACACGAAAAAATAAAAATAATATTTTGAGGTTCCCCATAGCTAGAAATGAAATAAAAAATAAGCATTAAACCTATGGGTACGTGTGTTGTATCCTGTTGTATCCATCGAGTAAAGTAAATATACCAAAGGTCTTCAAAAATAATATAATGAGGTTTCAAATATATTTTTGTCTAAAGTGAATAGTTTGCGAAAAAGACAATTCCAAACTGGTAAAGGGTGTGTAACCCCCTCAACTTCTAAAATAAGAGAATGATTAAACTAAAAATATAAATAATGTACATTACCATGAGACTCCACCAAAAATTGGTTTGAACGAGATCTAGTATGCAGATTTTATTATAGGTATGTCACAAAAATTATTTGTACGGAACCGGAAGTCCGGGCGTGTGTTGGCAGTTTTTTTCAGTTGCGTAGTGAAATAAAATTATACTTTTTAAAATGCCAAACTCATTGGCTTAGTACCTTCTCAATGGTCCCTTTACGTGATAGATATAAGTATCGGACTATTTTCTTTGTCGACATTAGCCTTCGCAAAACAATCCCGTCGTATCTTGGGAATGCGAATCCAACTTGTTACAGCACTATCAAAGTTGCTCAGTCATAACTCCGAAGGAATGATCAAATTAAAGTTGTCCTCTCGATGGTACCTCGCATAGTTCTCTGGAAGTAGGGCATTCGCGACAATGAACAGGATTAAATAGGTACCAAGTCGAAAATTGGAGGTAGTCCACTTTAACCACCTTGTTTTTGAGCACGTCGTCTAGTCCACTCACACTGATTGATATATTTGGTAATCCTCTTTGATATTTTTTGTTGTGCCATTAATAAGTTAAGGTTTAGGTATACTAGGGGAATTTTCCGCGCTTCCCCTAGGTGGGCCATTGTACTTGATGAAATATGTACCTACATTATACCCTTTTTCTTTTTTTATCATACAGGGTGGCAAACGTACAAGTAGCCACCCTTAGTGGCAGTAGATGAGCTCGTTGCATTGTAGCGGCACTTGGGCCGGTGTATACCATAATATTAATAGGTGCTTAAAATATGATTGTTATAGTCCCGGCCGATTTCGGCCACGGCGACTGTCTTCAGCTCCGGTCTCGTCGTAAAATGTACTAGGACAGGTCGAGTTTCTAAAAATTGGGTACTCAAAGTGGACAAGTTCGAAAATTGATGCAGATGCTTCAGATACCGTGAGATGCAATACGAGCATTGGCCTTCGTAGAAATGGGTGTATGAACGCGTTGTATTTTCTCGTGGAGGATGAAGATTTCAGTATGACGTTATTAAAGTTAATAAATCCTTGGTCTTACAAGCAAGTTCCACATTTAGGTTGTAGCTAGCGATTTTGATGTCAAGAAAATAATAAATCTAGCTTTATCCAGTGTTGGCTTCATGGACCGAAGTTCCGTTAAGAAAGCTTATTATTTTACTAGCGGCCGCCAGCGACTCCGTCCGCATGGGTTTCGTTTCCATACACAGTGTTACTATGGATAGCTTAAAGTCTTCCTCGACAAATAGTAAGTGGACTTTTCAATACAAAAGATTTTGTCAATTCGAACCAGTTGTTACTGAGATTAGCGCGTTCAAACCAATCTGGATCAGGATGTTACACGTGTTATTGTGAGTCAAACATGAAAGATAGACATATGCTGTTAAGGGCTATTTTTTAGGCAATTTTATGAAGAATATTTCCGTCATACATGATTTTTATGTAACTTTAACCATTAAAGCAGCACACGCGACAGAAGCTTAAAAAATGGAGTAAATTCTCCCGTTTTCCCAATATTTCCCTTCACTACTTTGCTCCAATTTATTGTAGCGTGATGAAAAGTATCCTATAATATGCTCAGAAGTATAAAGAATAATTGTACCAAGTTTCGTCGAAATCCGTCCAGTAGTTTTTGTTTCTATAAGGAACATACAGACAGACAGACAGACAGACAGACAAAAATTTTACTGATTGCATTTTTGGCATCAGTATCGATCACTAATCACCCCCTGATAGTTATTTTGAAAATATATTTAATGTACAGAATTGACCTCTCTACAGATTTATTATAAGTATATTATAAGTATAGATATAGAAGATAATTGAAACAGGTATGAGTTTTAGTTAGGAGTTTTTAGAAACGGTAGCTACAAACCTTGTAGTTGCGGCTGAAACAGAGGTATTCAATAACAAACTACAAATAAAATCGTATTGTTTTGGTACTAGCGACCGCCCGCGACTCCGTCCGCGTGGATTTCGGTTTCCGTACACATAATGTTGAAAGCCCTCATAATTAATTGGACAATCCAACACAAAAAAAATTATTCCATTCGAGCCATTAGTTTTAAATAAACAAACTGTTCTGTTTTAATATAATATTAGTATGTGTGTAGATGTGAGTTAATGTTAATGGGTGTAATTTTATGGGAAACCTCAAACAGCACAGACCTTTAAAATAATACGTAAATACTATTACTATTTTTAATGATTTAAATAATTATGAATAGAACTAATTGTGCTCACAACCCCTAAGGTATACTAACGTTGCGAATAACTCAAAAATAAAATGTATCTCATTCGACGTGGTTAAACACAAATAAGATCCATCGGGACCGTTTCGTAAAAGGGTTTTGACCTGTTAATGATAAAGTATCTATCTAGCAAAGTATAGTTACAAACAGTAGTGAAGTTAACGCTAGCGTTGGTACTTGTAAAATACATACAACATATACTTATAAAATGCGAAAGTTCTTATCTATATACCTACTAATATTAAGAAGATCGAGTTTGTTTGTTTGCTTGAACGCGCTGTCTCAGGAAGTACTGGTTTCGAATTGAAACATTATCTTTGTGTTGTAAACAATATTTGGCGGGGAAGACATAAAGGTATGTGTCTCACTATGTGTAGTGTGCGAAAACCGAAATCCACGCGGACGGAGTCGCGCGGGTGGATGCTAGTTTCAGATGTTTTTGCAAGACAAGGCAATAAAAACAGTGAAATGGTGGTAACTAATACTCGTACTCTATTGTATCTCGCAATTGTTTTTGTGTATGAAAAGAAAGATACATGATTTATTTAAAGCTAGGCAGCCGTTTCTTCAACTGTTAAGAGTATCTACTCGTATACGTAAAAGCCCTCTCGCGAAAAATGATAGCATATGATTTACGGATTTATTGACAGTATAGACAACGGATAAACATGACTGATTTTGCAAATACGTATCATAAGTAAAGATCTCCTTACTACAATAGGTACCTACACAAGACAAACTGACTGAGAATATTCGACTATTTTTATCGTGGTACTTGTATCGCTCTCTTCAAATTCCCCCTTCAAATGCTCCCATGGGATAATACAGGAATCTTGATGACGCTGGCAAAGCCGCAGGTAATAACTAGTAACATTATATTAGTATGATATCATAGTTTGGTATCATGCAACAAATAAACGTATTTTCTTTCTTACTGTTTTCCATTCATCCTCCTAGCGTTCATCCGGTTTCTGTGCGGGGTCCGCTTTGACCATGATCCAGGATTCTTTCTTACTGTTTTCCATTATACTATGCAAATCCTCCGATTGTCCAGGGAAGATTGCACGGCGCGAGCCAGGTAAACACAGATGCCTCTCTACGTCCTCTGCCCACAAAAAGGACGCCAGGGGGAATTTTAATTGGATTCTCGGGCAGTATAGGCGATTGAAGGGTTATTTAGATTGTGATCTCGGTCCCTAGATATCTCTATTTGTATCTGACTGTCTTCTTGTATTATTATTGTCTTGTCCTAAAAGCTAGTATTTAAATTCGGTTTCAGATTAATATACAAGGGGGTACCCAAAAGAAACCGGACTTTATAGATTTTTTAAGCAAAATATCTTTAATCCACTTCGAAGCAGTTCTCGCTGGCACTAATACACTTGTCCAATCTTTAATTCTATTGCTGGAAACATTTTTTAGATTCATCTTCTGTGATGCCCGACAGCGCCTTCGTCGTTTTTTTCTTCACTTAAGAAAAATCGGCGATACGTTTTTTTTTTCACGACCATTTCTATTTGGGGAGCTAATAAAACTCGCAGGAGGCAAGGTTGACCTCGGAAAAATATCTAACAATTTTTTAAACTCTTTTTTCAAAGCAAAGCATGGTTCCAAGTGACGATGTTTTTGTTCTGCAGTTAGCAGTCGAGGCCCGAATTTGGCTGCCAACCTTTTCATCCCCAAATCTTCCGATAAAACCGGCTGAACTGAACGCAAGTCACTCCAGACAGCTCTAAAATTTCTTCAATAGTCCGTCGGTGATCTTTCAGGATGATTCCACGAATTTTTAAACACACACCCGTCGGTTCGAATCCTGGATGGACGGCCGGAGCGAGGTTTTTCGTCAATATTAACGTTTTACAATTTTTGAAACGAGAATATCACTAAAACACTTTTAGTTTTCCTAAAAGCATAATCTTTATAAGCCCCTTTTAATATTTTAAGAATTTTGGTGCCAGTTTGTCCAAAAAATAAGCAAAACTTTACGCCCGCTCGCGCTTTTCCTGAGAATCAGCCATTGCAAAAACCACGCGCAAACGAAACACCTGTCACTATAAAATATCACAAAAACCGAACGGAACCTTCTTTAGTGATGAAACTTGACTAACTGACTCTGGAATAGTTGTTCTATACGCCTTTAGAGTTTGAACGCGTCACTAAAAAAATCTACCCACTACAACATCAGTTCGGTTTCTTTTGGGTACCCGTAGTATATTATACATACTAGCGGCCGTCCGCGACTCAGTCCGCGTGAATTTCGGTTTCCGCAAACATAGTGTTATATTTAAGCTTATAAAGCCTTTCACGACAAACCAGTATTTCCTGTGATTAATGTTATATTTATCCTATGTTCAAACAAACAAACTCGTCGGCTTTATGCTGCACCTATCCTCTAAGCCAGGCTTAGAGGATAGGTGCATAAGTCTATGCATAGGTTCAGGTGCAATTCTTATTCCTTCCTTGTCATAGTTCGGTGGGACAGCAATCTCCACGATTCAGTCACAACCGTAGAGAGATCTCAGGCGCAGAGCCAACGGTTTTTGAAGTTGCTTTCTCCCGAATGGAAATGTGATACTGCTAGCTTAACAACTAAAAAACTCATAATGGGCACGTCTTTTGAGTTTTCGTCTTCGTCTTTTAAGGGTACATTTTTTATATGTTAAGTGTACCGTAATGAAGCAGGCAAGAGATTTTGCTGATACAGATAGTTAGTTCACAACCATTATAAATTATAGAATTTATAATTAAGATAAAATCCATCATGTATTAGGGATCAATTTCCTAATCTCCAATCACTAAGCGCAACAAACACTTCGATAAATAATACCTTACAAAAAAGTTCGAAACACAAGAAGGCATAAAGTTGTTTTTTCTCTTATATCTCTGTCTGACTGAACTTACCTATACCAATATAGTCGGGACGTGCTTTTAGCGGGAAACTTTTCAGATTTATCTATATGATATGTGATGCTGATCCTCTGTACTAATGTAATAAGAATCCAGAGTCAGTGTTTTCGTAGTGTTATTGAAAATGAAAGTGTAGAAAGTCTATTTTCTCTGGAAAATACTAAATAGTTTTACGGTATCTTGTTTTATAATAATAAAAAAAGAAAGTTGAAGCCACCTTGTGGAGACAACTAACTGCGTTTTTAAAGTAAATACTTAAAACATTTTTCGTGGAGATAACTATATTATTAGAAGGATTTTTATACAGAATCGACTAGATTTTCATTTCAGAAATTCCCTCATATTTCAATTTGTCAAATATATTCGTCTTAATACAAATTACATTTCAATTTTGGTAATCTAATCGATATTACAGGTAACATCGTTACACATATGGATATATCGTTAATGGTAAACAGATGAAATTACCTATAAACGCCTTGACGTATGATTCAATTTGTTCGCAAATCCATTAATTCTACGAATTTAACGTATGTTCGTCATTGCTAGAGTATTGTTACATCCCGGTCTTATCATGTAAAATAATAATACCTACTTTTGGAAATGTAGGTTCATATGATACAGCTATACACATACAGATACGTCTATACATCTTCTTACAACAAAACAAAAAGAAAATAACATCGAT
This sequence comes from Nomophila noctuella, assembly GCA_958496325.1. NCBI lineage: Eukaryota > Metazoa > Arthropoda > Insecta > Lepidoptera > Crambidae > Nomophila > Nomophila noctuella. The sequence goes on along the minus strand of OY292483.1, from coordinate 14,449,852 downwards.
ATGTTGTTTAAAACAACGGAAACACATCGGAAATGACCTGCTCGATGCCGATATACTATGGTTGCAGTAAAGATTCAGTACTTTAACTAACAACTTGAATAATTTCAGTAAAAAATGATACTTTAGTTACGTTATCAATGTGATACACTTATCGATGACTTGGTTTCTGCAATTGATTGCTTTCGACATTCTTATCTCCAGCTCGGCAGATGTCATCATTGCCAAAGTTAAGATACGTATTTGCTGGTAAATATGACGTAACAAATGTCTCGAAATATTAGATGAATTTACTAAGAAGGGCTTAAAAGATGGTTTAACCGAAAAAAAAACACAATTTTGTGGACGCGTATAGAAATGTATTATGCGTATTTTCATAACTAGCTTACTTCACAAATCTGAAGTTTATTATTGTTCGTTCTTAGTTTTGGTGTTAATTTTTTCTTCTTTTCAAGATACAACTTCGAGAAGTTTGTAGAAAAGATCCCAGAAAGCCATTCTGTCATAAAAAGGTTTGCCTTGAACACTGAGTTCTGAATCTATCACGAAGCACTTCGTGTCTTCAGGTGTAACCACCGGCCACTCGACTGGCAATAGGTCTGTTGTTTCAGGGGTCGGATTTCTGAAACATAATTAAGGTATAAGTAGGTAATGCCGAACACTAAAATTCAATGAATTCAGTTGTCTTTATTCTATGTAAAAGATATATGGTATTTTTGAATAAAGTAAAAAATATTACATCTACGTAAATCTGCACAGGGATGCAAAGGCTTTTGGCAGAAACATACTTTTCTTAGAGGCGTTCGTTAGATATTGAAAAGATATTCAAAATGATAGAATCTTCTCACCTGTATTTAACGAAATTAGTCCACAACGTCGTGATCCTATCAATCATCAGCTGATCATCATCACTAGGCGTTTCATTCAACGGAACCATGTCAAACAAATAGCCCAACTCGTCGGCGTGGAAAGCTCCAATCCCAGTGGCATTATTATTAAACTTCAAAAAGTTCCTGTTACCATCGTAGTCGAACATGTAATGGAATACAGAACTGATGTCATTTTCAAAATATTTCTGGATACTTCTATAAGTGGGATGCAAGAAATATATATCAGAACGGAAATTGCCAATCTCCTGTCGTACATCTTCGCTTACTTCTTCCCCTCCTATGTAGAACTTACGAACAATATCTATCAATTCATCGAGTAATTCTGTGTTAAGACTGAAATCATATTGCAGTCCAGGAAATGGATCAATAATAGCTAGTGGATCGGCTTCATCAAAGTTTATACCGAATTCATTGCTATTAAAACCGATCAAAATAGCCTTTGATCTTGCATTTGGTATATTAACTTGAGCTGGAAGTTCAGTTATGTAGCCTTCTACGTTTTCGAATTCTTGTTCAACACACGGTGCCAAAAAGGATCCAATTTCCTCTGTAGCTGCAATCACTAAGTCTGTATCAACTGTTCGTAGGAAATCCAAAGCATCTTCCAAACTGCTCGCTGGATGCCCAAGATGTTCAGAAAGTTTCAATGGAATGCTAGGATCTGATTCGGAGATTGCAAATCTAGATAATGCAGTTCCACTTTGAACAATGACGTTATTGAATAAGTTTTCTTGTGAGTAAAGTAAATGCAAATCTACAGACGCTGCACCAGCGCTTTCTCCCATTATCGTTATTTTGTCGCTGTCTCCTCCGAATGCATCGATATTGTTCTTGACCCATCTCAAAGCTGTCAACTGATCCTTGAGACCTTGGTTACCAGGTACCTCAGGGGTATCAAGGCACATCCAGCCGTAAGCTCCAAGACGGTAATTGAGAGTCACAACAACGACGTCATGTCGGACTAAAAATTTCGGACCGTGTGTGTATCTTCCACCATATCCGATGCTGAAAGCTCCTCCATGGATCCATACCAGCACTGGCAGGCGATTCCTGGAGGTAGCTGTGTGAGGCACGTATACGTTGAGGTGGAGGCAGTCGAGTGTTCCAGTCAGAGTGTTGCCGAACTCTTCTCTTTGAGGGCATACAGCGGTGTCGTCGTATGCATTAAATGTATCTTCAAATCCTTCGTGTGGTATCGATGCCTAAAACAAGGGTGTCTTCAGTTATTTTAATGTCTTTTTTGCTCTGTGTAAAAAGTAAGTCAGTCCGGAAGATTGCATTTCGTTTTATCTGTTCGGAAAATATTCACTGACACTCGTAGAATGATCGCGATGATAAGAAATAGGTGGGTCGCGTGAAAGATGTAAGTGCAAAAGGACAACTCATAGTCGAATTTCGAAAATAAGCAACTGAACTGATCTTATTAATACGTATCAATTATACATTAACAATATCAAACAAGTCTATTTGAGATAGTTTTTACTTCACCCACTCGGTAGGAGGCCAGAAATGTCATCTTCAGGTAAAATCTTCTTTTCAACTTACCCCAAATGGATTTGAAGGGTCGACTGTGGCGTAAGGTATACCCAAGAACATGGAATAGTCGCCATCGGATGCAGTTAGCCCACGTATGAGCCCAACATTGGTCTCCACAAGTGGATCCACTCTTGGTAAGGCATTACTGCTATAAGCTAAGAGTAACAACACAGATACTATACACGCCCTGCCCATCTTGATCTTAAAACTATAGTGATACTAAGTCGATGTGTAGCGTTCGTGTTATATGACATTATTTTAGGAGTCTGTAGTCAATTGAAAAATCCTTAATTTTGGGTTATCTATCAAAATGCTTAGATCAATTTTGTAAATGTATTATGATACGTATGATCATGGTGATGTCGGAAAAATCGTACTAAACATCGTCAAAATAAACTTTGTGCAATTTTTCAAGTTTTTGATTGTTTAAATTAAATAAAAATAAAACACTTCGTCTGTAGCTCGATACTGTACTGACCGTTTGAGATAATCGGGATGATTTTATCTTGGCAGTCTATATCAATATTGCTTACTCTTTTTGTGATCTTGTATGTTGTTGATAGTGGAATGTATTTGAGTTTAGAGATAATACAAATATCACGCTACCTACAAAATGTTACTGTTCTCACGTAAATGTTGAATTTCATATTCCACCACAACATATGTATGTGCCTACGAGTAAGTGTACAAACATACCAGACCGAAATTACGCGACCGAAATGTTCTTTAAATGAAGGATGACACACCATGCCGAAAATACGTTACGTAATTTTATATAGAAAATGCATTGCCGCCGAACATATACTCGTTTATTAAAATTTCACCCGAAAATATTTCAGATAATTATCTAGCTACATTTTATTTCCTCGAAACTACATTGCGAACCATCCCTTGTCAAGTCTTACATATTCATGTATCGGCTGAATAAAATCCTTGTGACGTTGTAGCGAAAATCGTAATCATTATAAAAGGCACGGCAGAAGGTCCACTCACAACTATTAGTTTGCCGAGGGCGATGGGACACAATAGGTACAGACAGCTCTTTTATACATGTTACATGTAGTATGGGTTATAAGCATTCGTCTTTTGCATCTTACGTTATTATAAAACATTCATACAGGTTGTAAATGTTAATATCGGGAGATGATGTATGAAGTATCTATGTACCTTAAAAAGAAAGGTGACCAAATATTTTTATTGTACATATGTTTCAAGCATTTTTCGTTATAAACAAATTTATAGCGCCCATTGCAATCCGGGCAAGGGGTGTCATGTGACTTTTTCTTTGTTTATAATTAAAAATATATTTACTATATTTTTTGCCACTACGCTAATCCTATAAATATTGTTCCTACTCCTAGATCTACCCGACTACTATTCATTTCATAAATAAACCAAAAACAGATTAAATTCGCGGTTTAATTAGAACTACAAAACCCGACGTTTTGACTGCTTATTATCGGCAGTGCGAACCGCGATTTTAATCAGTTTTTAGTTGTTTGATACAATAATAAATCTTGTTATTTCCCAAACATGCCTAGCGTCCTGCGTAGTAATCCATATAATAATTTATACCCCTTTTTTATGTAACAATAAATTAATTAATTCCTTGGACTAAAGCACCAATTTCCTAGCCCCATTATAAGCAAAGAGGCTTTTACCATGGATGCTCAGGAACGGATAGATATACCTTAATCCTTTTTTAAGCATCTAAGACTCGAGTGAAAAATGCCGATGTTCATAAACATTTGCCCCAAGCGAGATTCGAACCCGCGACCCTTGGTTTTGTAGCCACTCTCTGACCACTAGACTAACGGGCCCGTCAAACAACAAGAGGAAGGCATACAAGCAAAAGGCTAAGTGATCATCGGCGACCATGTTACATCAACAACCCCTCAACTGAGCTCTGGACTAACTTACGAACAGAAACATGAAAAATTAAAATGAATACACAATATTAATTGTCTTTGCATTTACAAAATTAACGTGTGAATGGGATCTCCTGTTAAGTATAACACTTGTGTAAGGAGACCCCGCTCTTTCTTACAGTTGGTAATTAAGAAGACATAAAGCATAAAAAGATAGTTACATATGTTTAGTATAGTATAGTATCCGTAATCCCCCTGATGTCTTGAGCCTCAGACGACAGTCTTACAGTATAACTACACGCACTCTCGGTAATGGCACTTCCCAGCCTACGAGTATATTGATTGGATTTTGTAATTTTAGTAGTGGAACTAGTGCTTCAGTTTACGTACTTTCGGCTTAGTAAGAGTTTCGATTTAATGGAATTGTCTTGCCAGCAATGTTTTGGAAGTAGTTAAAGTAAAAACATTTAAAGCAACGTAAGTTGCAATAAACTTAAATGTACTTGGTGAGTAAAAGTAAATTAAGTATCCGTAGATGCATTTCACAATTCTCTCACACTCAACGTTCGGTGGAAGATTACGAAACGAATAGATAATGACGGGACCTATTTCCAGAATCCGGAATGTTCAGATTAATGGAATCACACACTAGCTGTCGCCTGCGTCTCCGTCCACGTGGATTTCGGACTTTCGGTTGGAATGGACTATCCAACACAAATAAATGTATTTGTTTCATTCGAACCAGTAGTTTATGAGATAAGCACGTTCAAAACAACAAAAAAAAAACTCTTCAGCTTTATTTAATTACTATAGATTTTCGGCCTAAGGATTACTTTTCTGTACCTTATACCAGTATGCCATAATGAAAATAAATAACAACTCAGTTCTAGAATATTATATTAATTGGCGAAGTGGCGAAACCTGTGGCCCAAACGCCATCGCACATCACTAGCACACAGTATATTTTAACTAATTCAAGCTTAACCCACTGAATGAATAGACCCGATTCAATACAAGTTGCGATGAAAGGGCTCGACCGAGGGGAAGTTTGAACTAAAATAGACCGAAGAGTACAAGTATGTTTTAGTTATTAAAAGTACTTTGAAGTGAATTATTTTAACACACGATTGTCAATTTCTTTGAAAATTCTATTTGTATTAGTGGGTTATTGGGTGTTTGACTGCATCTAAAATAAATAATGAAACCCTCACATTAAAGAATGAATTCAAAAACGAGCACAAATAAATATGCAACAGTTACTGTTGCGCTTAACTATTAATAGATAATCGGAACTAAAAGTATCGACTTGACAATACTAACATATTACGTCATAGCTTACTATTTCATACAGTTACCCTACGAGCTTACGTAAATGAAGTTTTTTAAGAATGAGTGTCACTCAAACTACGTAGTGGCGACCGATTTGGAATATGAATTTTTCACCAAGAAGTCACTGGTTCGAATTTGGGACATAAACAAACATGTCCGTATGTACTGTTATATGCATTTCTGTCTTTCTAACCCATACATAAATTCCAATGTTGGTACTGATTTAACCGTCACCTAAACGGGATCAGATCAATTCACGTGCGGTTTTGTGGCATTGTTGATGCAATATTGGCAACCGAATGCAGTTGAGAAATGATATTTTTTTCCATTTATTCTTTGTAGAGTGGCATCAGCAGAGTTATTGGCAGCTGTCGGAGGCCTATTTCGTATAAAATGGGTCAGAAGTAGGGATGCTAACACTGCTTACTGAGGATCAGTGGTTTCATTTAATTCAAATCCATAACCTTTTCAAATTATTGTGTTACTACCGGCGACTTCGTCCCCGTGGATTTCGGTTTTCGCACACATAGTGTGATTCTATAGCTTAAAGTCTTTCTCGACAATGGACTATACATCACAAATATATTTTATTCAATTCGAACCAGTAATTCCTGAGATGAGCGTGTTCAAACAAACTCTTCAGCTTTATTATATTAGTATGGATTAACGAGATTCCGGATGGCATGGAATGAAACTCACAGCGAAGCGACTCTCGAGGCAATTGCTATAAAGTGGTGTGACATTGCCTTCTTTAAAAAGACTAAACATTACCCTGTAGCATTAACTCTCCCCAGCTTTGCATACCTACCTAACTCACCTCTGGTGATATCGTGATATCATGCTGCAGGTGACTCAACTGCGGTATGATATCAGCAGATATGAAATGCTGCTACGTCACTGAATACTATGACACTGACGCATTATGTAAGGTTCTTTTTATCTCACCACTCCGTGAGACTCCGTCCGCATAGATGTCGGTTTTCGCACACATAGTGTTATATCAGTAATATTATAACTTAAAGCCTCCCTCGACTAATGCACTATCCAACGCCAAAATGATTTATCAATTCGAACCAGTAGTTTCTGAGATAAGTGCGTTCAAACAAAGACACAAACGTACAAACAAACAAACTCTTCAGCTGTTTCATATTAGTATAGTATAGATAGCGCCGATGTTGAGGTCTGAAAGACAGTTACTGTGTTCAAAACCGATGCCTACCCACATACTAGAATGGAGAGAATGGAGGTTTATTGATCGCAACCTTTCCCTAGATTAGTAATTAGTATTAGTAAAGAGATTTGTCTAGCTCAAAACCAAGCTTAAAGTTTGTATGGACATTAGCCGGGCTATTTATACTTTACGTAAATCATAAAAGTTTGTCCTCAATTGAGTTAAGTGGTACAACCCTAGTCATCGGTGACAGTGATGCGGGAGTCACGCGCGTCCCCATGCGAGGCTTTATTGAAATAGATTGACCGCAACTTAACTTACTCATTACTAATAATATCACAATCCCATTATTTTTGTTGCCATGGGAGATGCGCTGCTGATTTGTGGTAACTTTAAGATTATATAATTAGGAACTAAACTTGTTAAACATGCTTATGTTTGGAGATACGAGTATATCTCATTTGACGAAAAATTATTCATAAATTTATAAACAAGAAAAAGCCATCTTTTATATTAGGTACCTACTTTATACTGAGGGTGAGGCTCCACCAAAACTAAGATGTGTGCTGTGTCGTAAGTAGCCAACAGGATTTCAAGCTGTGATTGATCACGTGCTAAGGCCAAAATGTATATATAATTACGACACATCTCTGTTCCTCAGCCCGTAGCTTTGGTGTACTTTCACCATAATTCGCTGTTTTGACAATAGCAACAAATTACGTCACTTGTTGCTTAATCATACAGTTTTCTGCAAAACCTATCGGTTTTGAAATTCCATACAAGAAGTGACTTTGATTTTCCAGTCCATTACCCTACTTATATATTGTCCCTTTTTGCATTAGCTCTTAGCTTTGGTGGACTTTCACCATAATTCGCTGTTTTGACAAAAGCAACAAAATCACTTGTTGCATAATCATACAGTTTTCTGCAAAAGCTATCGGTTTTGAAATTTCATAAAAGAAGTGACTTTTAATTTTCCACTGAATTACCCTACTTATTTATTGTCCCTTTTTGCATTTCCCATTTTCGTCCCCGTTTGAGTGAGTTTCAGGTTGTATACCTTTTTACACGCTGATTGACGTAAAAGCGGAAATATCCGTATACCTGGATAGCCGTAAGTGAATTACGTATCTCTACATCTACCATTGTCATGATATTATTTTGGTATCGAGTACTCGGATGAGGTAATCCACTTTGAGCACCCAATTTTTAAGCACCGGCAAGTTTAGCACCTATTGATATTTTTGGCAGTCCAATTTAATATTTTTGGTAAGTCAATAATATGAATTGGTGCGGTAACAAACATGTTAGGAGAGCCGACCCCACCTATAGTATGAAAAAGTAAAATATATAAATGGAAGAAGGTTTAAAGAGAGGTAGAGCTTAGTGTAACTTCCACTCGAATGAGCCGCTCGTCTGGGGAAGTACCTCCACCTTACAGAATACCACAGTAAAGTACTAACTTACTTAGCACTTCGTTACTGATGCGCTAGATTTCTGCTAGTGAATAGGGTCGCAAATTGCAATGCATCTGCGGCACTTGTGCGAAAATGGATGCTAAAGGTGGATTACCTCCCGCGGAAGGTTCCCGAGGGTAATGTGACGTCATATCAATCCCTTCCGCCGTTCCGCGCGATTTAACTTTATTGAACTTTTGGACGAGCGGAGACCATTAATATTCCGGTAATCTGACTGTGAAGCGTGATTCTATCGCCGGATTTGTCAAACTTGGATCTATAGTTGTGATTAACGAGGCGGACGAGTGAACACGAGTACTTTGTCCTTCCTATAAGCGTTCTATCATATGCATTACGTACTTCCAGCAAAAGATCTAATGTGAAGTGAAGCCTCTTTATGTCCCACTGGGAATTCATGATCATCTTTGAAACCGCTTAGGTAATCGGTACAAAAATGGATCAACCTAGAATTTTCTTGGACAGTTTTAACGAAGCTGAAGTCACGACGTTTGCCAAATGCAATCTGCATTTGGATAAATATTTATTTACAAACCCGGGCTGTGTTAGAAAAATCCATTCAAATTATGTTTTTACTTAATATTAAATCTTGCTATAATGTCAATATATTAACCGATGGATCATGCAGGCAGATAACTTTTCATTGAGCCAGTGTAGAAAAAGATCTAAAGGGTGGGCTGAACATATAGAAAAAAAATACTAATACAAAAGGTTTAATATTCTATTAGGTAGGTTTATTATTATATTAGGTACGGAGAGTACACCCTCCGCAATTACCCTCAAAAATAAAACCGAATGCCCGGCCGTGAAAACTTCGGACCCGACGGTAAAGTCGTAAAAAAATTGCCCACTTGTCAACAGATAAAAAATGTCACGGCAAATATTTACGCAGAGACGTTTGAGAAAAGCAAACGACCTTTTCGGGACTAACTGGTGAAAGTGTTGGGAAAAACATTATAAATCTCGAAGACAGTTTCGCGGTTATTTAAAACGAACAAACAGGAATAACAGTTATCTGTATTTTCTGTAGGAAATCGAGTTTTTTCGATTAAAGTGCTCGGATTCCTGTGTATTTTCATGGGTGGATGTCCAATTGTACGAAGTACAGCAGTGGCCTGTGACAAGTTGATGATACAGATGATGTATACAGAATGAAGCAAGCTTTAGAATTAGGCACGCTTTAGAATCAAGCAAATTAATGTCTCTGTGGTAAATAATTTAAGTGACAGGTACGTCGAAGGTACTTAGATGGAATATCAGTCACTTACTACGTAAATAAGAGGTTTTTCATCATCATCATCATTATCATCCTAGCGTTATAACTCCCGTTCGCTTCTTCGGTCTTTGCCTTGAAGCCAGGGTCCGCGCTTTATTATTCTAGTATGTCTATACTTATGTCATAAAGCTGAAGAGTTTGTCTGTTTGAACGCGCTAATCTCAGGAACTGCTGGAGCAAAGTGAAAAAATATTTTTGTGGTAGATACAGTCTATTTGTGGAGGCTTTAAGCTATGATGTGAGGAAACCGAAACCATGCGGACGAAGTCGCTTGCGGCCGCTAGTGTAAAGATATACATATATCGTCGTGTCTCTTCGAATTGGTCCCCAAGCCACGGTCGACACGAAAGCAATTTACTGTTTATTTATACTAACATCGTCGCAGTCTGCTCATAATTATAAACTTTTTGCTACAGCCCCTGTGTGAGCAATCTGGGTTTTGGACGGTGAATTAGTATGGAGCGTCGCTCGCTATGCTATATAAAAGAATTTACGAGAGAGAAACTTTATGTAACTTTATAACACAACTGAAATGTTATTTATTCTATACTTCAAGGTAAAAAAGGTTTTGAATCACAAATAAAACATACTTATAAAATTATATTAATAATATAAATGTGAAAGTTTGTTTGTTCGGATGTTTGTCCGTCAATCACGCTAAAACCATTTTGGTATTCAGGCAGGGTATGGGCTGGTTTAGGTAAAAGGTTTACATACATACGTTTTATCGAAATAAAACGTATGTTTTATTTCGATTAAAATTAAATGATTCTATGGGATAAAAGCTAGTATTTAATAAAGTAATGGTTATGTTTTGTTGAAACAGTAAACAGTGTAACGAATTCAAACTTATTGAATGAATATACAATTTTTTTTAGTTCATAAACAGTTGGGTATTCAATTAACTTACATCAATAGACAAAAAGTAAACACGTCTTAAAAATAACAACGCTTCAAAAATATAGTCTCGTTTGCTGCACGGCTATCCATCAAACTGTTTTAGATTTCTTCATTATTTTAATATTAGTGTACAAAATGCTCCGGAGGGAAACACGAGCTAATTTATTGATTGTACTGTTGTAGTGTGGTAATAAAACGCAAGGTATGTATGCAACGGTAGACGCTCCTGCTCGCCCGGCGGCCGGTACAAGAGTGCGCGGCGAGCTCCCGCTCTCCGCGCCCCCACCACCGCACGCCGCGCCAGCAAGCGTGTCCACTATATTTATTAGCTATACATCACATCTACCTTTTACAATGAAATAAAACAAAACTCTATTAGTTATTTCCCAAGTACATCATTGTATCTGACACAACCAAGTTTCCTTAAATAATTTACACAGATCAACTATATATACTATAACTATATAAATCAACAATATAGATTGACATAAACATATCTATGATAAAGATAGCATAACTAATCGTCTACATCACGATTGTCAGAGCATTCACTAGAATCTCTCATAGTTCTATAATTTCCATTAGAAAATAATAATTACCTTCCACTTTCCTTCAACTTGTTTTAAATGTACGTTTTTTCCTCTTTATATGCACTCTGTTATTGTCATTTTCCAAATCTATTTATTTATATAAGTAAGTTAATTTATTTAATAAGTACAGCCAAAAAATATATATTGTTGCTAATACTAACAAAATACATATGAAGGAACCGTTCTGATATGCATCACAATAACTGCGTACATAAAACTTACTAGTAGGTACAGTAAATATATACAATGGGACAACTGAGTCGGAAGCACCCACCGGGCTATTTATCCGACAAATACATTTAAATTTAGAAAAGTTTTGACAATAAATATCAAGATCTACAATAATATTACTAACCTGATATTATACTCAGCCACAATCCTTGCCAAAGGGGGTTGAAGACCGAGTTTTGAATTTATTTTACTCAGATTCAGATTCGTTAATTGCAAGTCACAAGTTATTAAAGATGTTTAAATGTTAATAATTGTATTTGTGACTGTAGAGGAAATAATGTAAGAAGCAATAGCTTATATTGTTGTTTCTCTTTACAGGTATGTAAATAAGTTATTATTCTTAGCGTAAGTGTAAAATTAAGTGTAATTAGGTATGATTGTCATGCTCACAATAAATTTCTCTTCACAGAGCAACATACGAAACTATTGTTTCATTAAATAAACAACCTATTACAATTATATGTAGAAAGTAAAGGTGACGCCCTGCAAGGGCACAACAAACGTGTGGGGCAACTATTGCCTTTTTTTTTTTTTTTTTTTTAATAAAAAGGATAGGCTTTTCTATATTAATTAAGACGCTCATTATAAGGTTGACGATGGGAATTTCCGCTACACAGAAATGCCAAATGCTTGGTAAAAGCACGCTGAATGCTCTCCACTCTGCGAGTGTACACTATAAAATGGACTCCAGATTCAGGAAGCAAATTCGAGATGCCTGCGCACTAATGCGTTATATTACTTGATGTGGAGTCATTTTCCAGCGATAAGGGATATACAGATTGCATCGCACCAATCTACCTTTCTCCCAAGGTCTTTTTGAATGAGGTTACTTTCCTCGAAATTAACAGATTTCTGTAAATTTTGAGGTCACCGGCAAATAAAAATGTTATGCAGTTTTTATATTTTGAAAGAGAGATCGATATCAAATCTCTAATGTGCATAGATATTAAAGAACAGATGAAAGACTTGAAGGCCTTTACTAAACAAGAAAGCGTTGATATAAGGCGGTAGTTATTTATACACATGTGGCGGGTCATTTCATTCTCTCTCTAAGATGGTTGAGTGAGGTGATGGCTGCCGCCACATACGTCATACTTGTGAACAGGTGCCACCTTTGGGGACTGGTCGACCAGGGCGCCTCCAGTCCAGAATAAATTAAGAATTTAATTTTCATTTTTTTAATTTATTAGGTACACACAGTAGACTATGTATGACTCAGTGAAAGCAATTGCTGATGCATTATTGTTGCAAGTTTATTTTTATATTATTGTAATGATTTTGGCATTTAAAAAGAGCAACTGTCGAGTATCTTGCCGATTCTTCTCGGCAGAATAACAGTCATTACTAATAAAAGTCATTAAAATAACAGTTTGTTTTGATGACGATTCATAAGTGCTTATATTAAGCCCATTTGAATTGTGACATCTACTTCAGAGCCAGTGGTATTCGATGTCGTCTCTAGGTATGATTAAGGTATTTAAGGAACCGTTTCTGTACTTTATCTTTTCCCGAAAGGGGGTTGATAACTCATTTGTTGAACCATTTAGGATGACTTCGTCTACTACGACGTCGTTGTTTTCCTGACTCAACATAAAATAAAGAAATCATTTGATCAAAATCTCCACAAGCCAAAAACTAGACCGGCCAAATTACATACTGTAACGCAGCCACAATGTTACTATAGTCGGCTTTAAAATAATTGGATAAAGATACACTGTCGTTGGAACGGAGAAAATTTGATTTAGGGTAAGGCATGATAAACAAGAGGCTCGGATTAATCCCGTAGCACTTATTGATAGCATACCTGATGCTGCGGATTCGTACAACGCATAATGTATGGGACTGATAACTAGTCTAGATACTGTTCATCACTATTACTGATGTTATTGAGTTGATGAAGGCCATTAGAAGATAAAAAGCCGATTAAGTGTAACCCAAGTTGTACTTGTAATTAAGTGGCGTCATTACGTATCATCACTAGGCTCCCAGTGGATACCACCAAGGTTGCAGTCACAAACTACATACCTATTACAATATTTTCCGATCGGTATTGAGCAAGTTCCACAATGTTAAGAAAACGCTTTAAAGGTTCCAATTTTACTGGTGGAGGTACGAAGGTACTAGGTACATGTCGGCGATAACCCACCATGATCACCAGGCTCCATAATTTATAATAAATAACTCCTTGTCTCAATTGACAACACTTTTATTAAATTTCAAACAATCACTTGTATTATTACAGAGTAACGTTTTGTTCTACAGTTCAGGTGAGAATGTCCACTCTTTAGTGGCGCTCCAGCTTAAATACTAAGAGACAAACACCCCCTTCCAATCACGCCACCTGATCTGACAAACAAGTGACGTCACTTACAATAGAAAATTGTAATTAAATTTAATTTAAACTGTTTAACATTTATCAAATAATTTAAACATCAAAAAAATAATATTCAGCTTGATTAAAACATTTTAACTCATCTAATTTCATGGTAATTAAAATGTAATCGGAAGCGGAAATGTAACAAATCAAAGACACTAGCGCCATCTATATTCACAGCAGCTACTGGAACCGGAAGCGTCGGTAATTTTAATTTAAATAGAAGCGGAAGTTATCAAATAAATCAATAAATCACTTATTTATAAAAATAATAAATTTTAAATTAACAAATACATAGATTGCCGCCCATACGGCCATTCTGATCCAGCGCGCTCTCTGCGCTGAATTAGATATTGCATGCAGTTAACATAAATTCATAATTATAATATCTTAACTTAAATATGGCATCACCAACTTTTGATTTAGCCATTACACAACAGGCATCACCCTCCCTGGGATCTAGCCAACAAAATATCAGGCATCACCCATCCTGGGATCTAGCCATCACAACACAGGCATCACCCATCCTGGGATCTAGCCTCCAAGACCAGGAAAGGAAACGCATGGTGGCCAGCCAGCGCTAGGGAAGGAATTGCGGAAGGGTAAAATAATGCACACACAAATAATGGATTTTGAAAACTTACTTCAGCATTACAATAAAACTAACCATCGTCCGCCCATACGGTAGGTTCAACATCACTGTCAAGTGGGTCAGCCTGTCCGATGGGTGCAGATCTTAAATAGTCATGGCTAGCTATTTTTTCCGAACATCCGCGTAAATTGACGTGTTTTAATCTATAACGATCGTTAGGTAATATTTCTAAAATTTCCATAGGGCCCTCAAATTTGGGTCCTAGTTTTGTAGTATGGCGTTCATGAATTTTCATTAATACAAAGTCTCCAACTTTAAAATGTTTGATTTGGGCTTTACCCTTATCAAATCGAATCTTGTCTTGAATAGACCGTTCGTCCATCCTTTCTTTACTAGCGTTCCTAACAGCCATAAGATCATCAATAGGTTCATCATCGTCAACTTGGAGAAGCTTGATAGATGGCGGGGAACATTTTTTGCCAAATAATAACTCCATTGGGCTTTTACCGGTGCTTTTGGAAATTGTGCAATTTATAGCTAATTGTAAATCTTGGATGGCGTCGTGCCAAGGTTTATCAAGCTCCACCACTGACATGTTGTCTTTGATAATCTTCATAATACGTTCTACCTGACCGTTTGCCCTGCTAGCGCCTTTTGCTACAACATGATGTTCTATACCGGATTTTTGACAGAACTGTTTAAAGTCCAAGGAAGTCATGCTCTTATCTTGATCAGTTATAAGCCTAGTAGGAGTACCAAAAATTGTAATTACTTCGCGAAAACATTTAATTGCCGAATCTGATGTGCGATCGTTTGTATAAACTAAATGGACGTATTTAGTGAACGCATCTATATAGACAAAAGCGTATTCTGATAGATTTCTTTTGCCATTCATTTGACCAGTAATGTCCGCGTGCACCGTGTGAAAAGGTATGGCAATTTTGTCAATCGGATGAAGAGAAACTTGCCTAGCACCAGATACACCCTTTCTTACTCTACAGCTTACACAGTTTTCAATGAATTTTCTAACCAGCTTTGACATATTTGGAAACCAATATTGTTCTCTTATTTTAGCTAATACTTTTTCCCAGCTAAAATGCTGAAGTGAACTGTGATAATGAGAAATTAAATTCCAACGGTAACTACGAGGGACAATTATCAATTTGCGTGTTTTATTATCTATTTGTACTTTACGTCTTAATAATTTATCTTTGGAAATAACGTATGTATCTGCAATGTTTTTGGGAATAGAATCAGACTGTAACTGATCAACTATATCTCTAAGAACATCGTCACGTTTTTGTTCGATAAGAAGCCAATTGTGGTCAAGAGTTGAACTGTTTAGAGAGAAGTGTAATGCTTGGGTCGACTTTGTTGTATAATGTGAGACAACTTTTTGTGCTTTAGTAATATTGACTGGGTTCCTACTGAAATAATCAGCATGAGCCAATTGATTTCCTTTCCGATATTCAATCTCAAACTGAAATGACTGCAGAAATGACCACCAACGATGAACTCTAGGCGTTAGTTCTTTCTTTTTAAGCGAAGCCTTGAGTGAGTTACAATCGGTAACGACCTTAAATGGCCGACCATAAAGAAAGTGACGAAAATGTTGAATAGACTTTACGACAGCCAGAGTTTCAAGCTCATATGAGTGATATTTGCTTTCTGTTTCTGTGGTTCGCATACTAAAATATCCAATAACATGGGGGATCTGATTTTGTCTTTGAATTAACACTGCACCATAACCAAGAGCGCTGGCATCGGTATGCAGTTCTGTTGGCAATTCAGGATCAAAGATAGTTAATAACGGAGATGACGTGAGACGGCCAATTATTTCTTGTCTAGCTTTCTCTTGAGCGTCAGTCCAATTCCATGGCACGTTGGATTTTGTTAACTCATATAATGGGGTCATAATTTTAGAAAAGTTGGGCACAAATTTTCGAAAGTAACTAGCTAATCCATTGAATTGGCGAAGTTCCTTTACGTTTTTAGGAACCGGTGAATTGGACAGTGCTTGTATTTTAAGAGGACTTGGTTTGACAGTGCCATTTTCAATAACGTTGCCCAAAAATTGAACAGAAGTTTTTAAAAATGAACATTTAGATATATTCAAAGAAAATCCTGCATCTGTTAACCGTTTGAGGACAAGATCTAGATTGTGCAAGCCTTCTTCAGCAGTTTCTGACATAATCAGTACATCATCAATGTAAACAAGAGCAATTTTGTCTTTGTAATCACCCAGAGCTTTATTGATTGCGCGTTGATACACTGATGGGGCATTGCAAAGCCCAAAAGGCATTCGCAAGAACTCATATTGACCATCGGGGGTAACGAAACCTGTTTTCTCAATAGAGTTCTCAGCAATAGGTATTTGGTGAAATCCCGCAGTCATATCAAGACATGTAAAGAAACGAGCCTTGCCTAACTTGTCTATCTGATCCGCAATTAACGGTAATGGGTAATGATCCCTCAGAGTATTGGCGTTGAGTTCTCGAAAATCAAAGCAAAGACGATCAGAGCCGTCTTTTTTCTTTACAAGCAGAATCGGGCTGCTAAAAGGAGAAGAGCTATCACGAATTATTCCATTATTCTTAAGATCGTTAATAATATCTTTAACCTTATCACGTTCTACTGGGGATAATCTATAAGGACGGCGCTGTACGATCTTTTCGGGGTTTTTAAGTCGAATTTCTAGTTCACCAGTATAAACCTTTGAAACCTTATTTCCAGTTGTGAAAATATGTTGATAGCGTTTGATTATATTTTTTAATTCTAAAAGCAAATTTTGGTTTTGGATGTCTGTGTCAAGGTTAGCAAGGGAAGTTAAAACTGTACACTCATTAACCGATTTGATAAGGTTGTCAGCAAGGTTCTGCTTTACTGATATACCAGAACTTGACAAGTTTACGCTGAGACCGGGAATTTGCAAAAGATCATAACCGATCAAAATGTCAAATTGAGTCTGAGTATCTCCCACTACATAAAATTCGAGCTCAACATTAACACCATCGATCTCAACGATGGTAGTTATAGATTGTGTTGAAGGAACTGGGCAGCCGCCTATACCCGAAAATACAACGTTTACAGTTTTTCGTTTCCCAGGAACTGACCCCGAAAAACGTTGCCGAAGTAATGAACAATCAGCGCCTGTATCGAACAAGCAATTGTAAAACGTATTGCCTATCTTAACTTGTGTGGTGCTGCGATTTACAGAATTGCAAATGAGAATAGTTTTACTTTTAGTAGCGGAATTATTTCGTTCATCATTTTGTTTCCGAAAACAATTCTTTTCTACATGGCCCAATTTATGGCAATATTTACATTCTACGGATTTTGCGGATGTACTGGGAATGCCATTAAATTTTGATATCAAAGTAGTAGTTGGATTATTACTTTCTTCACACTCACGAGAGCGATGACCGGGCTTATTGCATTTGAAGCAAATTAAGGGATTATTGTTAGGTGTGGATTCAGTTACTCGCGGCCTCTTATTATAGCTTTGGCTCAGTTTTTCTAAGTTATCAAGCTTGCGTTTACGATACGTTTTTAAAATGGCAACTAACTTAGGCAAAGAATCAGGCGTATTTCTAAGTAACTCTGACCTAATATGTTCAGGATAAATACCTGTTATCAAAGCGTCGATCACCTCAGCATCCGAAGCCTCAGGCCGCACCCGCCGGAACAATGTCCATCCAGTTGTTGCATATTCGGCGTAGCTCACAGCTTGATCCGATGTGTAGTTGCGCCATTTGTGAACGTCGTCAGCATACCGGAACTCTTTCCCAAATGTCCGAATCAAGTCTTCCTTCACTTGTTCCCAAGTTGTAGAATGTAAAGACCATGTATCAGCCCAAGTCTTCGCTCGTCCTTTCAGTTGCATGATAGCCTTCATTCGTGCTTCTTGAGGCGAAATGTTGAAAGTGGCTATTGTTTCATCGATATTTGCGCACCAGTCCCGGACATCATGTGAACGGATATCGGGGTCGAACGGCGGTAGGTAGAAACCACTGCGGTCACGTTCACGGGGCACGGGCGCAGCAGAGATAGCTGCGGTAACCGCACTCGCAGCCGCTTGTTTTGTCACAGTCGTCAGTAAGTTCATCACTTGATCCATGGTGAAGGTAGGCGGTGATGACGAGACAGGTCGAGTTCCCGTACTCCTGGAGGCTTCAATTATGGGGGATTGTGATCCCACCGCTGCTGTCGGCGATAACCCACCATGATCACCAGGCTCCATAATTTATAATAAATAACTCCTTGTCTCAATTGACAACACTTTTATTAAATTTCAAACAATCACTTGTATTATTACAGAGTAACGTTTTGTTCTACAGTTCAGGTGAGAATGTCCACTCTTTAGTGGCGCTCCAGCTTAAATACTAAGAGACAAACACCCCCTTCCAATCACGCCACCTGATCTGACAAACAAGTGACGTCACTTACAATAGAAAATTGTAATTAAATTTAATTTAAACTGTTTAACATTTATCAAATAATTTAAACATCAAAAAAATAATATTCAGCTTGATTAAAACATTTTAACTCATCTAATTTCATGGTAATTAAAATGTAATCGGAAGCGGAAATGTAACAAATCAAAGACACTAGCGCCATCTATATTCACAGCAGCTACTGGAACCGGAAGCGTCGGTAATTTTAATTTAAATAGAAGCGGAAGTTATCAAATAAATCAATAAATCACTTATTTATAAAAATAATAAATTTTAAATTAACAAATACATAGATTGCCGCCCATATACACAACGCAAATAATAATATTTTATTTATAGTATTCCCAGTTTGAAACTGTAGTCTGACCCAAACGCTTTTAATATCGTCGTATTTTAAGTCTTGTTAGCGAGTAGACAGAATATTTTGGGACAGAGCTTAAAGAACACTCCCAACATCCATTTTAGAAAACACCACCAGAGCCAACACACACACGATCCCTACGATAGACTATTGTCCACGATTTCGTCTGTCGAGATGTTAACCACGTTTCAGTGAGTGCAATGGCATGGTAATTACAAAGCAAAATGCTATCAAACACTAATTTCGTTTTGGCCTCAAGACCATGGATATATTGGTAGTACAACTTAGCATAAACACATCAAGCACGACCCATGTGCAAAACGTTACCTTTTTGGCCTCCGGCATGGTGACATTTGTCGCCGTGCGGTATAACTTTAGGCCTCGTCGCTTCCATTTTCAATTGTGGTGGCTAACAGTGGTAGGTACAGTTCAGATTTTCATCGAACTACCTCTTTGAATATTGTCGGTACAGTTCCGATTTTCATCGAACTACCTCTTTGAACATTGTCGGTACAGTTCCGATTTTCATCGAACTACCTCTTTGAACATTGTCGGTACAGTTCCGATTTTCATCGAACTACCTCTTTGAACATTGTCGGTACAGTTCCGATTTTCATCGAACTACCTCTTTGAACATTGTCGGTACAGTTCCGATTTTCATCGAACTACCTCTTTGAACATTGTCGGTACAGTTCCGATTTTCATCGAACTACCTCTTTGAACATTGTCGGTACAGTTCCGATTTTCATCGAACTACCTCTTTGAAAATTGTCGGTACAGTTCCGATTTTCATCGAACTACCTCTTTGAACATTGTCGGTACAGTTCCGATTTTCATCGAACTACCTCTTTGAATATTGTCGGTACATGGTTTAGGTACCATTTGATTATTTAGACTACTTCTTAAGTGTTACTCTCAGTTGTTGTCAAAAGTAATATTAAACTTTATCATTAATTACACGAAACTTAAATATGTATTTTAAGTTTGGATAGTATCTTTAATCTTACT
This sequence comes from Nomophila noctuella, assembly GCA_958496325.1. Lineage (NCBI taxonomy): Eukaryota > Metazoa > Arthropoda > Insecta > Lepidoptera > Crambidae > Nomophila > Nomophila noctuella. The sequence continues at coordinate 14,429,800 of OY292483.1, read as the reverse complement.
TTACGTTCGTTGATTAGACAGTGAAATTAGCGAACCGTTTGATGGTGGTTTGCACGGCGCAGCGCGAACACCTCACCAACTTTGCAATTTCTTTCTGCGACTTGCCTTGTTCATGGAGAAGTTGTATTTTCACACAATTCTCTAAACACATTTCACTTCTTTTTGGCATTTTTTTTTTAAATAAATTTTTCGTCAATCTAATAACTTAAACAGAAATGAAGCCTTGTTTAGTGTTTACTCGTAAAAGATTCGAAATTATTTGAGACACCGACATAACATCTCAGGTGAGCCATTGTTCAATTGGTAAACATGTTTTGTGCATTTTTTAGGGTGCCTAATACTTTTGGCCAAGGGTGTATCTGTTATTTCAATAAGGTAACAGTACCTATATCTATGAAGGTCTTACTTTCACATTGTACACATAGGTACACACGCATTCATGTATAAATGTATTCGAATAAAATAACTATCATTCACGTGATAAAATATTCATTAAACATTTTACGACAATAATTAATTTTTTGTTCTATACTTGCGAGGAATCTTAACTTTTAGTTACTTTACTTAGTGTATAACGTTTAATATCGGGCTTGAGTATAACGAACACCTGTGCGCGATTCCGGTCCGCGCGAACAATAGAAACAGCATTCCATCCGATAAGCAAGCTTGTAGGTACCCAACCAAAATGCACATTTAATAAACGTATTAATTTTAAAATTATTTTGACAACAGACTGAGATAACTTGTAAGTAATTCTACTTTATTACGGTATAGGTAACAACCAGTGTCTGTAACCTGCCTTACTAATTAATTCATTATACTGTAACTGTTTCACGGTAACATGAAATAGAAAACAGGTATTAGTCACTGATTTACCTCTAGTAGCACTTTGTGTTTTATTTAGCACAACAAAATTTATTAATTTCATACCTTGGTTATTTAGATCCTGGCAGGGTCGCCACTTGTACTGTTGTAGTGTGGTAATAAAACGCAAGGTATGTATGCAACGGTAGACGCTCCTGCTCGCCCGGCGGCCGGTACAAGAGTGCGCGGCGAGCTCCCGCTCTCCGCGCCCCCACCACCGCACGCCGCGCCAGCAAGCGTGTCCACTATATTTATTAGCTATACATCACATTGATGTTAACAATTTAATTCACCTTACAGAACACCTTAGTGAAGTAGCACTTCGTAACTGTTATGCTATGTTTCTACTGGTGAGTAAGGTCGCCAGAGCTCCCTTGCTTACGGAGCTAACATTTGTGAACATGAACAGGTCTATGTATCCTGGTCCTGCTTGTTTCATGTTTTTATCAAAGTATATTTTGTAATGTAATACCACGGTTGATTCTGATGCCTGTAACAGTAACACAAGTGCTTAAGCTACTTAACTCTCAGGCAGATCAATGTATGGTATGTTGGGAAATATTAATTATATTTTTATTGAGTAAACAATAAAGGGGTGAGGCACGACTTAGCAAAAATATACTTTAACGAGCGGTCGCTAATGCAAACCGTTAATATAAAAGGATTTTCTGAAATCCCAGCGCTCTTAGCTTATTGTCGCGCTAAATTATTCCTCTAGGTAACTCTAATTAATTAAAAAGACAACCGAGCAACTCCCAAAGTACTCAGAAGCAGCTCAGACGTTTTAAAAATGTAAGCTTTGGAAGGCTCAAATGCTATATTTGGAATGGGGATTAATTATAAATTGATAAGTCAGACCTGGTACCTGAGATAATATGGACTTTTTTGTTTACCACTTCGTAAACAGCATTTAACATGTACATTCGTAATAAGAAGTACAAACAATGAGAAAAACAGTGAAATAGCAATTCGTTTCTGCTGGTGAGTAAGGCCGCCGTAGCTCAGTTGGGGGGGTATGGGGTCTTAAAGGCAAGGTTGTTGATGTCCATTGGCAGCGGTAATCACTTACTATCAGGTGACCCTCTTGTTCTTTTGCTTTCCCAATCACACAAAATAAGAAAAGTTGAATGAAATTCAAAGCCCATATTTCAGGTTTATATGGTAGTTTGTAGCTTATTGTGTTATATTTTATGTTCAGGTTAAAGTAATAGTAAGTTTAAGTCTCAGTCTCATTCTGAAGAGAAAACCGAAAGTCTTTTTGCTGATCTGGACATTCGCTGTTACGAGTATTATCTAGCTAGGTAACAAAGAATTTGTTGTTCCAGCAATCTCAATTGTTGGGTAAAGCGAAGCGTGATTGCCAAACCATATCTTCCCCTTTACGGCACGAATAGAGTATGAAAACTATAACATATAATGTTCAAAACAAATAAAATGCACAGAATCCGGTTTAACAAAACCTACATATTTAATTATGTTTTGTTTATTTGCTTTTATCGAGATTTAAGTGGTGCCTCTTATGTAAGATTCCCAGCTGTGGTGTTGCTTATAAACTCCCGAGTTGCGGGAAAAAACAGAACTTTTTTGTTCCACCAGGGAAAGTGAAAAATCCTTATAAAAATAATAATATGAAAAATAGTAAATAAAACAAATGTTGCCTCAAAATAAGCAAAGGTCTCTCACAATTTTATTAGCACCGAAACTGTTAAACTACTTAAATAAACTCAAAGTCTGAATCGTTAAAATTTCGTGACCGATTTTATTAATAACCCCAAGAAATTAAGCACATTCCTAAATGTTATTGCCCTAAATTAGTTAAGTTTTCTACTAATTACGACATATAATATTTCAACCTAGCAACACCACCAGGCAGGCTTGATGAGGGGTACGTGCCCGAGTGTCTAGAATGCTATCAGCGTCTTAGCCGCCTTTGTTAGGACGATACCAACAGATCTAGACAGCCCTCAGCCGGCGGTTATACGATCAATCCGTAGTCGTTGACCTTGGCCGACAGAGCTGGCGTGGACGCAGAAGGGACTAAGTTCGATGCTCGGATTTATAAGTTCTCTGTTAACAAATTAATACTTGATTATACAATTGAGTCTGCTAACACGATAATTACAAACAACATTTGATGTGTAACTTACAAATATTTTATAAATAGTTATTTAATTTGATTTTTTTATAAATGTGAATTTGGAACAAACACCAATTGTATTTCGTGAACAAGGAAATAGAGTAACACGTGCTGGGCTTAGGAAGTTGCGAGGTTTAACTTATTTTCTCCTTCTTGAGTCGTATCCTTTATAAATGAGCGTCGCGATTGTTGTATGGAATGAAACATACTATGAATTTTTTGGCAGTTATAATGGTGTGATTTCCCATTGCTTTCTCTAAAAAACTAAGGCAAACTTCCTTAACACTTCTTTATTCAAAGTTTAAGCAAGCTGAAGCTTGGACAATCAGTTTATTCTTTGTACCTCTTTATTTGTTTGTAAACATGTTGTCCAATTGCTCTCAATATGTTGCGGAAAACATTTGTGTTCCAGTAACTCCGCAAAAGTCTAGCCGTAGACATTGTTTTCCAGCAACTTTGATGTTGAGAAATAATAGTGTTGAGCAATAGTTGCGTAACAAAATATTATTATGTATTCACTGAATACAAGGGAATGAGTAGGGAAACCTATGAAACGAAACGAGCGATGAATATGAAGGTGAACGGTGTTCATGGAAGAGAAGTAGGCCATTTCTTTGGCCTACGATGGATGGATTTTGTGAAGGATGACATCAGTAAAAAGATGAGAATGACTCGATCACGAATGATAGGCCTTTCTAGTGCAAGTCAAAGTATTGCGCCAACCCCAGATTAATTGGGAGCTGGACAAGCGAATGATTATTCAATGAACACAAGGCTTGAATCTTCCTTAACGTTTCATTTTCCTAGTATAACAGATATACCTATTACCACATAAAGTTGTAATATTTTGCATTTTTTTTCTACATCATAAGGCTGGAGCAGTCCTGAATAGCTATTTTTCTAGTTATAGATGTATATGCAGTAAGTTTGAACGTCGTAAAAGGCTTGTGAGTGCAACAGAACCTTTAGACCGATGCACAAACGATCTGTAAGCCGGCTTAGTTCCACAATGGCCCTTATACCTCCCAGTTTGTAATCAGAACAGGCAATTTTAGCCCTTATTACTAGCGACGAAAGTTTATAACTGCACTTAAATGTCAGTTATGCTCCAGAAAGTATAAGATGCTGAGCCCTGGCCCAATATAGTGAAGATTTACAGTAGAGTTTTATGTGTACACTGTTTATATGTTTTAATCTTGAGACAAAACCAAACTGATACTCTTCTGCATTAATAAACTTGCTTAACAAAGTAGATGTTATGATCTTTTTAAAAACTAGTGTGATACTTATTTACACCTTAATTTGCATTCTCCTGCACAATTAACTCATTGCACAATCAAACAAAATACACACGTTAACTGGTTTGCGAATTAATGTATCGTCATAATATTTGGTGCTAAGTATTTACGTAAATGATAGCGTAACCAATCGTTACAGGCTCCTAGGCTCGTCTGCCACTCAAATTTATTATAGAAATGTCTCACTGTCATCTTATATTTTGTAAAATATGAACAGTTCCTAAGTATTGTTCAAGTGTAGCCGTGCTTAGTCGATCAACCTGATCCTTGGACTTAAGCTAAGGGCGTCTATGAAAGCATAGACGAACAAAGTTGAAGACAATCTCGATCCGTTACAAAATGGAAACTTACGGATAAATTAGAGTCGCTTTTGAAACCGTTTAGTTTCAATATGTACACAGTACATAAAGAAAAATTGAGTTCAATAGCCTATTAAATCGCTTTGCACGTGGTAGTAATGACCTCTCTTAATCTGGTGGGAAACAAACCAGGTGTTCTTAATGTCATGACAACGAAATCGACATCAAGGCTACATAGTACGGCAACTTTTTTTGGGCCTTGTCTTTGGTTAATTTCCTAGGTGTCTTAGTTTTTGTATTGGAATAAGTCAGATAAAGTCCAGAGATTTGAAGCTAGTTGCATGCATGTTAGTTAAATTGAAGCGGCAATGACGAATAGTTAAGAACACTTCGTTGAATAGTATGTATCTTTACTTCTTTACTTCATAATGAAGCTGTAGAGTTTGTTTCTTTGTTAGTTTGAACGCGCTTATCACAGGAACTACTGGTTCGAATTGAAAAAATGATTTTTTGTTGGATGGTCCAAATGGAGTAGTACAAACTTGCGGAAACCGAAATCCACAAGGACCCTGTCGCGGGCGGCCGTTGGTATTATATGTATCTAGTCAAAGTTTTATATTTTTTGCTTTGTACTTCTGTTATCAAAACGTGTCTTTAAGTTCAGATTTTTGTATTTACTTCAAAGTAGATAACAAACTAACACCCATCTTCTCGGCCTTCACCGGGCTCAACTAAAATCTCTCAGTGTCTCTTATCACACCGTGTGACTTAAGTGACTAATGCAGTTGTAAAAGACTCAAGTCAGAGGCCGGTTGTAACCGGCCGGTGTCGTGCGCGGCGGCAATCTGATCAGCGGGACAGTCGCGTGTGCCCACACGGCGCTGTACCATCTCATGTCTTCGGCCTCATGCATCTACAAACATATTTCAGATGATTCATACAGAGCCAGTGAGACATCGTTTCTGGTGGCTGTACAGACCTATTCAAGAGTGGCAGTCACAACCGCACCCATCACCTGTACCGTCTAGTCCAGTCAAAATAGACATTGCAGTATGTTTGAAATACCAACAAGCTGGACTTTTGTGCAGACCATACATACGTCACTACAAACTATATGTCAAAAGTCCCCATCGACCCTGCTTGTGCGTTGTTTTTATTCGAGGTCGAAGGTCACAAGTTTGCGTTTTTCAAAAACGATCTCAACACTTTTCTTCAACAAAGCATCGCTTTCGAGATATCGTGCAGTCTTTTTTGCGATTCCAGAAAGAAAATGTATTGAGTAATTGTTCTGGAGCAGGTGGCAGTAAAGTTTAGATTGTGTCTCAGTGTTGCTTATCACACCAAGTGAATTAAGTGAGTTGTAAAAGACTCAAGGCAGAGGCCGGTTGTAACCGCCCGGTGTCGTGCGCGGCGGCAATCTCATCGGGACAGTTGCGTGTGCCCACACTGCGCTGTACCAACAACCTCTTTGGTAGTTCCATAAGGATGTACAAATGTTTTCTTTAATAGTATTTAAAATGGCGATTTGCTTATAATGACTGGCTGTAGCTTGCTAGTTGTTACATAAGCATTTTTTGCGTCATGATCATGAAACGACGCGGATATGTCAAATTCCTCCTGTGCTAGCTGGACAAACAGAAACTCACAAACAACAAACAACATCTGATTCTATAAATTGAACACGTTACTGTTTAATAAATATGTATTTGCAATTTTTTCTTACTTTGACTTTTTAATATTTATAAAGATATTATAAAATAATACAATCTGAGACATGTGTTCAGGATTATTATTTTTTTCAAAAGGATTTAAGTAACTAAATCTATCCAATTTCTCGGCCTTCATTGGGCTCACACTGGTAATCGGCCGGTGTCGTGCGCGGCGGCAGTCGCGTGTGCCCACACGGCGCTGTACCAACAACCTCTTTGGAACTTTTGGAACCCAGGGCTGTCCAGAGCTACAGGCGAATAATATAATTAGACAACATTATAACGGGAATATTTTTTTATAAGTACTTACTTGTGTACTTACTGCTTTACGGCTGCAGCATCACATCCGAAACGTCAAACAGTAAGTACCTACTCAAGTAGTAAGTATTAGCCTATTAATGTCCAACTGCAAGGCAAAGGCCTCTACCACTTGAAATCATGTTTTCGTTACAAAGATGGGCTTTGGATTAATCACCACGTTTAAGTACTTAAGTCTTATAAAAAATTATATCGCGTTTAGTCCCGTTATAATCATGGATGTTTATAAGTATTCAAGTATGTCTATCCGTTCCCTTGTTCCATCCCCAGTTTGGGGCTAGGCAATTAGTCCAAAGAATTTATTATTATTTATTTATTCTTTTTTACTTTTACCCATATGTATAAACGCGCGGCAACCCTAGCCCTTTCAGCTCGATGCACAAGTTTACGGTCAGTGGCGAGCTCGGAATTGGCTGCGCTCGTGCCGTGGAGCGTGTTCGCCTTTGTAAGATTGCGTTACAGCTTTGTCTTACGTACGCTAACCACGACCTACCCCAAACAGTTTAATTTTGAACTTAGTGTCGATTGTGTTTTAAACGATGCGCTTTCTGAAGCACGCGTAGTCATAAAATTATTATTTAAATAATTATTTCGACGGCCTAGTGGCTTGAATATTGGACCGTGCTCTCAAGGTTCAAACACAGGCTGTGTTTGTGATCACCAATCAGAATATGGCAAGCGTGGTGATTTAGCCAAACCCATCTTTGTTAAGGCCTTTGGCATATCATGAATAGTCTGAGTTCGCTGTTTTTGCATAAATCTTTATTAATATAACTTTGCTGAAGAGTTTGTATGTTTGTTTCTTTGAACAGCTCGTTTGCCGCCTCTGAAAAAAAAACGCGCTTATCTCAGGAACTACTGGTTCGAATTGAAAAATTATATTTGCGTTGGATAGTTAATTAGTCGAGGAACGCTTTAAGCTATTATACTATAACACTATTTGTGCGGAAACCGAATTCCACGCGGTCAAAGTCGCCGGCGGCCGCTAGTTAATCATTATTACACAGCATGAATCCTGGTAAAACGTGTCTACATAACAGTTCCGTGAGTCAATCAACCGCGCTGTGATACATGGTTGATAAGTCGCGATAAAAGCTGTACCAACAGATAGGTGCTGTTAACACTAATCAATACACTGATACGAACTGATCGCGAACTTTCAACGTTTGGAATATTTTTGGTTTGAAAGACAGTGAGTATTACAATATGTAATGGTATTATGTCACGTACAATGGCCCAATTAGGAAGCCAATCCCCCTGTATACTAAACCTAAGTACTAGGTACGTATAATGAGCGGGTTCCCTATGTGATGAGCAGATGAATCTTTACTAATATACTTGTAATAAAGTTAAATAGTTTTTTGTTTGCTTGTTCAGCGCGTTCAGCGCTGAGATTAACTCAGGAACTTCTGGTTCGAATTGAAAAATATTTTTGTGTTTGATAGTCTATTTGTTGAGAAAGGCTTTATGCTATAATGTAACACTATGTGTGCGGAAACTGAAATCCAAGGGGACGAAGTTGCGGGCGTAATAAACCGTCAATTTAATCATTCTGTCTATTAAAAAGTGGAATTAATGCAATCTAGTTTTACTTACCTAAGTGGAATAAGTAATCTGACTTAGTGACTGTTGATATCATTACTCATTACACAGAACGCGACGAGCAGATGGTGGTCCTTCTAATAGCAAGCTCATCTACCAAAAAAGTGCATGCGAATGACATCTATGGCAGATCTCTTGTGTTGTATTATATTTTATTGCTTTGTATTTTTAACTTGAGCACTTTTAAATGAGATAAGATGACTCTTGAGAAGAAGTGGCAGAAATTAAAGAGTATCTAAGCATTTATAAATAATTGATTTTATAAAAATAAAAAGAAACGTAATGTCTTTAAATTGGTGTGTAGAGAGGGCTCTCCAATTCTGAGACATTTTATCATTAAATAATAATAAATTCTTTAAATTCTTAAGACTTACACACCAATTGCTCGAAGCTTGTACTATAGAGGCTAGGGAACGGATAGACATACTTGAATACTTTCATAAACATTCATGACTCGAGTACAAATGTGAATGTCATCACACAAGCATTTGCCCCTAGCGGGATTCGAACCCTTGGTTTTGTAGCCAGCCAGGGCTCTGACCACTAGACCAACGGACCTGTCAATCAAGGATTAATAATACATTTATATTCACGCAGAGGAAATTCAGCAAGGGTTTGAGCTGATGTATTGATCTATACAAATATTATAAAGAGGAAAGGTTTGATTTTTTGTTTGTTTGTTTGTTTGTATGAATTGAATAGGCTCCGAAACTACTTGGCAGATTTGAAAAATTCTTTCACTTTTGGAAAGCTACATCATTAAGTCCGTTTCAAGTTCTCCTCTGTGTCCAGAAAAGGAACTTTGTGCGACCCCGAATTTAACGCGGGCGAAGCCGCGGGCGGCCGCTAGTCATTTATAAAGGTAGGTAAGTCTGTAGTTATTAGCGCAGAAATCCGTCTACAAGCGCAAAAATAAAACACTAATGTACATTGAATGACGTACCCTTATACAAAATAATGGCTAAATTGTACTAGTCTTGCCAATTCAATATCAAGTAGATGGCTTATAGTTCCAACTGCTTACGAAGCACAAATGGATCTTGCTTCCCAGGCCGGAATATGATACTGAAGTTTACAATAGATTCTTGTTACTGAAAATATTAATGAATATGCGGTTTACAATTTATTGCTATTTATAAAATTCAACAAACTGTTTTCTATGTTTGAGGCATTGGTGAAAACGTGGTTTTTTTTTGTGAAAAACATATTTATAATATAAAGTAAAGAAGTAAAGTATTGGTCTGTAACTGTCCCACATATTTTAGTTCCACAATAGTGCACATTGCATACCGTGGCAAATTGTTAAGTAATTTAGAACTTACAAGTAGTTTAAAGACTTTGTTTTTCTGTGATTTATTATAACGTTTTTGATTGATGCCCAAATATATACAAAAGACATGTGTATGTTAATAGATACATTAAGGATATATAAGATAGGGAGCATTCACCTCATAGACGATATTCATTTACTACTAAAATATCACCTAATGTGTTGTCTGTCACACAGCAAACCAGTTCGACCCTTGATTGATTCTTCAGTTTAAAGTGTAGTAAGCTGCTCCCATCTATGATGGATGGCCAATTGACTGAAGACATCGTAAAATATTGACGACGTTGAAGCTAATGATAAACCTAACCCCACTCTCGCCCACCCCATATGTGAAATCTGGTTTAGACCAGTTACGGGGAGTATTGGTAGCTTTTCTACGTTCTTCTTGGACAATCTCCTTGGCACGTGTACCTACTAGTAATGCTAGGGTCAAATCCCCACATTAAAATACTAATTGTAGGTTTAATACCCTGTCCGCAAAAGGATGTTTAGGAGTCTATTTGCATTAATAAATATGTACTTTCATTTTCATACCCCATGCCACAGAAAGCCTCATCAATAAGAATGGAAGAATGCCAGTGAAAATTTGATGTTTATAGTTCGTCGTAAAGATTTGTAGCCGATAGTTAGGCTGGGATTACAATATTTATAATGTACATAAATATATTCTTATAAAATAGCAATTTAAATAATTAGCTAGGCAATGCTAGCTAGTCCATTATCATGAGTTGTACTTATTATAGCATGCATTAAAAGGCATCCTACAAATAATGATTACTCATTCTAAACTTGCAAAGATGACGCCATTTTGTCATTCCCAACACATACTCTATATTAACTCATTACAAATTCAATGGTCTAATACACTATGGACATTTTCCTCAGTCGTACATGTTATTCTCAATTCTATAAGGAAATAGTTCGTATACTTGCTCCGAATGTGTTGATATTTTATATTGCACACAACAATAAAACGAAATGACGTGTTATCTCAAAAAGCTACAAAGCTAGGGTTGCCATATCCAGTAAATCGGCTTTAATACTGGCTTTGAAAATTTTTGAGGAAAACTTCTTGGTTCATTTTCAACTGAAATGCCCCTTGAAGTTGGATATTAACATTTCGAAACGAAACTACATAGATATTTATTACTTTTGCTTACGAATGTGAGTCGTTATGTTTACTTTTTTACATTCAAGGTGACATCCACGTATTTTAAAATGTTATTGCTCATTATTATTACTATTTACCAATTATACAGTTGTGTAAATAGTATAGAAAAAAAAGACAAATAACAGACAAGTGGTGGATGGCCTTACCGGATTCATTAAAACAATTCTAATATTCTAACGTATTCGTTACAATATGTTTGTTAACTTTTTCAGACATGTTTGAAAAATTCAACTCATTTCAAAAAGAGGGTAGAATTTTAATTCGACTTTTATTTTTATTTACTTTATTATTATTTCACCTCTTGGCTAAAGATATATAGAGCATGTTATTATTATTATTTGTTATATCTTATTCATCTAATAAACCTGAATGATGAAATTCAAGTGTAAAGAGCGTCTCACTAACTAGCCAAGCCAACCCTACAACATAGTGTGCCGAGTTAGTCAGTGACTACGTCCCGGCGGGAACGCACGCCCGCACTCCGCGCCCTCTCGCGAAACTTTTCAAAAGTGCGCCGCGTTCCGAATTCGAACGATGAATGAAAATTTAAAAAAAGTTCCACACACGTTCTAAAGAAGGTTGATTCAAAAAGGTTTATTTAGTCACTTGTGAGTTGTTTGTGAGTTCTGTTTGTGCAAGTGGGATTTTCCTGTACGAAACTTTTGACAATGTGGAAATGGATTAGTGAGTATTAACTCTGAGATAATTTTAGTGTAACGTTGTTGCTTGATTGATTTCCTGTTGTTATGTTATTATGTTGTAATAATACGTGTACGGGTGAGGAAAATGTTTAGTAGGTAGTTATGTTTTTGTGAACATATAAAATGTTGCTGTGACAAATACGATTGTTAAATGGAAAGTACAGTTAGCCTGTTCCAGCCTTTTCCTGTCTGAACGATAAATTTCTCTACATATTATTGAATTCATATCACCTTCAAAATAATAGGCACCGCCTTAATCAATAAATACCTACAAGCCCAATCATAAAAAAACAAAACCTTTAAAAAATTTTATGTCCCGGCGGCCTTCAGTTTAAGCGACTATTTTTGGTAATTAATAAACATTGATATCTATTAAAAAGACCTTCGTATCTTATTTATTTTGCTGTGTCATGATGTCCTAACTTAAATTGTTTACACATTTTCCATTATAAACAGTCATTTAATATGCTTCAGTTGCACTTCACCATAAATATTGCTGATTTAAGAATAATATTGTTTCGACGTAAACGTATCCATTTCAAACCTGGGATACGCCGAGCCTGCGTAATACATCAACATCACACACCTTAATCTATCACACTGCTAATTAATGTCCACCATTGAGCATATGTAGGTTTACCCTGGAACGATAAATCACTAGCCAGTTGGTATTGGATAGCTTCCCGTCACCTACATCAAATAATTAGGGTGAATGAAATGCACTATGATTCAACTCGTGATCTGTGTGGTTCATTGAGGTAGGTATAAGGTATTGCTTCGCAATGAGTAGAATGAAGAAATACTTTCTTATACGCACTGTTGTCCATGGACAACAGTTGCCGTATATTGTACTTTTTATGCCGTCTTGCGCTTTAAAAACATTTACAAAATAATACAGGACGAAAAATAGAACTAGTTGTGTGTCATTGAATAGATAAAAAGTCAAAAATCACGAAATTATCCGCCCCCTTCCCTCCAAGTTGACGCAACGATTTTGTTCTTGAGATCCTTTCTATGCTTAGTAGTTTTTTCTCAATAGTGCGAATACCAAAGTTCTTATGAGAATGGTATAACATGAAAATTGGAATGGCGTCTGTTTATGTACAAGTAAGTATGAGCGTAAGCAGTCGTCAAATATTTGAACAGGCTTATATTTTATCGTGAGAAAAATACGAAGTTGCGTAGTGACGTCGGTATGTGTTGTGTTAATCGGATTCATCATTCGGAGATAGGTAACACGATGTCATAATACGCCTTTCCGACCGTGTTCGACCATTGCGGCCGAACTTACGATCAGCCAGGTACGCAGGATATTTAGTGCACAAGTGAGTGCGCAAGCACAGGTGCACTCCCTATGCCCTCACTTTCATAGTTCGGTGGGACAGCCGCTGATACGACCGTACAGAGATCAGGCGCAGGACCAACGGCTTAACGTGCCTTCCGAAGTACGAAAGTGCTCGAGATGAATGATTCCAGTCACCCATACGATGACTGGCCTCTGCGAAAGTTGCTTAACTATCGCAGGCCGAGCGCGCTAAACACTATTCATACACGGTAACCACTATTTAATCTAATTCAGGCACCAGTGCTTCACAAAGTTTATATAATATACTTTGAATGTAATAGACTAAGTGCCCGTGTATTGTACTTTGTGAAGCAAAATAAATAAATGTATTATTTATACTATTCCTACACTTCCTTAAACTTAGCACTTCGTGTTGCCTTTTTTTTGCATCATAATTATGTATAACTCAAATCCTTAAAGTCATTAGGCATTGAAGGATTAGGAAGCATACAATCTTCTGACGTTTCATTGCATATTCTAGACATAATACGTGAACTGAAATCTAATTAGCCATTTCATTTTCCAAAACGTTAATTTTGAATATACTATAATAACAGTCAGTCGATAGTAAAATAGGACATCGAAATAACTTTCTGCTCTGATTCATATGATTTGATATTACGAGTGGAGATTGATGAGGATTTTATATTGCTTCTTGTTCCTATAAATAGAGTTGGAATGTCCGTTTCCTATAGAGTGAAAACATGCAACAATGTGGTGAATTGATTGTTATAATGTAACGAAGTTTAGTCAATTTTATTGAGCTGATGCGCGAAAATTAAATTAATTTGTACGTATGAATTAGTATGTCATTATATTGTACAAGCGGCCTCCCGCGACTCCGTCCGCATGGAATTCGGTTTTCGCACTCGCACTGGTATACAATAAATGGACTTATCAAAACATAAAGAATTGGTCTATTGAACCATTAGTTACTGACATTATTGCGTTCAAACAAACAAACGAACTCTTCAGGTATATTATATTTAATTGAGTATAGATAGTATAAAACAAATTCGCTTCCGATGTACATATTATTTTGTTTGAAAAGTTAACTGAGATTTTTAAAACTGCGTATACTACTCAATATTGATGCGACTTTTAATAAGAAGATATAAAGCAGGGGTCTTAAATCGTTTTCATTTTATTTTCAATTTTTATGAAATTAAAATTAATAAGTATGACCTTGTAACAAAAATCCAGTCACCTCGCTGAGGACATTATTGAATCATTAACAAGTCAGCCAAATCAAACAACCAGCTGGCCGTTATCCCTTGCTTGAATGACTCTGCACGCCCGGCCCTTTCCAACTTATAATTTTGTTAGTCCAATAATCTCCGTGGCTTTCGGAAGGCAAAAAGTGTTTTTGTCCGCAGTTGGGATAACCTTCGTAATTGGTCGATATTAATTCGATACAAAGGATCTTGCCGTAGGTAAATATAAGGTACTAGCGGCCGTGCGCGACTTCGTCCGCGTGGATTCGGTTATACTATAACCTAAAGCCTAAAGTATTTGTGTTGGATAATCATATTATAGACTATCCAACACAAAAAAAAATTCAAATCGGACCAGTAGTTCCTGAGATAAGTGCTTTCAAACAAACAAACAAACAAATTCTTCAGCTTTATATATTAGTATAGATATAGATATATATATTAGTTAGTATAGGTACACAAAATAAATAAACGCAACTAAATAGTCAATAACATCGGCACAAACAAAGTTTCCGTTTTGTTTTACCAACTCTCCTTAGGCAGGCGGTAAGTTGTTAACTGAAGGGCATAACTCCTAATCTCGTTGCTTGCCTCTCTGACTGACGTATTCTACATTACCTTAGTTTTTGCAAGATGATTAAGATGGTGTAGAAAACTCAGTTACGAAAAAAAATCAGATACGCCAGTTAGAGAAACAAGTGAAAATTTATGCCCAGCAGTAGACTGCAATAGGCTAACGACAATAAACGTGTCTGGAGCAACATGGGAATAACGTACAATTTTTTTATTTTGTATTGGCGCGATATATTTCGCTCCACTCTGCCTGATAGTAAGCAAAAGAGGGGCCCTGATTGCCATGACGACGGATGCGGTACCAAGTGGTATCCTTTCCGTTGGCATCGCCATACCGAACCGTAAGATACTTCTTCATGCATCGGTTAAATGAACCCATACAGGTACAGGCATATTCAGATTTTTAACACACGAGGTACAAGTAGCTTTCAATTGACTCAATAAAAAGCTACCTCGTCTTAATTGGCCCTCCAAAGTTGAATTCGACTGCTATGTGCTTGAAACAATGCAACTTCATTCTGCGAAACAATGGAGAACGTCTGTCCGAATTACAGTGATTCACAAACCCCATACTATAGTTATTTCTATCCATTAAATGGCGACGTTGTAAACCTTGATTTCTTTAATTTACTTGTAATAACAACCCGTCTCATTTAGAACAAATGGTACAAAAAAGCCTCTGCCTTGTTGGTTTTGGCCCCCCGCTCGCTTCAAAGGACCGTGTCCCTGTGGACCCAAGATCTCGTACGTACGTTGAGTACCTACATAATAAAAAAATCCTTGGACTACAACAAACAATCTTACAAACTCAATCATATTATTACAGAGATGTTAATTATTTCACACTCACTTTTTCTTTCGTAAACGGTTTTAAATAATAATATGCGTTATTAATACACATGTCACGTCCAATCCAGGTACCGCGATTATTAATCATTATTAACCGAGCGAATGGCTAAAATTATTTTACACTTTCGTCCAAGCTAAAAATAAAAGACTGCCAAATATATGGCGTGGTGAGGCGACCTCTGGAAGGCTTTCTATGAACACAATACCCGCCCGTACGGAATACGAAAAACGTCATGTTACACCGTGAATAATAAATCATTGTGCGGTTGTGGACTTGAGGTCCTGGGTACTTGGGTCTTAGCTTGACGGATAGTCTATGGTAATCGTTGTATAAAATAGTGTGGCCAGACGGCTGATATATTATACCTTTTTATTTTTATTGTTAGCTGTGTATTTTAATTCGGAATGCCAACAGTGTAACGTGTAAATAATTTTATATCAAGGAGTTAAAATGTGTACTATAAATATGTAATGGTCTTTTCCCACAAATAGGATGTTTTAACTACATTAGTACATATTAACAAAAGCATAACACAATGTAAATTCCTAACGTGTAATATAAGGTTATTGTTAACCTTACGTTTATATAACTTGGAAACTTTAAAACTTTGTGGGATTAACGTTTAAGTTTTATTAGTAAAAACCGGTAAATCAATTTTCAGGAGCTTTGATCTTTCAAGTCTTTGTTCTTAATTGAACACAAAAACCAAGAACATTTAACATTGTTAAGTTCTAATAAATCCACAAACGAGATCTAAAGCAGTCTTTAACACGTGTTGAATTTTGTGATATCCCAAAATTGAGGTAGGTACTACTACTACGTATAGAGTGGACATCGAGAGCAAAATCTATGCGTCAACTTGTAGGAAATGGGGATGAAATGACACGCCACGCCATTACCTTTATTTTCGTTTTGTAATGATATGTACATGTTTTTAAAAGACAGCACGGCAATTTTGGATTATATACATAAAACAATAGACGGCCACTGTTGTCCATGGATGGACAACAGTGCGTATAAGAAAATATTTATTCGAGGTGTCTACTCTATACACGTACTAGTAATACGTCAATGTATCCTAAGATGTTACTCTTTCTTCCATGTTTACTTTATTTAATCATGCAAATTCCAACGTATGTGAGTACGCACGAGGCATTAAACCACGAGATCCTTTCATCCTGTTAAATTAATTTTATTTAATGAGTAAACATCATAATTATAATATTTTCGCGTTTGCGCTCGTCAACAATTTTGCCAAAATGGGGCATAACGACTGGAGTGCCTACTTCTGGTTATAAAGTTGTGTAATTATTTATTTATTCATTTTATGTTTATGTTTATTGCTTATCGCTGCGGACTAAGACACAGGATTATTGCAATATTTCATATTCATTGTTAGACTGCAGAAGTAACAAGTTAAAATAAACCCTTTAACTTATTGTAACCTAGCTGTAAGTACTAGCAATTGTTGTATACTGAACATTTGATTCAATGCATTATTCTATAATCACATGAGAGGTACAATACGGACTCAATGCCTCATGACAATATTTACAAGACAATATTTGGGCTAAATGGAAAGTGTAAGTAATTCTTTAGCACTGCTATACATGAAATAGACTTCCGCCTGCAGTTTTTTTTTAATATACCCCCTTTCCCCCACATTTCCGGGATCAAAAGTACCCTAGTTCACCGGGGATAGTGTAGCTAGTCAACAGTGAAAGAATTATTCAAATCGGTCCTGTATTTTTTGAGTTTATTCGTTACATACCAAAATACTAACCTATCCTCTTTATAAAACAAGAGTAGATTTAATCGCACGCAAATTAAACGCATGTCCAAACTCACGTTTCTCTAATCAAATCAACGCAACGAGGCGTCTCTTTTAAGTTATTGTATGAACATCATGTCGGGCTAAACCAGTGGGAAATTTGCTACTTTGCTTGATTAAAAGCGGACCGCAGTTCGTAATGAGCGCATATTTAATGACTTGTAGTGCGCCAGTTACACTCTGGTCTAGTTGAGGAAGTTTAACTTCTGCTTTTCTATGAAACAGGAGTAAAACGTTTCCATTTAAGATGAAATATTAATTTGGAACTGGTTTATTCACGCGGCTTTGCTCGCGTCATCGATATCCCTGTTTTATCCCATGGGATCATTTAATCGGGATAAAAAGTGTCGTTTCATCTGAGTCAGCCCACACCCTCACTGTACAGCAAATTCATCGAAATCCGTTCTATAGTTTCAGCGTGATTGACGGACATACATCCGAAGAAACAAACCTTCACATTTTGTATCTTCATAATATTAGTATAATTATATAGATTGTTATCAAAAGTACTTTCGCGAAATATATTTCGCAAATAATTTCGTAAATGTTTTTCAAAAATATATTTTTGCCTACCATAAAAAAAACAAATGTATCATCGTTATTATGTCAGCTTCACAATTCCTGCCAACCTAACCCAATGATAAAATCTTTTTGTCTTTGATAGTCCATTTGTCGAGGAAGGCTTTAAGCAATATTATAACACACGCAAAATACACGGGGAGGAAGTCGCGGGCGCCCGCTAGTTATAGCGATCATTTGAGCGACTCCAGGAAGTAACACATCCTATAAATCAAGGAAATCACATTTTGTCACATGTTCAACATAATATCTTTTATGCATAAACAAGGAACCGTTGTTTATAATTACAATGAGTAAAGTTTTAAAATAGGTTATGATCAGCCATATGGTCTCATCAACATCTGTGCTAACATAGCTTGACATATTTCACATAATGGGCGTGAATAACAAACACCGACTATTCTTAGAATATCGGTCGATGTGAACTGATCTGAAGAGTTTGACGGGCCGGTTGGTCTAGTGGTCGGACGGATCCTGGTTCCAAAACTGAGGGTCGCTGGTTCGAATCCCGCTAGGGGAAAATGTTTGTGTGATGAACATCTGCATTCGTACTCGAGGCATGGATGTTTATAAAAGTATTTCAGTATGTCTATCCGTTCCCTTAGCATACATTGCAAGCTTAGAGTTTAGTTTGGGGTTAGGCAATTAGTGTGTTATTCGTTAATCAATTGTAAAATAGCAGCAACAGATTTTCATTGTAAGTTTTTAAAAATAATGTTGTTTATCGCTTATTATAGAGGCCTACGTCCGCCGTCCTTTAAAGTTCTTGGAGTAATCACTCAGGTCAAGTAGATTCTATCAAATTTGGCTTACACTAGCTTTCTAGCTCTTCTGTTTCGCTTCTTGTTTAATAAATATATGCACGGACTTAACGTTAAAATTAATGAGTTTCCTATAATAAAATTAATCGGCCATTTTCTTAAAAGCGCCCTAAATAAAAAAAGGTTCTGTAGAAGCACAGAATAAAATTAGTTTATAAGAAAGTGTAAGTATAAGTGCGCACAATATTTTAATTGCAACTTGCTTAATCACGAATAGTGACAACACTACTTATTAAGTTTAATTCGTTATTTGTTGATTTAACGCTTTGGCTATTGGTATTACAAATGGGTTTATCTACACAACAGAGGACCTCCAACATTTGACCAGATTAACATCATTAACTTGTTAAGCATGTACTTAATTATGCGGGTTCCCTTTGCATAATTACGATGATTCTTTCTGGTGGAAGAAACATATTCCTTCAGCCGTTAACATTTTAAATCAGATATTCTAAAACGTGCATAATATAAAGTTTAAAATATTAGTTTGTTAAATGGTTAATAGCAGTGAGATTTTTTGACTTGACTGCGAAAGGCTGATGATGAAGATTATGAAAAATACATAGCATTCATGATCAGATAATATTTTCACGATAGGTATTAGGAGCGTCTTGCTAGTTATTTTTATTTTTACTTGGTCAAAGATGTTTTTAAAAGTATTCTTTTTTTTTCTATCCGGTACCTAGCATCTTAAAAATACTATAAAATTAGTTAAGGCTTAGGCTATTGACGTGTTAATCATAGAAATTAATTTATTTAAATAATCTTTTTAGAGTAAAATTCGTAAGCGTCGTAAAACTAATACAGGTTTTTCAGTGTTTTATAAAATTAAAGGGACCGTTTGAAATTCAGATATTGAAGTTAATACAACATTATTCAAGAGGATATTAAAAATTCAGTAGGCTGCTTCTGTGTAAATCTACTAAATTGGTTTTAGGTCTTTCATTTTAGGGCGAAAATTAAAAGAAAACATTCTGTATTTTTCGGAGATTGGAAAAGGTTTTGTGAAAAGAATCGTGTGTGACAATCCGAGCATGGCCTGAAGAATAGAAAAGATTGCTCTTTTAGAAGTTAATCGGTCGATTATTTTTCAATATTGTTCGGGGGTTAAGCTTCAGACCTCACAGAAGACGAGAAGGATTGTATATGTTTTGTTTTTCTTATGTTGTGTTTTTTAATTTTTCAATCCTGTGTGATTGTATGCTTAATTGTATTTATGTACCAAATAAACATTTTTCTATTCTATTCTATTCTATTCTATTCACAGTTTCAATAGAGAAATATACATGTAGTGCAAAGAGTAATTCTTTATTATAGGGTAAAGATGACTTCCATATTTATTTCTCAAAAACACTTAAATAAATTAACGAATATCTCACAACATCACAAGCGCTTTTATCTTCTCTTTGATCTCGACCCGCTTGGTGTAGTGGTCAAGAAGTTGCCTATTAGTCCAAGAGGTCGCGGGTTCGCTCCCCGCACATAATGACAAACATTTGTGTGCATGAACATGTCTGTGTCTAGGTGTTATATTTCTAATACCACTATTGATTCAGGCTGTAACACAAGTGCTTAAGCTACTTAACACGGTGTCAGATCAATGTATGTGATGTTGCGACAAATTAATTATTGTGAAACTAAATCTTTTCCCTAGCGTTTATCCCGTTTCTTTGTGGGGTCCGCTTTAACCATGATCCAGGATTTGAAGTCTGGTCATTACAGTAAAGCGACTGCTATCAGACCTTAATAACCCATAGAGGGGTACCAGACAGTTTTGATTATGCTTACACATTCATGTCTAACTGAACTAGAGTCAGAAACTATCTGAATGTGCAGGTTTCCTCACGGTGTTTTCCCTCACCGCCGAGCTAAACACGCATAGCCACTCATAGATTTCGAAAAACCCAGAGGTGTGGGCCCGGATTCGAACCACGGACCTCACGTACGTAAGGCGTCGTCCGTACTACTAGATCACCAAGAAACTGAATGAAAAAGTCTTAAAACTTATATCGGCCTCCGGTATTACTAACGTTCACTAACGAAAGCTTCTACTTGTAAAACAATGGTACCAGCAATAAATCCACGCGAATATCGACCCAAGTGCGTATGTAAATACATCGATATTATCTTGTACCCGCCGAAGGCCAGATAAGCCGGTGAATCATGCCTAACGCGACGCATTAAATAACATGAACAGGCTCTTCTGTCGGACAATCATTGTCTCTCGATTAACTCATAAGGGTTATTGATGAATCGCTTTTCCATAAGTATCAGTTATATTTGTAGGGTTGGTAAATGATTTGTATGAATAAAGAAAATAAGATTAAAAAGTAAAGCCCATTAATGTCCCACAGCAGGGTGGACACTGCAGGCCTCCACCATTTGAAACCATGTTTTCGTTATAAAGATGGGTTCTTGACTTTATCACCACGCTTGCCAAATGCGGATTGGTGATCACAAACCCGGGCTGTGTTCGGAAAAACTGACATAAGTTTGCCCGACCCGGGAATCGAACTTGACTCACGGTCCCAAGGAATGTAACTTTATTTGTAAATTACAGTACTCTTCGCAGGAGCAGAATGGAACGTTTTTATTGTAGTAAGTTTGTCACATTTAACTGCTGCCCAGTGAATAAAGGCCCAGTAAAATAGACTCACTTGATACTCCCTTGACTCTTTTTTCCCTCAATTTCATTATGCCTTCTTCTCGGGTTCATATATCATGGGCGATCACTACATTACAAGCCTGTTACAATCCATTTCTGGACACAGTCTTTACCCATTGTACAAACAAGTCCCTATCTCCTGTTTTCGCAAAATTAATACATGTATATTCGCTAACAAGAGACGTGGTTCGCATAGTAACCTGTGTTGTGTTCGAACCCAAAATAAACACAAATATTGTGATTATGTCGCAATGCTACGGGCTACAAAATCGCTACGAACATCGTAACAACACTACGTGCCTGCTACGGATTAGATAAACTTATCGTATACATTTGTGTAGGCGCTAATCTTTCGTGCGTTCCAGCGTTTCTAACATCGAGGTGGTTTAAAAGAACAGGTTTTGTAGATATTTTATTATTTATTTTTTTATAGTGGCCCGGTATATTGCCTCGACTCTGCCTGATGGTAAGCAAAAGAGGAGCCCTAATCGCCACGACGATCATTTAATCGGGATAAAAAGTGTCGTTTCATCTGAGTCAGCCCACACCCTCACTGTACAGCAAATTCATCGAAATCCGTTCTATAGTTTCAGCGTGATTGACGGACATACATCCGAAGAAACAAACCTTCACATTTTGTATCTTCATAATATTAGTATAATTATATAGATTGTTATCAAAAGTACTTTCGCGAAATATATTTCGCAAATAATTTCGTAAATGTTTTTCAAAAATATATTTTTGCCTACCATAAAAAAAACAAATGTATCATCGTTATTATGTCAGCTTCACAATTCCTGCCAACCTAACCCAATGATAAAATCTTTTTGTCTTTGATAGTCCATTTGTCGAGGAAGGCTTTAAGCAATATTATAACACACGCAAAATACACGGGGAGGAAGTCGCGGGCGCCCGCTAGTTATAGCGATCATTTGAGCGACTCCAGGAAGTAACACATCCTATAAATCAAGGAAATCACATTTTGTCACATGTTCAACATAATATCTTTTATGCATAAACAAGGAACCGTTGTTTATAATTACAATGAGTAAAGTTTTAAAATAGGTTATGATCAGCCATATGGTCTCATCAACATCTGTGCTAACATAGCTTGACATATTTCACATAATGGGCGTGAATAACAAACACCGACTATTCTTAGAATATCGGTCGATGTGAACTGATCTGAAGAGTTTGACGGGCCGGTTGGTCTAGTGGTCGGACGGATCCTGGTTCCAAAACTGAGGGTCGCTGGTTCGAATCCCGCTAGGGGAAAATGTTTGTGTGATGAACATCTGCATTCGTACTCGAGGCATGGATGTTTATAAAAGTATTTCAGTATGTCTATCCGTTCCCTTAGCATACATTGCAAGCTTAGAGTTTAGTTTGGGGTTAGGCAATTAGTGTGTTATTCGTTAATCAATTGTAAAATAGCAGCAACAGATTTTCATTGTAAGTTTTTAAAAATAATGTTGTTTATCGCTTATTATAGAGGCCTACGTCCGCCGTCCTTTAAAGTTCTTGGAGTAATCACTCAGGTCAAGTAGATTCTATCAAATTTGGCTTACACTAGCTTTCTAGCTCTTCTGTTTCGCTTCTTGTTTAATAAATATATGCACGGACTTAACGTTAAAATTAATGAGTTTCCTATAATAAAATTAATCGGCCATTTTCTTAAAAGCGCCCTAAATAAAAAAAGGTTCTGTAGAAGCACAGAATAAAATTAGTTTATAAGAAAGTGTAAGTATAAGTGCGCACAATATTTTAATTGCAACTTGCTTAATCACGAATAGTGACAACACTACTTATTAAGTTTAATTCGTTATTTGTTGATTTAACGCTTTGGCTATTGGTATTACAAATGGGTTTATCTACACAACAGAGGACCTCCAACATTTGACCAGATTAACATCATTAACTTGTTAAGCATGTACTTAATTATGCGGGTTCCCTTTGCATAATTACGATGATTCTTTCTGGTGGAAGAAACATATTCCTTCAGCCGTTAACATTTTAAATCAGATATTCTAAAACGTGCATAATATAAAGTTTAAAATATTAGTTTGTTAAATGGTTAATAGCAGTGAGATTTTTTGACTTGACTGCGAAAGGCTGATGATGAAGATTATGAAAAATACATAGCATTCATGATCAGATAATATTTTCACGATAGGTATTAGGAGCGTCTTGCTAGTTATTTTTATTTTTACTTGGTCAAAGATGTTTTTAAAAGTATTCTTTTTTTTTCTATCCGGTACCTAGCATCTTAAAAATACTATAAAATTAGTTAAGGCTTAGGCTATTGACGTGTTAATCATAGAAATTAATTTATTTAAATAATCTTTTTAGAGTAAAATTCGTAAGCGTCGTAAAACTAATACAGGTTTTTCAGTGTTTTATAAAATTAAAGGGACCGTTTGAAATTCAGATATTGAAGTTAATACAACATTATTCAAGAGGATATTAAAAATTCAGTAGGCTGCTTCTGTGTAAATCTACTAAATTGGTTTTAGGTCTTTCATTTTAGGGCGAAAATTAAAAGAAAACATTCTGTATTTTTCGGAGATTGGAAAAGGTTTTGTGAAAAGAATCGTGTGTGACAATCCGAGCATGGCCTGAAGAATAGAAAAGATTGCTCTTTTAGAAGTTAATCGGTCGATTATTTTTCAATATTGTTCGGGGGTTAAGCTTCAGACCTCACAGAAGACGAGAAGGATTGTATATGTTTTGTTTTTCTTATGTTGTGTTTTTTAATTTTTCAATCCTGTGTGATTGTATGCTTAATTGTATTTATGTACCAAATAAACATTTTTCTATTCTATTCTATTCTATTCTATTCACAGTTTCAATAGAGAAATATACATGTAGTGCAAAGAGTAATTCTTTATTATAGGGTAAAGATGACTTCCATATTTATTTCTCAAAAACACTTAAATAAATTAACGAATATCTCACAACATCACAAGCGCTTTTATCTTCTCTTTGATCTCGACCCGCTTGGTGTAGTGGTCAAGAAGTTGCCTATTAGTCCAAGAGGTCGCGGGTTCGCTCCCCGCACATAATGACAAACATTTGTGTGCATGAACATGTCTGTGTCTAGGTGTTATATTTCTAATACCACTATTGATTCAGGCTGTAACACAAGTGCTTAAGCTACTTAACACGGTGTCAGATCAATGTATGTGATGTTGCGACAAATTAATTATTGTGAAACTAAATCTTTTCCCTAGCGTTTATCCCGTTTCTTTGTGGGGTCCGCTTTAACCATGATCCAGGATTTGAAGTCTGGTCATTACAGTAAAGCGACTGCTATCAGACCTTAATAACCCATAGAGGGGTACCAGACAGTTTTGATTATGCTTACACATTCATGTCTAACTGAACTAGAGTCAGAAACTATCTGAATGTGCAGGTTTCCTCACGGTGTTTTCCCTCACCGCCGAGCTAAACACGCATAGCCACTCATAGATTTCGAAAAACCCAGAGGTGTGGGCCCGGATTCGAACCACGGACCTCACGTACGTAAGGCGTCGTCCGTACTACTAGATCACCAAGAAACTGAATGAAAAAGTCTTAAAACTTATATCGGCCTCCGGTATTACTAACGTTCACTAACGAAAGCTTCTACTTGTAAAACAATGGTACCAGCAATAAATCCACGCGAATATCGACCCAAGTGCGTATGTAAATACATCGATATTATCTTGTACCCGCCGAAGGCCAGATAAGCCGGTGAATCATGCCTAACGCGACGCATTAAATAACATGAACAGGCTCTTCTGTCGGACAATCATTGTCTCTCGATTAACTCATAAGGGTTATTGATGAATCGCTTTTCCATAAGTATCAGTTATATTTGTAGGGTTGGTAAATGATTTGTATGAATAAAGAAAATAAGATTAAAAAGTAAAGCCCATTAATGTCCCACAGCAGGGTGGACACTGCAGGCCTCCACCATTTGAAACCATGTTTTCGTTATAAAGATGGGTTCTTGACTTTATCACCACGCTTGCCAAATGCGGATTGGTGATCACAAACCCGGGCTGTGTTCGGAAAAACTGACATAAGTTTGCCCGACCCGGGAATCGAACTTGACTCACGGTCCCAAGGAATGTAACTTTATTTGTAAATTACAGTACTCTTCGCAGGAGCAGAATGGAACGTTTTTATTGTAGTAAGTTTGTCACATTTAACTGCTGCCCAGTGAATAAAGGCCCAGTAAAATAGACTCACTTGATACTCCCTTGACTCTTTTTTCCCTCAATTTCATTATGCCTTCTTCTCGGGTTCATATATCATGGGCGATCACTACATTACAAGCCTGTTACAATCCATTTCTGGACACAGTCTTTACCCATTGTACAAACAAGTCCCTATCTCCTGTTTTCGCAAAATTAATACATGTATATTCGCTAACAAGAGACGTGGTTCGCATAGTAACCTGTGTTGTGTTCGAACCCAAAATAAACACAAATATTGTGATTATGTCGCAATGCTACGGGCTACAAAATCGCTACGAACATCGTAACAACACTACGTGCCTGCTACGGATTAGATAAACTTATCGTATACATTTGTGTAGGCGCTAATCTTTCGTGCGTTCCAGCGTTTCTAACATCGAGGTGGTTTAAAAGAACAGGTTTTGTAGATATTTTATTATTTATTTTTTTATAGTGGCCCGGTATATTGCCTCGACTCTGCCTGATGGTAAGCAAAAGAGGAGCCCTAATCGCCACGACAGCTGATGAGGTACCGAAGTGGTCCTGTCCGCTGGCATCGCCATACCGGCCCGAGAGATACTTCTTCACGCCTCTCTTGAAGGTACCAAGGTTATAGGAGGGCGGAAACACCCATGTTGGTGTATTTTTTCTCTCCTTACCTATGAAATTACACGCCACTAGCTCTATTTATCGTCCTGAAATGTTTTTAAAGCAAAAGACAGTATTTTGTCGACTATATAAAAAGTGCAATAGACGGCAGTTGATGTCCATGGACAACGATCTCCTCGACCCGTATAACTAAGCATGACAAAGTATTTTCATTTACCAGTCATGAGGAATAGTATCTTTACGATTTACAGTCAAGCTTTTCACAAATTGTTATAAATAGTTTTGTAGCGTCATAAAATAAAATGATCTTTTTTAAAGCACGTTGTATATTCATAAGTCCTTATAAATTTATATAACCGGATAGAACCGGTCGTAAATTCGGAGTCTAGACTGTGGCATTTCATTCAGGAAAAAATATCGTAAATTGTTCAAATATTTTTTTTTAATTATGTTAAAATTACTTGTAAATACTTTGAGTAAAACTGACACTGGTTGTTGACACATCCTTTTGGGGTACTATAGAGTCTTTTTGTAAACCAATTTTTAATTAAATGAGGACAGTAAGGCTACAAATAGATTTGCGTTTGTGCGAAAGGGTAATGAAAAACAAACAACTTGTTTATTGTTGAATTTATGCCTTGTTCAATTCTAATTTCTTAAACAACGTAGCCGTAAAAGCCTTTTTCCATCCGAACTATATTGACAAAATAGTAAATATCTTTCTGTCTATTCTGTCGTCGATACTAAATTATTTTCTTATTGTTTCAGATAATAAACTGCTGGAGCCATGAGCTCTAAACTACATAAAGAAAAATGCATTTAGCTGGTAAGTCATATTTTTCATACGTTTCGTAGAAATTGAATGTATGTGGATCTACATATTTAAGTATATTTGTAATACCACTGTTGATCCTGGTGTCTGTAACACAAGCTTAGGCTTAGGCTACTTAAAACGGAGTCAGAGCAATGTATGTGATGTTGTGTCTTTTATTATTTTTATTAAAAGTGATTGAAATCAGTGCACACAATCTCATGTCGTTGGTTCAATCCCGGGCAAGCTAGCACCTCTTATCAAATATCTCTTGTGTGCTATTCACTCCTGGTCTTTGGTAAAAGAAACATCATGATAAAACACTACGAGGTAGTATGTGAAATTGAGAAACCCATTGCAAACCACACTCCATTTCAGTTTCCAAAAAAAGTCATTGTATCTTTAATAATAACATTTCTTACAATGATCACGACCCTCAGTAATGAGGAATATGACTAAGAAGGAGGACTTTAAAATTAACCTTATTCTTATAATTTGTACCATAGACTATTATTGTTCAATAAAGATTTTAAGCTTTAATAAATCGTGTATTCATTCTCTCAATAATTATGACAATAACAGAATAACAAAATCCGTTTCTATGGTACTGTCAATATATGACAATTATCTTGATGGCATATTCATACAAAAGGAATAAACACAACCTTATAACTCACTTGTTGGCAAATGACTGACCTCGTTAAAATAGCCCCTTAGCACGGATAAAGATCTCTGTACGACCATTAAAAGCCAATAAAATCGGCACGTGTATATTTGACGTAAATACACTTACTTTACGAGTGTTGAAGGCAGCTAACATACTTGTCGTCGTCTTCAACCGATCCCATAACGCAATAAAAAAATAATGGGAAATTAAGCAATAAAAAAATGGGTGTATAATTTTAACTTCAGTGGCTTCACAATTAGTAGAACTATAGTGCATTGGTTCACACACATTATCTGGATCCGTGGGACAAAAGTCTCACACAACTGTAAGCAATTCAGTTCACAGATCGGACAGTTTATCTGTTCTCTGATTTAACGTGAATGGCAGTACGACCTTTTTCTACCATTCGGATTGTAGTTCAATAATTTTCGAAAATCGAACATGGCTATACTTAACGAAGAAAATAGTTCACATAGTACGAGTATTTGCACCAACTCGACAGCCACAGGGGTGATTACTTAGTGCGATAATTAAAACAAATAGATATGGGGTTGTGGGCGGGACGTTACCGCTGATGGGACATTAACTTACCCCATATCGAACACACATTCAATTAATTGGTGTACTTCTAAGAAGTCGAATTAATTTGTACGCCTGTATTCACTTGATTGAGTTTGTGACATTGGGTTTATCTATGTGTCGCGCACACCCAGTCATCCACCCGCCAATTTGTCTATTAATTAATAGTTCCAGCATTTCAATGTCTTACAAAGGCCTCTCACTTGAAGTCATGTTATTGTAAGATTAGTTTAAGCTTAATCACCATGCTTACCAAATGAGGGTTGGTGATTCACCTGAGCTGTGTTTGGAAAAAACTGACAAAAATGTCCGACCCGGGAATCAAATACAGGACCAACATAATCTCGAGATCATGGCACTTAAACTACTTGACCAATGAGGCGTAACTTCATTAAGACAAATGCTAACAAGAAGATTCTTTTAAAAACCGACTATTCAGTACCCTAAAAATATCTCTAAATCCATCCATGACTAATTCGAGTGTCTTTTGAAACTAAATAATTGCCAACGCAATATCATTTTATTGCAACGGACCCCATGGTAAGACATACACTTCCATTGTTTGTCAGGTAAAGTGCTGCGGTCGATACCTTTCTCAGATAGAAATGGTCGTTGTTTTTTATCATTATTATCTAAGTTTTAACTTTACTGCCTAAGTTCTATTGAAGTGGACAGGTACAAAGAAGCTATACAAAGTTTATTATTGACATACGCGGTTCGCCTGATGCTTGTAAAATTTGTTCGAGTATGTGCCAAAAATGGAATGGCAAATAATTTTAGCTTTTTGTCTTAGGTTACATCATATGGATTTGTCTCGATGGGATATAGTAGATTTGATCTAGCTGTGCTCAGGTCAAGCAAAGTTAGATTTTTCGAACTTCGTTCGAGTTTTGCCAATTTGGCCTGTCGGGTTGAATTTGGCCAATGTGGTGATCATCAGTAGCGGCCTTAGGTGGTGGCGAACAGGGCAAACGCGAAAATAAAAAAGTCGAGTTAATAAAAAAGAAAATGTTTTTTTACTATATTTTTATTTCGTTAAGACTATGATGACTTTATTATGATTTTGTTCCGAATTATGCGAGATTTTAGTCTTAGTTAAAGCCGCAAACATCAATTCTTATATTTATCAGTGGCTATCATCTCTGTATTTGTTCATTTTGTAAATCTCTCAATGTAAGACAAAGGGCCTCGCAAAGACCTGTCGCCCAGAGCTTCGCAATAGGTAAGGCCGCTGCTGGTGATCATAATTACACTTCATGAAGCTATAACTTAATTTCTTAATTAAATGGTTCATTATGCTTCATTTATATTTCATTTCATTAAGTAAAATATAATGTTCAACTTGTAAAATTTTCTTTTCTATCATTTACTCTCTAACATAACATGAAGGTGCAGCAAATAATAATTACCTTCCTAAAATCTTGTCATAAACATTAGTGTTTTTTATCATGTGCAGTTCACACTAAAGTATATCAATTGTATTAGTCAGAATGTCTCCGTGGGTGTCCACTACCGCCAATTTGAACATTACTGCAGCTTTATTGGGACGGCGGGATGTCGTCACCCATTTAGGTTCTGTAAATATACATACATATGTATGTACAATAATGTACATGAATTAAATATGAATAATACGTTAATAAAAGTTTTAAATATGTAGTAATCTTATGGTTGAAAAGTGGCTCTTTATATAACCTTAGAAACAAAAAAACTTTCGTGTTTCTCATACCCTCTATTTGTCAGCAGACCATCGATTTTGAAGTGAGACAATTAAACATTGTGTGCAAATAATTTCATCTATAATAATATAATAAAGCATGAGTGTTCGTTTGTTTGTTTGAACGCACTTATCTCGGGAACTGCTGTTTCGATTGATAAAATATATTTTTGTGAGATAGTCCATTTGTCTAGGAAGGCTTAATAAAACCCTATGTGTGAGGAACCCAAAATCCACGGGTACGAAGTCGCGTGCGGCTGCTAGTTGCACATAAATATGACATAAACCTTCGTCAATAGAATATAATCCGTTCATATTTTCTGTATTCAATCTTGAAGGACGCTCAAAGCGTAAATATCTGATGGTCAGCACTGTTGGATCTTCAGAGAGATCTCGTTTAAGCCTCGGATTTACATGCACGGCTGGATTACGATAGATTACTGTTTGCAAGCGTTTTATACGAGATACGTGAATAATTTTTGAGAATAGATTTCTCTCTATTGCTATACGCTTCATTGGGCATTAGAGATGCCAAATAGAGTCGGTCTGGTAATCCGATTTTAAGAGTAGAAAACGTGTATCGAAGTATTAACGTACTCGAACGAATCAATGTTGCCACACTGAAATTTTCCGAAGTACACGGAAAAAAGACTAATACTCTTTGTAATCTAATATTTATTCTCAGCAGACTTTTGGATTTACTAAGGAATCTTTAGAAATCCCACCCGGCTTAAACTGGGAGTACTTAATTCCGGGCAGGATTTAGAATTTAATATAACGATATTGACGATATTTTCGGTATAATGGCTTAGGAGCACGAACTTTGTTTTTTTTTGATCGCTTTTAACAGTGGTCCTGCCATATATCCCATTGGTGAGTCCACAGGTATTTTTCCCCAGGTTTGAATGGATCCTATTCAATATGGCTGTTTCTGTGGGTCCAAGTAATTAAATTCCAAACTAGCGGCCGCCCGCAACTTAGTCCGAGTGCGAACAA
Organism: Nomophila noctuella; assembly: GCA_958496325.1. Taxonomy (NCBI): domain Eukaryota; kingdom Metazoa; phylum Arthropoda; class Insecta; order Lepidoptera; family Crambidae; genus Nomophila; species Nomophila noctuella. Next base: position 14,398,894 of record OY292483.1, on the reverse strand, counting down.
ATATGTATTTGATTCAATTTGAGTGATTCCTTACATAAGCCCGTTCAAAAAAACAAACATACAAAATCTTCAGCTTTATTATATTTTTATTCAGCATGAAGCTAGTTATTTGTCTTTTTTTCTGAAATAGTGAAAAAAATCAGTGCAATTTGTACCGTTAATGGTACTAGTCAATAGTACCATACTAGTTGTTTCGTTTTGAATGTGCGTTTGTACTAACGAACATAGAACACTGTTTGTCAAACATGTTTGCGGATGCCACTTGTATTTTCAAATGTGCCGACAATACGTGCAAACCAAACGTTCATGTTTGATGTCGTGTTCGTACTTGGCTACACAGCTTCAGAAGACCTGCAAGTGAAACAAATGTGCACATAACTTCACATTAACATGTATGTTTGTGTACAAGTCAGTCTTGAATATCCTTATGACATAACACAAAAGAAAGCAAAACTACACTCCTTTTATGCAGTTATCTGATATTATGCATTTTACCAGATAAATGCATTTTTGTATAAAAAGTAGCGGCTGATGTTTTTCAACTGTCTCATGATCATAATTCCTCATTGTTTTCCATGTCACTTTCTAGTGAAATATGTGAAAATTCTGAAGACCCCATAATGGTAAATACATTTCTTTAATAAATAAATGCCTTGGACTAACACACCAATTGCCTAGCCCCAAACTAAGCTCGAAGCTTGTACTATGGAAGCTAGGGAACGGATAGACATACTTAAATCCTACTACTATTATAAAGGCGAAAGTTTGTATGTGTGGATGTGTGGATGTATGGATGTATGGATGTATGGATGTATGGATGTTTGTTACTCTTTCACGTAAAAACTACTGAATGGATTTGAATGAAACTTTACCACAATATAGCTTATACATCAGAATAACACATAGGATATTGGAAATCGAAATCCACGCGGACGGAGTCGCGGGCTGCCGCTAGTACTTTTATAAACATCCATGACTTGAGTACAAATGCCGATGTTCATCACACAAACATTTGCCCCTAGCGGGATTCGAACCCGCGACCCTTGGTTTTGTAGCCAGGGTCTCTAGCCACTCGACCGACGTGCCTGTCAAATTTCTTTGTCTTCGACATAACCTAAACGCCTTTTTAGTTCCAGATTAAGACATTCGAAATAAAAGGAAAAGAAAAGTTGAAAACTAAAGAAGTCCTCAAGTGTTGATTACTGTAGATATCACTTCTCTCGTGATTGCGCCCGTCTAGACTGAGCGCGCTAAGTATTTTGTAATTAGCTGTAATCTCTTGTAATCAGCGACGAAGCGGTGTTAAATGAAGACAATGAGGTTGTGAAGAAGTTATAAGTGAGAAGAACTTATCCTGTAATCAAATTTTCGCCATGAATTAATTGTTGTTGTTAACAAACTTCATCAATAATCAAAGTTTAACTTAACTTTAAAGTTATAACATATTATTACAAACTAACTATATTTAAAAATAAGAGGTCGCCCGCCACTTTACGGTCGCTCGCTTGGATTTCGGTTTCTGCACATGGCAATGTGCTATAAGCCTGTCTCATCAAATGGACTATCCAACACAATTTTTATTTATTTATTTAATTTTGTATACCAACAAAATGGCACACAGAAACATATGGCACGAACATTCGAATATTGTTTCAAAAAGAGTAGTTACTGAAATTAACGAGCTCAAACAAACAAACTCTTCAGCTTTATTATATTAGTAATAGTAAAGATGTCTTATGACTTAGACAGGAGTTATAAATGTAGAAAAATAAAATTACTTGATTTTCCTATTGCAATGTAGGACTACTACACTAAATAACAATTTATTTCTATCTGTCAAAAGATAGTAAAATTTTAGTTGTAAAGTATATATCGGCCACGACACTCCATTTAAGACGATCCTTAATTATCAGTAAGTGAATAAAGTAATTGTACTCAACGCCTCGCTTAATAGTGCTGGCGCCACAAATGAATATCGTTGTCTTGCAATTATGAACATCGAATTACGTGTTTTGAGTGCTTGTCAGTTCATTTAATTGGTTGCTTGGTTTAACTCCGTAATGTGTAGTCTACACAATTCGCCTGACGGATATAAAAACCAACAGTAGTGCTTTTATAAACTAACTAGCGGCCCGTCACGCGTTTTCACCCGCGTCCCGGGGGAACTACTTCCCGTACCGGGATAAAATATAGCCTATGTTACTCTGGGTGAATGTAGCTTTCCAACAGTGAAAGAATTTTTCAAATCTGCCAAGTAGTTTCGGAGCCTATTCAATTCATACAAACAAACAAACAAACAAAAAATCAAACCTTTCTCTTTATAATATTTGTATAGATGAATACCCGTACAAATAGATGGAAGTATGTATGTTGATATGATTATCCTGGGTATTTGTTCCCCACGGACCTATTATATGTAGTATTCCCCATCAGTTTAACCACTAGTTTTGTTTTATTTCATAAAATGCAACCTTTTGGGCATACACTATTATACACGGGTGAAAAGGAACCGCAGGGTTTTAGTGGGTAGTAGGACGAAGTCCTGAGACACACGGTTGTAGACCTAGCTAGCCTACATTTAGGGCACATAAAAGCGTTTCCTTTCGAAAAAATAATAATTAACCTTAATTTAATTTACACGTGCCAATTGCCTTCTTTGGTGAAGTGTGTAGTTTTCTTAAAACGCCAAAGGGTATGTGTAAACGATACCATATTTGAACGGTTCGAAGCTGCTTCAATGTATGGATTAAACCACAAAAGCTTGGAAGAATAAGAAAAGCAAACAATGTTACTGTAAACCAGACCAAAGAGTATAAAAGGCTTCTACACAATAAGTTCTATAGCAGTAAGTCCATTTGAAGAACAAGGCTTTAGGCTATTGAAAATCGAAATCCACGTGGATGGAGTCACGGGCAGACACTAGTACATTTATTAACATCCATGACTGGAATGCAAATGCCGATGTTCATCACACAAACATTCAAACCCGCGACCTTTGGTTTTGTAGCCAGGGTCTCTAGCCACTCGAACAACGGGTCTGTCTAATGTTGACAATAATAAGGAAAATTTGTTTGCACCGTATATTATTGACTATCTATCAGAAGCTCACTGTACAGGGGAACGCTGCTATCCATCCTCCCATGATGTTCCTAGTCCTAACGTTCAAATGTGGGTTGCTATAATCGAAGTTATTCCTGGTTTATTCCTTACGCCTCAGAATACGTTTGTTCTGTATTCTGAGCCTTACGCATTCTCTCTGCACTGTGGTCTGACTTTGCTAGCAATTTGGCGCAAGTTTACACTGCTCTGTAAACCTACTCGATCGCTCCATGATTCCTGAGTCCGCCTTGTGTGGGAGCCAGAATGCAGCTTTCAGCATTTAAAGTAAGTGACTGAATGCACATACAGCTACTCATATTTACCTTTTCACATCGATAATATCTTACACTAGGCCTAATGGCGCATACGACTTACTTTTCATTAAATAGTCTGTAGTAACGTACCGAATGGTTTGACCAGTATTGACATGCTTTATTCATCTGCCTCCGAGGTATAGTGGCTAGAGCATTGAGCGCAAAAATCTCGGAGGTTGCGGGTTCGAATCCCGCGGGGAACACTTTCACTTTGTGTTGCTTTTCCCAGTTTGGTTAGGACAGTGCAAGCTTGACAGCTAAAAATGATGGTTCGGAAAGAAATTCGTGTCTCGGCAAACAAGTTAAGTCGTTGATCCCGATTATGATTCGAATGGTCTGGTTTCCCTTGTAAGGGTTAGTTAAGAAAAGTTAAGTAGCTCCATTGTAATAACCAGGCCGGTTTATTCGGGATCACGTCTTATGCAGAAAATGCAACTCACCGAAAATATTTTCTCCCTTTTATATCATGCTCGTTCGTCTTGTTGACTTACATACTCGTAGCCATGAAGTAAGCAGTTAAGCAACTACTAAGTTAGTAGCTTGTGTGTAAAGTGAAGGCACCATGTCTAAGTGGCTTAGTGCCCGCCGCTAACTACCCGCAAACAAAGTTGGGGATATCTGAAGCCTCGGGGAGAATATTAGCATGTATGTTGTCGAGGCCATTAGATAAATAATAATATGCTTTAAGTTGGAACTTGGAGCAGTGGACTGCGATAGGCTGGTGATGATGATGATGCTTTAAGTTTTTAAGATTACAAGTGACTTTATAAGTTAAGTCTAATAAAACACGGTAGTTGTGGCGGCAAGACTGAACGTTTTATTTCATAAAACACATAGACAACAAGATAACCATAGACAATATAAAGTATAGAGGAATAGACAAAGTATAAACAAATTGGTAATGCAATGAATAGTTTGATATTATTTTAACACCTCCACTTATCAAAATATTCATAAGAATATAAACAAACCAAATAACTACTCTGTCTCCATAACAGTTATCTTCAAACAACAAACAACAAAAAAATCTATAAAATTAAACAATGCTCTTAAGGCCTAATTCTTTAACAAAATGGTTATGCTTAATACTAGGTAAACCTTTTGTCAAAAGGTCAGCTGGCATTTCAGAGGTTGACAGGTATACAATCTTAACAATATTATTTGAAACAGTCTCTCTAACAAAATGATGTCGGATATCAATATGTTTTGTCCTCCGATGGAACAAAGGATTCTCTGTCAATCTCTGAGCCCCCTGATTATCATTATACAGAGTAATAGTGTAATCACAGCTTGCAATTTCAGACATTAAATTTCTTAAATAAATAGCCTCTTTACAGGCTTCTGATATTGCCATGTACTCACTCTCTGTACTTGATAGAGCAACAGTTTGTTGTTTTTTACATTCATATGACACAACAGCACCTGATAGTACAAAACAAAATCCTGTATAGGATTTCCTATCAATATTATTAGAGCCCCAGTCAGCATCTACAAATCCTTTTAGGTTTTCATTATCCTTTACATACAATAATCCATAAGATTTAGTTTTCTTTAAATATTTTAATATGCGCTTTGCATGTCTCCAATGAACTGAACTGTAACTATTATTATACTGACTCAAATAACTGACACTAAAACTGATATCTGGGCGCGTTAGGACTGACAAATACATCAAGCTTCCTAAAAGCTGCTGATAAGGGTACTGTTTCTCAACATTTTCAGACTTATCTAATTTTAAATTATATTCTATTGGAGTATCAATACACTTACAATCATACATGTTAAATCTCATTAAAATATCATCAACAAATTGTTCCTGGTCTAAAGATATACTACCATTTGCATAAGTCTTAACCCTCATGCCCAAACAGTTTTTAACTGGACCTAAATCCTTCAACTTAAAATTCAACATTAAATCTTTCTTTAATTTATCTGTCAAAGAGCTACTATTAGAGAAAATAAAAAAATCATCGACAAACACTGCTATATAAATCTGTTCTTTATTTACCTTTTTACTATATAGACATGGTTCTAACATTGACTTAACATAACCTAAAGATAATAAACATTCATTCAATCTTTGATTCCATGCTCTAGCAGATTGCTTTAATCCATAGATAGCTCGTTTCAATTTAAGAACAGTATTACTTTTACAACTTAAATTAGGTGGAACTTGCATATATACATTTTCACTAAGAGAACCATTTAAGAATGCAGTTGTAACATCTAAGTGAGTAACATTAAAATTAAACTTAACACTTAATGCGAATAACAGTCTCAAAGTAGAGTACCTTAGCACTGGTGAATATGTCTCACTGAAGTCCACTCCTTCTTTCTGGGTAAAACCCTTAGCCACTAAACGAGCCCTATAACGCACTTTGTTATCACTTTCGAATTTCTTTTTGAAAACCCACTTACACTGAACCACTCTGTCCGCTTCGGTTTCACTCACAAACTCCCAAGCCTGGTTTTCTTCGAAAGCCTGGAGCTCCTGCTCCATAGCCTGTGTCCACATCTCCTTCTCAGGTCCTTTCATCGCCTCCTCGTAGGTGATTTCACAATGTAGGGATTTCTGCTTATCAGCAATACTGAGGTTCGAAAAACCATACCTTTCTACTGGTTTTCTGATGCGTTTACTGCGTAATTCAGGAACTTCTGTCCTTAAATTATCATCATCGTCATCATCAAGAGTATCTTCTGCTGATGTACTCGGACTTGAGATGTCTGGAACATAACTTATGTCATTTGGATCTAGTTCTATACTGTCATTCTGTGATTCTTCCTCCACTGAATCTATTTGTTCTGGTACATCAGGCGCTTCCTGCACTACTATCTGAGTATTATCAGAGATGACATCCTTTTCCATGATAGTCACATCCCTGCTCATAGTTATCTGCCTTGTTTCTAAGTTGTACAATCTGTATCCTTTGACATTTTCGGGATAACCAACTAAGATGTATTTCACTGCCTTCTTGTCCCATTTCAGTCTTTTGTTCTTAGGAACATGCACCATGACAGAACTCCCAAACACTCTAACATGGCTCAGATTAGGTTTCCTGCCTGTCCATTTCTCGTATGGTGTTATATTTCCAAGTCCTGAGGCTGGCGATCTATTTCTCAGGTAAGCTGCAGTATTAACCGCTTCTGCCCAGAATTGTTTGCCTAATCTAGCCTCAAAGAGTAAGCATTTAGCACGCTCAACTAGGGTTCTGTTGAGGCGCTCACAGAGGCCATTTTGTTCCGGGGTGTACGGATTAGTCTTCTGATGAACTATCCCTTGGGATTTCAGATAATCCTCCATCTCCTTAGAACAAAACTCTCCCCCGTTATCTGTTCTCAGCACTTTAATTTTATTACCAGTTTGATTTTCAACCAACTTCTTATATTCCTTAAAGTACTGCAATGCTTGATTCTTCTCTTTCAAGAAATATACATTTGACATGCGACTGGCATCATCCACGAAAAGAAGAAAGTATTTTGCCTGACCGATCGACCTGGTCTCCATAGGCCCACATAAATCTGAGTGAACAACTTCCAGTAATGTTTCACTTCTATGATTGGCAGATGGAAAGGGTAAGCGAGTCTGCTTTCCTTCGCAACATACTTCACAGTTGGATTTCTGGATGTTCGCTTTGTCTTGATAAGACACACCCTCCACTGCACCATTCTTCATTTTCTCTAAGTCAACACTGTTGATGTGCCCGAGTCTCCTATGCCACAGTCTTGCATCTGATGTGTGTACTGCCAATGCTGCGAAACCTTCTGACTTTGTGTTAAGTTTATACACCCCATTAACTAGACTTGCTACTCCAATTAGCTTGTTCTGTCTATTGCGGATATTACAACAATTCTTCTGAAATGACACTGTGTTTCCGTTAGCTATTAGCTGGCTAACAGATAGCAGGTTTGTTGTTAGGTTAGGTATATACAAAACTTCTTTCACAGGTATGTCAAACTGCTGGTTTTTGACACACGTAGTTATTCGTGTATCGCCGGCACACATAACTGGCATAGATGCTTTGTTCGCCACAACTATTTCATTTATTGACTTGTGTTTTCTTATACTTGTTAAACATTCCTTATTTGCCGTCATATGAGCGCTTGCTCCGGAATCAATATACCAGTGTGTTGAGTCGAATTTTCCCTGGAGAAACGCCACACTAAATGCTCCTGCTTCCTTTATTTTCAACTCAGGACACTGATTTTTATAATGTCCGACATTTTTGCATTTGTAGCATTTTATTTGTTTACTTCCGGTTGGCGCTTGATTTGGTTTTGACATTTGTGACATTTGTCTGTGCTTGGGATGTACAGTGCTGCCAACTTTGCGACGATTCGTCCAAAATGCTGTTTCAGGCCCACTGCTACCAACATCCGAAGACATATCTAGAAGTTTCGTTTTGATAACATCCGCACTAACCGCCAATCCAGAATGTTCGATCGCCATTATCATTGGTTCGAACTTTTCGGGTAATCCGGCGAGTAGTAATGATGCGATCCACTCTTCACTGATTTCAAAGCCCGTTCCCTTCAATCTATGAGCTGTTTCTACTACTTGAGAGACGTAACTGGTCATGGATTCACTGGTTTCTAGTCGAATGGAGATTAATGTTCGGAGTAGGCTGATTTTTCTAGTAAACCCGGTGTCATCAAAGAGTTGCTTTAACTTATTCCATAACGCGCTCACTGTAGTTTCTGTCTTGATATGAACGAATAATGAAGGGTCTATCGTCATAACTAGCTTTGCTTTGGCTTTTGCTTGTTCACTGTCGCTAATATCCAACGGAATATTGTCCAAATCAATGCCTTCTAGCACCATAAAGTTTTTCACCGCGAAAGCCCAATCATCGAAATTTTCACGGCCTTTCAATTTCGGGACGTTCACGATATAGCTCGACGACATTTTAACGTAAAAACACTTGATATTTCCACTAAACTTTAATTAAATCGGGACTGGGCCCATAACCTAATAAAACACGGTAGTTGTGGCGGCAAGACTGAACGTTTTATTTCATAAAACACATAGACAACAAGATAACCATAGACAATATAAAGTATAGAGGAATAGACAAAGTATAAACAAATTGGTAATGCAATGAATAGTTTGATATTATTTTAACAAAGTCTAGCCAAAAAGAGGTAGATTTCAATTCGACCGTTTGTTGGAAAAAAAACAGCCAAGTGCGATTCGGACTCGCACACCGGGGATTCCGTACCAATTCTTCTCCCGGTTGCATCCTAGGCTGTGAACCTGAATTGATGATTGAATTAGCTTGGTTATTACAATGAAGCGACTGTCGTCTGCCCTTCGTTACCCATAAAAGGGAAACCTGACGGAATCATCAATCTTATCGGACAATCCGGTGATTCAAGCCTGCATTGAAAGGGTTCCCCGCGGGATTCTAACCCACGCCCTCCGAGGTTTTAGAACACAGTGCTCTAACCACTACCCCACGGAGGCAGCCAGGGTATACTATAAGCCTAATGTTAGTGACATTAATGCACTAGAAAAAGCTAATAAAATATAGAATCCATTACTTCTTCGTTGGAAGGAATATTATTGAAAGTGAACTCTTCTGGATAATTATATTAGAGCAACGGGAAGCGGGTTCCTCACGGAAAATAGAATTATCGAGGATTCGACCCGGTTAGTTGTAGTCTTGCGGTACTCATGGCAAAAATAGGCAGTAATCACATTCTCCAGTGCAGTGATGGCAAATATTTTTGAATCGCCTTTATAATAATTAATCTGCAATATCAGAAGAATTACATGTCCAAAACTAGAGGGTTAGGAAAGAGTTGAAAACGTTATTGATTTATAAGAAACAGTCAAAGTTTATTAATTATAGATAGAAAAAAAATAGGACGTTAAAAAGGAACATTATTATCAAATGCGTTTCCGAAGGCTATTACTCAAATGTACTAATTTGAATTGTACATATTTTTTAAAACGAGTGTTTGTAATTTTTTTTAAACAAATATAAAATTGTCCGTTCAAGATCTGATCGGCTGTGTTATTTGAATACGACTATGGTTTCATATACACAGTCAATAGCTCGACTATTAATAGTAACTACATATATTCAGACACGAAGTTCCAAAATCACATAGCAAGATTTAATAGAATTGACTAAAGTAATTTAAGAAAATTATTATTCTTCATCTTTGAGTGTAGGTACACTATGTGAGTCTATGTGTAGCGTGTACTCACAATATCTACACAGGCATAATAACATTGACATTGAACTGAAGCGTTATTGGCAATTATTTAGACGAGTTCTAATTGTCTTGTTAGGTACCCACAATAAACTTCTTTATGTAAGCGTATAAACGCCTGCACGATACAAATGATGACTCTTTCTGTTGTGTCATCGACTTAATATACTGGAATGTGAGTAAGATATTGAATTTAAATCAATCAATCAATCAATTTTCGAGGTCGCACGGTCGCACCAATTTACTACTACTAATTGTACAGATTTGTTTTTCTTCGGGTTATAGTAAGTAGGTTGTCTTACATAAAGGAAGTGATTTACTGTGTGAAAATGATGAAATATAAATGCTTTGGAATAACACACCAATTACCTAGCCCCATACTTAAACTGAAGGTTGTAGTATAGATGCTAGGGAACGAATACACATCCTACTACTATTATAAAGGCGAAAGTTTGTAAGTATGGATGTATGGATGTTTGTTACTCTTTCACGTAAAAACTACTGAATGGATTTGAATGAAACTTTACCACAATATAGCTTATACATCAGAATAACACATAGGATATTGGAAATCAAAATCCACGCGGACGGAGTCGCGGGCGGCCGCTAGTACTTAAATACTTTTATAAGCATACATGACCCGAGTACCAATGTCGATACTAATCATACAAACATTTGCCTCTAGCGGGGTTCGAACCCGCGACCCTTGTTTTTGTACCCATGGTCACCAATGGGCCCGTCAATTTGGGTTGTAGTAAGAAAAGAGTTATTTTGTGTGAATGAAGAATAGAATAAGAGTTATTCAAGGAGATGAGCAGTTGAGCAGTACCACTGTGGTCACTGACCCACCAGCCTAGATTGGATCTAGCAGTGGACTGCAACATTTTATATTACAGGTATATTAAATAAAACGAATGGAAGCAATCTATAAAAAAAAGAAAAAAAACTGATTCTATAAGTAGAAATGTAACAGATTTGACGAGCCGCTTGGTGTAATGGTGAAGAAGTTGCCTATTAGACCAAGAGGTCGCGGGTTCGATCTCCGCACAGGACAAACATTTGTGTGCATGAATATGTCTGGGTGTTATATGTGTCTATTTAAAAATATTTGTGATACCACTGTTGATTTTGATGTCTGTAACACAAGTGCTTATATTAAACACGGAGTCAAATCAACGTAGGTAAGTGATATTGTGAAATATGTATGTATTTAAAAAAACAGATAGGGGCTGGTTTTTAATTTTGCTGCACAGTAAAATATCAACATTGAAAAAGAAACGGAAATAGAGACAAGATAGTAAGTGACAATGACATTTAAATTTCTTTTATACTGCAAAAGAGATGTCCCAGAAATGTATGAAGCCTCGGCCTGGACCATGTACGCTATACCTAAATATAGGCGAATAAGTGTACTACAGTTTTAATTACTCCAATTCTAATGGAAAACCTTAGTTTTTTGGCTGAAACAATAAATTAAACCACAATATTGCAACTCAGTACAATATGGCGGAGGACGCATCCATAGAGTAAAGTAAATATACCAAGAAGCATCTTTGAAACTTGAATGACGTTCATGTCGTTTATCCGTCAGTTTATTTTTGTTTTGACAGTATGCAGTTTATTTCACAAAGTATTTATATTTTTAGGTTACAAACAACCTAAAAAGGCTGGGGTCAAAGCTGTAAATCCCAGTAAAGAAAAAAATTACAGTTGCCATCTTTACGAAGTAAAGTGAACAATTATGAATTTGATTTTATTTTTAAGCCACTAAACTACGGACCAAAAATGTTTTATTGTATTTTTAATGGAAATAGCAATATTTTACCGATTTTTTGGTACCACGTACATGGTGCGGGCCTGGGATGGGACATCTCTTTTTACAAAATAGCTCATAAGGTTTTAGTATTCATGGAATCCTTTGTTGCCGGCTAAACGTACTCACACTTTGATGTTCTTTGCAACGCAGCAAAGAACCTCCCTTTTCTAATAAGAGTGGAAATACACATTTAAACAGAATTTGCGTCTTAATAAAACCCAGTGAAGAAGTATTCACTGACTACGGGAATTTGACTCAGTAAAATACAGTTTACTGTGACGAACTTGCAACTTCTATGTGACCCTATGTATGCTAGAATCTTTAAAACTATGCAACCGGTTTTCATTAATTTTGATAGTGATTCAATAGTAATATATAAAAAAAGGTTTTTTTTTGTACAAAAATAGTACGTACGGCAACTGTTGTCCATGGACAACAGTGCGTATAAGAAAATATTTCTTCAAGGTGTCTACTCTGTATGTAAAGTAACTCAATGTAAAGATCAGGAGCATTCCCTGTTACCAGTTTTAATCTCGAAAAATTTACGTCTAGATTCTAGATCATCGACTGTCAGGATTTTAATAATTTTAAATTCATCGCAAACCTGAACATAAATCATCCGAAGCCCGAACATTAATCATCCCTTACATGTTAGAATTCTACCTCTTTCTAATTTATGTATTTTTTCAATTCATCCTACGAACTCAATTAGCTGATTGGCAACGTAAATCCAAACGTATTTTACGATTACGTAAATTCATAAAACAAACGTTTCTTCCCGTAATGTGTACAAACAAGTAAAATGAAAGTGCTTGTTTGTAACTTGAACATTTATTTTTATAAATATTCACGTTCGAACACAGAGCATAAACTTGGTTTTTAGAAAAGTTTTTGAGCGGAGGAAATAATGTTTAAAGATGAACAATTACTGTTTTGTCTACAATTATGCATGCTTGAAAATATCATTTCCAATCAATATTAAAACTAACAAAATAATAAGAAATGATAACAATTGCCGGGATTGCAAGAGGCGCCTCGATGGGTTCGATTCCCGCCTGAGCCATGAGATCAGATGATATTTTCTTTGTTTATAATTTTAACGTTTCCAATCAATGCTTGCAAATAACATTTTACTGTATTTTATATCATTAAAATAAAAATGTTTATTCTTTGGATGAAAAAAAAACAATACAATTTAAAATGTTTAAAATCATATTCATTGAGCAGTAGGCCATGCTAAAAAACGAACAATATAAAGGAGTTCTTTAACGGTTGTGTGAACTACATGTTAATAAAGAACGATAATTAGAACCGATTCACGCAGGTTAAATATTGCATCCGATCTCGATGCTAATTGGGCGTTTTTGCTAGCGTTCCACTGCAAGCTGTAATCATGATCGTAGCTGAAAAGTACAAAAGTTTTTTTGCTATTCTGTATTACATCCATAAAAAATAAGGGAAATAAAAAGTTCGGATTCAAATCGATATCAATAAACTTTATATGTAGGAGACTATTCAATAATTTCACCTCCTTTTCATGTTAATGTCCATTGTCCACTTTTCTCTTTGAAAAAACATTAGAACAAATGCAAAAAAATACTATTAAAAAGTTTATTGCTCTCTACAGGGCAAAGGCATCCATCATAAAATCATGTTATCATTACAAAGGCATGTAGGTAAAACTCCTTATTTCAAAATATGTAACTCTTTCTTTGGAGGGTTTAATTATTCAATCTACACGTACAACTATTACAATATTTCTACTTCACTACCTTTAGGTAGATCCATACAAAGTTACTCCGTGCTCTACACTTAGTGGATTTAATTACAATCTGAGTGCATCATATTGTGCGTGTCTACATACGTTTACATGCATCGTTTCTCCTGAATACGATTAGGTATCAATGCCGTCGGTATACATAATACATAATACTCGTACTTATTAGTGCAACAGAACGTGAACCCAAACGCGTGTCTAGTTTGTTGGATATATGCTGTTCTGTGGATTATTACAATGAACTATGTAAGCATTTTTTTTGTTAATTAATTATTGTTTTAGGAATAGTATTTGCTTTAAAAATAATTTAGTGTGAGTAATTTTGTTATTAAAATATTGCAATGCCATTAAATTAAAATTAACAGAATGAATTAAAGTGTCCATATTGTATTAAATATAAACAACCCTAATTCTGACACGTACAATGTTGTGTGTTTTTTTTGTATCACTTTGGTGTCAGATTCGTTTTCATACATACATATTTATTGCAAACTCCGATTGATTCCGGACTTCAACTTTTACGGACTTTCAAAAATGATTGCGGTCTATTAGATTTAGTATAAAAAATATTTATTTCTCCGTCCAGAAGCTGCTGATCGTCCTCTTCCTCTGGTGCGTGGTCTACGTCACCTCCTACAAGATACAAGGAGACAAGTACATGCCAGTGCCTCCGACCAACCCGGATCGAGAGAGCATCCTGCTCTTGTTGGAAGGCATACGACAAAGCGATACTAACAGCCAGATACCGCTTTTCGACGGCCTCGCGTTGACGGGTTGATGATAAAAAATGGGAACCTGCACAGTGTATAAATAAAATTAAATGAATTGAAAATCAAAAGTGTGTTTGTTTTATACTCAGCTGATTGGATTTTGGCCGCCGTAGCCGAAAAATAAACCACCGTAGACCGCAGAGTTAAACTTCAGGCAACAGTGTGTTGAAGTGTGTTCATGTGCTAGTATATTCCAAAATCCTCCTCCAACCTCCGCCTCCACAAACCAGCCTCCAACTAACCCTGATCGAGAGAGCCTGCTGTTGTTGCAAGGCATACGTAAATGTGACACCAACTGCTAGATACCGCTCTTTGATGTCCTCGCGTTGACGGTATGTTAATAAAATTGGAGATGAGAACAGTTGTGAAAATAAAAAATAATAAAGTGTGTGAAAGTAAAATTGGCGGCTGATACAAAAAAAAAAAACACATGTACATGCCAGAGCCTCCGTTCTCAGTTTATACGTTTATTTAGTCTATGCTCTGTCTTATCCTGATTGGGAATGTCTTCCGAATAGGTACCGCTTTTAGATATCTTTGCGTTAAGCGGTTGCTATGTTATCTGCAAGTTTCAGCACGATAATTTATTACTGCAGTTCTAGTGTAAATAAAATTAAATGAACTATTAAATTGTGTTTCTTTTTAACCTGGTCGATCGAATGATTGGACGCTGAAGCCTGATAAAAAACGACCAGACGATTTTTTTTTCTTAGATATAATGGATTTTCTAGTGCCGTGAAGACTTAATTTCCTCCAGTGGATCTTGTAAGAAGCGATTAATGGTCCTTCCGGAGGATGGGAAGCAGTGCTCCGTCTGCCGGTTTCCTCACGGTGTTTTCCCTGACCGCTCAGCTAGTGGAACAAATCCACTCGTTGAAATCCAGAGTTTTAAATTCGAACCTTGGACCTCAACTTTTCGATTCGCGGTCCTTACCACGAGGCTATCATCGCTATAAATAAATATATAAAATTAATCAAAACAACAACGATCAAACCCGCGACATCTTGGTCTAATTAATAGGTAGGCAACTTTTTGTCCATTACACCAAGCGGGTCGTCAAAACAATCAAACGTTTAGTCGCCACTTAGTGACATGATATTCTGCAACAGTTAAAAAATAAACTGTCTTCCAAACAACAGTTCCATTCCACCTATTACGACGATGCAAGTTAAAAGCTTTTAAGGGTGTGCAAACCGCCACTAGCGCTGCCATTCGTTTTTCTTTAATTGCGATATATATTTAAGAAATTTAGAGAAGAATAAAGCTCTGTAGTGCACTAAAGAATATCATTTATGATACATTTTAAGTCTACTTTGACTACTTTTCTAACGTAAAGATCTGAATCTAAAATATTGCTAAAAGTGGCCTTGTGATGAACAAAGCAAAAAAGTCACTTTTATTAAATCATAAATGTTATTCATGAGTGCTTAACAGATAATTATTTTATCTTTTAACTTAAATACATTACAATTATCTAAAACTAGCGGCCCGCCCCGGCTTCGCCCGTGGTACTTGTCCACTATTTAATGGATGATATTATACATAAAAACCTTCCTCATGAGTTACTCTATCTATTAAAAAAAACCGCATCAAAATCCGTTGCGTAGTTTTAAAGATTTAAGCGTTCATAGGGACATACAACAGACAACATGACAGAAAAAGCGACTTTGTTAGGGTTCCGTAGCCAAAATGGCAAAAAAAACGGAACCCTTATAGATTCGTCATGTCTGTCTGTCTGTCTGTCTGTCTGTCTGTCTGTCTGTCTGTCCGCCAGTCTGTCACAGCCACTTTTTTCCGAAACTATAAGTACTATACTATTGAAACTTGGTGAGTAGATGTATTCTGTGAACCGCAACAAGGTTTTCACACGAAAATAGAAAAAAAAATTAAAAAATAGGGGGTCCCCATAGTTAGAACTGAAACTGAAAATATTTTTTTTCATTGAACATATACGTGTGGGGTATCTATGGATAGGTCTTTAAAAATTATATTGAGGTTTCTAAGCTCATTTTTTTCTTAAGTGAATACTTTGCGTGACAGACTCTTCCAAACTGGAAAAAAGTGTGTCCCCCCCCCTCTAACTTCTAAAGTAAGAGGATGATAAATCTGAAATAAATATATAATGTACATTATCATAAAAACTACCAACGAAAATTGGTTCGAACGAAATCTATTCAGTAGTTTTTTTAATACGTCAAAAATAGAATTTGTACGGAACCCTCAGTGCGGGAGTCCGACTCGCACTTGGCCAATTTTTTTATACTATGTAGTGAAGTATTGGCGGCGTCGAGTGCCGACTGCACGTTCTTAAAAACAAAAGAACGGTATCCATTAAATCGTCGGACGTTTCCAATAACATTCCGCGGCATGGTTGCAGCAAAGACTCTAATTGAACTTGTTCGGAGCAGAGTGAAGGAAACGAAACGTGACGTCTCTGTGGAGTGGTCAACTGACTTACACAAATCTATCTATAGTATAAAGAGGGAAGGTTTGTTTTTTAATTGAACGAATGAGGGATTTCGCACATGAAAAATCCGATAGATGGCAGAAGGTCTAACTGGTATGTGATTGGTGGATTTTAACATGACATTAACAGATATGTCAAAATTCACCAATGACTTAGCAGTTACACCTCACGCCTATGTATTGCCATCTAGCGGAACTTTTCAATCGCAAACATTGAATCAAAATAATAAAAAACCCGTTGACAGGCATACCAAATGCCTTAGCCCCAAACTGCGCAAGAAGCATGTACTATGGAGGCTAGGGAACCGATATACATACATTCTTAAATTATTTTTAGCATCATCCATGAAATAAATACCGATGTTCTTCGCACAAACAATTTACCTTAGCGGGATTCGAACCCACGACCCTTAAATTAATAGCCCGGCAGGGTCTCTAACTCAAGACCAACGGGCCCGTTCCTACATGCTTCAAAACTACTGAAACCTTAATGAACACAGTCAATTTTTTTTTCCCTTAAAAACATTACATGCCCGCGGGATACCTTTAAGTTAGATCTAAATTATTTCTCCTAATTTACATTCTACTATTCGTCTGGAATGATGATACTCTTGGGAAATTATTTAAGAACTACGGTTAACCCTAACATAAAGACTGTTGCTGACTATACAGAGTTATTCTCCAAGTTATTTTGTATCATTTAATTTTAAGACGAGCTTGCATTGAAACTATTTCAAATATGTATAAATAAAAATGTTAAATTCATTCATTGTAAATATTGTACGTAACGTACGTACTCTTCCAAAGTAAGTTACTTAGTATATGTTGAATATTAATTTATTTTTTCCAGGTACGGGCAGCCTGCAGCGAAAGGTCATGCCATCCCCGGACAACAGAAAACAAGGTAATTCACTTACACTGCTCATCTATTCTATACTTATCTGAATAGTTTGTTTGTTTGTGTGAACGCGCTAATGTTATGATCTTCTGGTACGATTTGAAAAAAATATTTTAGCGTTGAATAGTTCTTTAGTCGAGGCAGGCTATAAGCTAAAGTATAATAATATGTGGGCGGCAACCAAAGTCCAGACGGACGGAGTCGCGGGCAGCCGCTAACTAAGACTAAAGTTCTATTGTAGAAGTTTTATTTAGCAGCTGCTACTTACTCATTATTTATTTTTGCAATTATCTACCCAACCTTGTTCTTCTAGTCTGCTAAGTCTTCCCATAACATTACAAGTAGATCGTAAATCTGGTGGTAAGCGCCACGAATGCACACGACCGTTGCAATACTCAACAATGACTAATAAATTACTGTCTGACACTGCCATACGCCTGTTACACCCGACGACAGTTGTAAGGTCTCATATATACAGCAAATTACACTAGCTACCGTGATTTTTATTTATTTATATAATTATTTAACGGTACAAAAAGCCAATCACGTTAATTAAAGGTAGGTTACAAGAAAACACAACACATATACTTATTTAAGGAGATAGTTATTACCATGAACAAAAATACAAGGAGATAATTCTGGTAAATCTGCAAAAGATACTACAATGTTTTATAGCTGGGCTTAAATTTTTATGTAGTGTCTCTCAATGACGCAGAATATAAAAAGTAGGTTACTATCCAATTCATTTAATATTTTATTATGAACGTCATCATTATCATTAGCCTATCGCAGTCCAATGCTACATACATAAACGGATCTCCTAGGTCTTGCTATTGCCATTGCTTGAGAGATGTTTAATAGGTATAGTTTCCATCGATGACGCAGTATAAAAAAGTAGGTTTATATCCAATTCCTTTCATATTTGCTATGCTGTTAACTAATTCTTACAAAGGTATTCGAAGACTACATAGATTCAAAATTAAAACATAATTTTCGTAATCCAATACAACTCCGCGTTGTAATGAAGAAAGTTTTAAATTATCATGCCCGGAACTCGCCGCTCGTTGAAGGAAACCTTTGTTATAAATAAAAAGGGTCAAGAGTGAGTTGGCCACGTTTTAAGAATTCTGTGTTTTTCCTTTAACATGTGATTTAATGAAAAACTGGTCATAAACATGGCGGAAAATTCCTCGGTGCTTTGGAAGAATTTTTATATCAGGGCGAAGTCGTGCGCGCCTAATCTCCCTATTGGTAAGCCAATAATATAATTTATATTTTGTAATGTCAACTTTAAACGCTTCTGTTATCAAGTCATTTCTGATTTACCATTCCCTCCAAACATAGCTCTAAAGACCTAACATATCGACAAAAATAAAGCACAACATTTGCAAAGTTCTAAGCTGCATTATATTTTGTTTTTAGGATTTGCCCGATAGTTAACGAACAAAAACATTTTTCCAAAGCTGACCTTCTAATACTTCCAAACAGTATATTTATTCTGAATTAAGTAATCTTAAATTATTTAGTCGACCCCTAAAAATTCAGAAAGTTGTCGAGTGTGCCGAGGACACTTTTAAACTTTGTACTTAAAGTGTGATCTGACTGCTGGTGATTTGAAACTTTATTATTTATACACTAGTAACCTCTGGCTTCTGTTATTTCTGAGTTTTAATGTGTCTGAGTTTAATTTTAATTTCAATGTTTGCATCGCTGGCTCTCTGGGGAAAATACTTTCGAAATTAGCTCACCAGTAATTATTTATGATTTCGATTTCCAATAGCCTAAAGCCTTCCTCGTCAAATGGACTATCCAACACAAAAATATTTTTTCATTTCGGATCAGTAGTACCTGACATTAGCGCGTTCAAACAAACAAACTCTTCAGCTTTATATATTAGTATAGATTATGAACTTTCTTGAAAGTCAGTACGCCCTGAGCAATGACGCATATTAACAACATGAAGGTATTAGATCAAATAAATACTAAGTGAGCACATCACAGTCATTCGTAAATCTTATAAAAGTTGTACTTATTTTTACAATAAAATTATTTTAAGCGTTTGCATGCTTAGTGTTAATAAGATATTTTTTGTTATAAATAAGATATTATCAATTTGTGCCAGATTTGGTTCTGATTGATAGTTATTCTCTAACAATGCTATTAATCTATAGCATATATAAGGTAAACGAGCAAACGGATCACACAATAGTAACTTATCATCGTCGCTGACATTTGTAATTCCACACGTCATAGCCATCCCAAGGAAACAGTAATCTTTTCTCGTGTTTAATTATCACCTATTGTTATCTGTAACCCGAAACCTTGCTCAAACACATTTAGGCGAGTCATATAATAAGTTTATCTGCCATAAATCTACGCGGGTACAGAAATAACCGCGGCTCGGTTGCTTTACGGTGTTTGTCTGTTTACCCGAGCTCGATGGCCGTAAAACATAAAATATTCGCCGGTATAATACTTCGATTGGTATCGGTCAACACGGCTGAGCTACCATTGTGGTAGTGAAAGAAATATAGTGGTTGTAAAGCAGTTTCTTATGTTGCCTAATAACAAATAGTAGGTGTAGTACCTACGATGTAGTACCTACTATGTAGTACCTACGATGTAGTACCTACGATGTAGTACGTATGTAGTACCTACTATGCAGTACCTACTATGTAGCACCGACTTTGATCCAAATGGTCTGGTTTCCCTTGTAGCGGAGGTCAGACGACATTCGCTCCAATGTACTTACCAGGCTTGTCAATTCAAGATCATAGTCAAAGCGTACCCTGGGCTCTAAGGCGATGGCTGAGGATGCAACCGGGAGAGGCGCTAGGATGATGATGATGACTTACTTATAGTTTCTTATATTTGGCTACAATGTCAAAAGTTGACTTGTAAACCAAATAGTCGCGAATTCGATCCCCGTACAGTACAAAACATTTTTGAGCATCTGTCGCACTGGACTGGGTGTTTCTCTCCCAGCTACTGTTGCTCCTGCCTATATGTAACTCAAGACATTTCCTTCGGAATAAGAGTATTTGATGTTGTTAGATACATATTTATAACCAAGAAGGGTGGATGAATCTGGAACCCTCCGTCAATTAAACGGAAATCACGGCTCACCCGATGATTAAATATTGAATACGACGTTCACATCCTCCACGCAATCAAGGATTCGATTACTTCATCTAAAACGTTATTTACTCTGTTCATTTCGGTGGCACGGATTTGTACAAGTCTGTACAACTTGTTCCTTTTGATTGCTCGTTGCTGTTACTGTGACTGTATGTTGTACAGTGGGCGTCAGGTAGACGGTGAGTGATACTCGGGGTACTCAAATAAATAGACAAAACCATTTAGTCAGTAATATATGTAGGTGCAAACGAAGTTTCCATATTGTTGTCAATATTCCATTCGTTCAAAAAGTCGACACATTCAAAACGTAATACAGATCGGTTCAGTCAAACCGCCATAAATATGGTAACAGCCATCGAGCCAATGGTATCGAAGCATTCTAAGTGTTCAAAAATATGATTGGCCATGTGTCTGTAATGTATGGCGTTTTGTCTACTAAACCGATCTTTATGACATTTTGAATGTGTCGACAATTTGAATGTGTGCAAGAGTAAGTCAATTAATGTATTCCCTTGTCTATGTAGATTCCAATTTTTGATATTCAGTTTGTGTTGACATAGAATTTTAAATGAATATTTTGTAAACATAATAACGGGCTACTGAATGTTTTATACGATTGATTTGAATCCATAACTCCTATTTTTTATTTAGACATCTGCAAGCACTAAGAAGTTGTAACTTTATAACTGCAACTACCGCATTTGTGATAGATGTATGTATAATTTACAACTGCAGGAGTGTCGCCTACGTTGGTACGGCCATATTTTACGGAAACCGGCCAGCTACGTGGGAAACAAATGTGTCACATGCCACCACCGCCGGGTCCCGGAAGAAGGGGCAGGCCCAAGAAGTGCTGGCTTGGCGTCGTTAAAGATGACATGCGTGCCAATGGTCTTTCCACCCAGGATGCCCAAGACCGTGCGAAGTGGAGTAGGTGCAGCAGGAAAGCGGACCCTGGACTCCGAGGCAACAGCCGAGGATGCGACCGGGACAAACGCTAGGATGATGATGATGTATAATTTACAACGTTACATAACGTAACTACATAACAGTACGGTAAATGTCTTGGGACATTTACTAAATGATCTAGACTGTTCTAATCTATCTGGCTATTATGTCGTTACCTCATTAGCATAATAGTCATGATTTGCAGTAAATATGTCACTATTTAATTGCCCCCGTTTTACTGTGATAATGATGAAAAATAGACTGTAATTATAATAATTTTCCAACTCATGGGATCATCAAATATGTAGTGTATAAATATGACAGTATATTGTCAAATACTATGTTTATAATATCTCATTAGAGGTTCCGATCAAAACAAGACTTAAACGGTACGTATACAAACATGTCATGACATCTTTGTAGGACTATAGTTATTGATATTACAAATAATTGGGCTTTTGGTTAAATACACGAAGTTCATCGCGAGGCGTAATTTCAATACGGCCATCATTTAGGAGTATGATAAACAAAAGTGGTCCGAGTAACATGAGAAAGGCTAATCATGTTAAATAACGATACAGTGGATCTAACTTATATCTAACCTTGGCCGAACGAGCCTTACCCCTTGAACCGAAGGCTAAGCCTGCATTGCACTCGAAGAAATGGCCTAAATATAGCAGAATGGAATTAATTCGGCGATCGATTGACATTCCCGTACCAGCGGAGACGGTGCGGCAAAAACGACGATGTCGTAAAATCAATATCGATGAGATTTGCTTTCGAGATTGTGACATGTGATGGCAGTTTTATATACCTTTTGGAATAAGAGTTCCGAAGAGAACATTTATGTAGTACGTATGTACTACCGCACTTAGAATAAGTTACGGGCACGGAACAATTGGCAATGGTTCAGTCGATTTAAATTACGTGAGCTAGCTTGGCAATTGACATTTTATGGTCAGAGTTCATACTTCGGACTGAAACATAACTTTCAGAAGGTTAGGTTACACATTCGATTGACTATGTTATGACACACTTTAATATTGTCAGCAATTAATTGAAAAGTCTTTTTGGCAAGATCATCACAGCTGGAAATCTCAATTTAACAAGAAGAAAGGCCGCTTTCAAGGTTTTTTTTGGTATGCAAAAAATTTACAACAGCTTGGCAGCAAGATGAAAATACCATTAGGCTCTCAGCGTAGGTGGCTAGATCTCTCACAGTCAGTAAGTAAAATCTTTTATTAATTTGCAAAAAAATACACACACGACTACTAACCCACATAAATAATTTTAAAATGCATAGGAATACCGCAGCAATCGCCTAGCCCCTAACTAAGCTTGTACTATGGATGACAGGAAACGGACAGACATACTTAAATACTTTTTTAAACATCCATGACTCGATTAAAATTACATCACACAAACATTTGCCCATAGCGGGATTCGAACCCGCGAACCTCGGTTTTGTTCCCAGGTCTGGTTTCAGGTTTGTATCTAACCACTTAACTAACGGGCCCGTCAAAATGATTTATAATTGAATTTGGTTAGATTATCTCCTAAGTACAAAGTCCAAACTGACGTTACAACTTTAACCTAACTCTCATTAATTCATTATACTGCAGAAACTACGTAATCCTGTGTGAAATGTGTCTCTTGGGAGTAGCAGTTGTCC
Source organism: Nomophila noctuella (assembly GCA_958496325.1). Lineage (NCBI taxonomy): Eukaryota > Metazoa > Arthropoda > Insecta > Lepidoptera > Crambidae > Nomophila > Nomophila noctuella. The sequence goes on along the minus strand of OY292483.1, from coordinate 14,375,779 downwards.
GAAAACCCTGAGAAAAACAACTAAACTCCGGTGTCTAATCGTCCGTTTCTTTTTGTCTTCGGAACGACTTTGCCGTAAGTCATTTCGTTTACGTTTTGTGCCTTATTCGGTTAGCTGGGGAGATGGACAACTCAAATAATGATAGAAAGAGCCGTAGCCCTTCTTTTGAGTTTCTTTTTATCGGTTAGGAGGACTGTAATTTGAATTATTTGCCTCGATGGTCTAATGGTTTAGGAACTGGGCCGTGGCCTCGTGGGTTTGATTCCTAGGGCGGGATATTTTTCTAAACACAGCCCGGGTTTATGATCGTCAACCCCGCATTTGGCGAGCGTGGTGATTAAGCCAAAACCCATCTTTGTTACGAAAACCTGATAAACGATAGAGGCATTTGCCTTGCAGTGGGACACTAATATGCTGACACTTTACTTTTTTTTATTACTTCAAGATTAAAACAACAGTGTGACGTTTAGAGTTGGCTTGGAAAAGTACTGCCCCAATTCTTCCTGTGGGTGCCGGAGAAAGCGACTAAAGGTCATTCCGAGTGAATGGGCAATAGCGCTTCCCTGTGTTTTATTGTTCACCAAACTGCAAACACCAACCTGTACTCCGAGTACTCGTAGAATCCACAAGAGGAAATCTAGATATCAATGTATAAATTCATTTGCCTTAAATACCAATTGTCTAGCCCCAAACTAAGTAGAAGCTTGTAAACACTTTTATAAACATCCATGACTGAAGTACAAATGCTAATGATCATCAAACAAATATTTACCCTTAGCGGAATTAGAACCCACAACCCTTGGTTTTGTAGCGGGTTTCTGACCGCTGGACCAACGAGCCCATCAAGAAAGACCAGTAGTGGACTACCAAATTCTGATGATTGCCGAGATAGTTGTATTATAGCGACGGGTCTTTCTATATAATAGTATCTTTGCTCCTAGCAACTAACGTCCACTCAGACAAGACGCTATTCCAAACGGAGGTATGTTATTATGTTAAGTGTACTCCAAGAACTTGTTCAAGTAAGATTAATTTGTTTGTTTACCAGTTACATGAGAAAATATGGCACTCATTTTTATGAGCTTTTTGTCGTGTAGCACCTAGCTAAAGGTAGCCACGCATCTCAGTGCTTTTGCTCTCAACATGTACAAATGTATACTGTGAAGAGTTCAATGGAGCGCAGTGGTTGGTCTGTGATCGCAAAGTTAAGCATCTTTTGCAGAGGCCAGTCACCGGATGGGTGACCGAAAAAAATCATCTTGAGCTCCTCCGTGCTTCGGTAAGCACGTGAAGCTGTTGCTTCTTCAAAAGTCGTCCTTAATACTTTGGTATTAATTTGTCGGCACCTTTCACTTTCGCATATTTTTACACACATGATTTTATATCGTTGATGGAGGAAAACAAAATTGTATGAAAAAATGTTGGGGCGGGTAGGGTTTAAGGTTCCGCTTAATATTTTTTAATCTATACTAATATATAAAGCTGAAGAGTTTGTTTGTATGTTTGTTTGTTTGTTTGTTTGTTTGAACGCGCTAATCTCTGGAACTACTGGTCCGATTTGAAAAATTCTTTTTGCGTTGGATAGTCCATTTGACGAGGAAGGCTTTAGGCTATTGAAAGCCGAAATCCACGCGAACGGAGTCGCGGGCGGCCGCTAGTTAATAATGATTGCTAAGGACGATTATTTTGAAATCAGTAACTTTTAAGTAGATTAAGCCAAAACCTATCTTTGTAACGAAAACATAATTTCAAATGATGAAGGCCTTTGCCCTGCAGTGGGACATGAATAGGCATACTTAACTTCACTTTACTTTTTCACTCACAAATACAGAATTCTAGTATTCTTAAGAGAAAGCGTGAGCCTACCAGTGGAAATAGTCTTCAATTCTACATTGATTCCTATGCAGAACGTTTATTCACGTAAGTGACCGGTGGGACTTCGCATTGTCCGTCCGGGAACAGTCGCGATCGCCCACCCTCGCCAATGTTTGCTAACAACTGGGTCACAGGTCGAACTTACATACCTAGTCTTTTACATATAACTGAAAGATGGTTTTAGGAACCGCTTTGATTAATCTATATCTATATCTATACTAATATATAAAGCTGAAGAGTTTGTTCTTATGTTTGTTTGTTTGTATGTTTGTTTGTTTCAACGCGCTTATCTCAGGAACTACTCCGATTTGAATTTATTTTTGTTGGATAGTTCATTTGACGAGGAACGCTTTAGGCTATTGGAAATCGAAATCCACGCGGACGGAGTCGCGGGCGGCCGCTAGTAGCGTAAATAAATGTTTTTTAGATTGGTATCTGTAAATTGAAAATATGTAGCTTTTAATAATCGGCTTAATAATTTAATTGATTTAATTTTACATTTCAGGAATACAAAATGTGGACACTGGACGGGATAAGCGCTAGAATAATAATAATGGATATTTCATGAATAAAATAAATTATAATGTAATGATCACAAGCTGAGTGTTAAAAAAATGAACCAGGAATTTATTCTTATCCTAGGATCTTATCTCGAGATCACAGCCGGATACTTTCAATCAGAAAACCAACTAGCATGTCCAAATCAACAAAACTGTATTTGGTACTTACCTATCTATTAAAATAGTTAATTTAAATTATCCCAACTAATATTATAAATGCGAAAGTAACTCTGTCTGTCTGTCTGTCTGTTACGCTTTCTCGCTTAAACCTCGCAACCGATTTTGATGAAATTTTGGTACAGACAATCTTTAGACCCTGAGACAGAACATAGGCTACTTTTTATTTCGAAAAAAAGAAATCCACGCGGACGGAGTCGCGGGCGGCCGCTAGTGTTGAATAAATAATTAGAGTTAGGTAAGTAAAGTAAAAGTAACCTTCCGAAAAAGTGTGTTTTCTGAGCTGAAACTTTAAAGAGGAAATAGGGGTTTGATTTTGTTAAAGCCTTTGTTCCCTGAAGTTATAATTATATTTCCACCTTATAGCTACTGAACAAAAATAATGACGTGTTGCCTTGTGTATTATCTTTAAACCTTAAGGAAGAAAGCGCATATTTTTAAGGTATTTATAATTGTTGTTCAATTCAAAAAACAAAGTGGTGTTTCATTGATTAAATACACATACAGTAACTATAACTAACTAGCGGTTGCCCGCGACTTCACCACATTTCAGATCCTACTTTTTCGCTTTACAAGGTAGTTTTTGTGTGGGTCTAAAGATTGTCTGTGCCAATTTTCATCAAAATCTATTGAGAGGTTTAAGCGGGAAAGCGTAACAGACAGACACACAGACAGACATAGTTACTTTCGCATTCATAACATTAAGTAGGGAAGTCGGGATTAATGTTCATTTCTTCATTGAAAAATATTTTCTCAACTATTTTAATTTGCAATCGAGCACGCCACACACTTTTTATGCGCCTTCAATTCAAACAACTGAAAGAAATCCTTTTAACCAAAGCCTCTTCTATTTGCCAGATTGCTTCACGTATGTTGTTTGCGGCTTAAACATACAGCGATGTCCTACCTGGCTGACCCAGGAATTCATGAATGACAACAAAGAAGGACAAAATTAATAAAAAAGGTTTGGGCAAGAATTCAAGGCTGCTCGCAATAAAGCCTCAAACAAAGAAACCTAAAATATGGAAGCACGTTTAATTTGATTTTTCTTTTTTGTCCAGACATATTTGACGATTTATACCTTAAACCCAAAAGCCTCTTTTTATCTGTAATAAATAAATTCGTTCGACTTCAAACTATCAAACTATTTTATTACTACGGAATTCTTGAAGCTTAGGTAAAAGCTACTTATACAGAGAATAGGGAACCGATAGACATAATTTAATGATCTCAGTAATTCGTAATTTGTTTTGTGATAGTCCTCCTAATTACGTATTCCTCATTACTCAGGGTCGTGATCATTGTTTTGTTGTATTAATGGAGTAGATTGCCAATGCCTACTCCATTTCACACACTTTCTTGTAGTGTGCAGGTTTCCTCACGATGTTTTCCTTCACCGTGCAGCTGGCAGGAAAATATTATACACAAAAACATTATATTGTAATAGTATAATACATAATTAATTTGATTTGAAAAATAAGATGTATGAAATGACATTACATATTGGAACACTTTTCTAAGTAAAGTGTCTATATAATTTATACGCCCAATGAGTATGCGAAGAAGTGACATACAAAAAAATACTAAATGATTTCAAAGGGAGAGAGAGACTATACGCCATACAAAGAAAGTAATTGTAACCGCAACCCAAAGATAACATCGCAAAACCTACTCGTATCTTTGACAATGGTTGATTATGCAATCACAACATTTGGCGCTCATTTAGGTCTCGTGTATTTTGGCACATAAAGGCGGAAGGAATTGTTTGTTTTTTTAGGCACAAAGAAGGATCTAATGGCTTTAGCCAGTCAATGACTGAGCTGGCTTTGTAGACTTTGTTTGAAAGAGTAGGTACCTAAATATGTTTAATATTTAAGGTTGAGAAGTTGAATTTAAGTTCAGTCGCGGGTTTGATTTTGTTTATAACTTTCTTAGACAAAGCTCGCAGCTTGTACTATGGAAGCTTGGGAATCGATAGAATTAAATGTTTTTACAAACATCCATGACTCGAGTACAAATGCTGATGTTCGTCACACAAATATTTGGCCCCAGCAGGATTCGAACCCGCGTTCGACCCTTGTGTTTGTAGCCAGTGACCACTAGACCAACGAACGGGCCCGTTAAATGAGTTGAGCATATTGAGCATGCCTATTAAGTATTTGGTAATACGATAATATTAGTGTCAGTATCCGTTTAAGCTACATTAAGTCACTTCTGGATCAGATGTTTCTAGACATTTTTATTCATTCATAATTTAATTTCAGGCCAGAACTGGCTGGAGACAATGGTGGAGCTGCCTTCGGGGATCGGCGAAGAAGAGGTCACCACAGAACACGTGAGTACTTATTAAAAATAAATACATTGTTTTCGCACTAAAATACATCCTGCGTACCTGGCTGATCGTAAGGTCGGCCGCCATGGCCGAATACGGCCGGAATATAGGTATTATTGTTTTCGGAAATGCACATTTACAAAGAGGGATGCCGGAATAAGGCCAAGAAGTGCACACGATCTTCCATTTTATAAAAATAGCTAAAATATTCGTTCTTAATTATTCGCGCTATTCGTATGTCGCTAAAAGTTGGGGTTAATATAACAAAAATTAAAAGAAATTCAACTATTTATTAACCCCACCGGAATTGCGTCCTTTTGACAGATATGTGTAAACAAATCTATCTACGCTTGATCTACGTCCTATCAGCATTGAAGTAAAGCTCAAATTCGTGTGTATCGAGCCGACCCGCGGCGGGCTCGTGTGTGTTAAGAGTTGCCACTACAGAAATATAATTTCAGATAATCGATTATAAGAGAATATCGAATATTATTTAGGTGGTGGATCTTAGCTAAAATAGAAATAAAAATACCATTTACAATTTATCTACAGAAATGAGATGAGGTGAATAATTGGTTGCAATTTTTAAGATACCCGTACGATCCCGTACGATCGTGACATGAGGGGTAGCATGCCTAAAATACAAAAAATATATATTTCAGTGTCATTATCCTATTTATCTTTTAAATATTTTATAATCTTAGTAAAATATTTTCATGAATCAATCAAACGTATATTTTAGGCTGCATTTTTTGGGGGTCAAAGTTGCTTGCGTCCGTAGGTTTACCCTTGAGTCCCTACACGTGACCCCTGGGTGGTGCTAAATGAGCAACAATTACTGGTGGTAGGCTTTGGCCGAGGCTTGTTAACCACCCACAAGGCTAAGTCGTGCCGCCAAGCGACGAGTCGTGTTCCGGCATGAAGCCTTGTGTTGCCGTTGGGGGGAGATGGGTCCGATTGCCTTATTGCGAGCTGCTGGTTGGCCGGTCTGGACGCTGCTGCTGAGCTGCGTGCCCGATGTCTGGTTCTGGAGGGTAGCGGGATCCGGAGAAACGGTTATCCGCTGGCCGACCGCAGGTTGTAGGGGGCCCAATTAGTAGACTAGCCATCTATGAAAGGCTGCCCCGCCGCCTCGCGAAAAATCCCAGGGTGTTCCATCATGCCAGTTGGCGACTGGATGACAGGAGCTGATGGCCACTTCTGGGGGGTTCCGGGCGTCCCCGCAGTCTCCAGCCTAGGCCTCCTTGCGTGCGGCTCTACAGTTAGCGTCTTTGGCCTACTGTGTGCCTCGCCGCAATCAACTGCCATCGCCCCCGCCTATTTTTACTCAAAAACAAAATAATGATATGAAAAGTCGAAATAAAAAAAGTAAGTGCTCTCAGCGGATGCACGTCCTGTCGCTTAAAGTGCACCTAGCGAATATACGCGGTCTGCACTCCAATATCGTGCCGGTCCATCACCACCTTGAAACCGAGAAGCCGCATTTACTCTTCCTCACGGAGACGCAGATACGAAGTCCTGCCGACGTTGCGTATCTTACATACCCAGGATACACACTGGAGCACAAATTTGTACAACGAGCCGGCGTCTGCGCGTATATCCGCGACGACTTCTGTTGTCGGCGTCTTCGAGATCTTGAAGACCCCGACTTTTCAACAATTTGGATTCTGCTTGATACCGGCCTAGAGCAAATTATCTATGCCGGTGTCTATCGCTCGCATAGCGGTGACCAGGAGACAACCAGGTTATTCCAACATCTAAGTGAAGCGGCTGATGTGGCTCAGCTGAGGTATCCTTCCGCGCAGCTGGTTATCCTTGGGGACTTTAATGCCCACCACCAAGAGTGGCTGTACCCATTTAAGGATACCGACCATGCAGGGAGAGAAGCACGTAGTTTTGCGCTCACGCATGATCTTTCCCAGCTGGTTAACCAGGCGACGCGGGTTCCTGATGTGAGTTACCACACTGCATATTGTTTGGACCTTTTGCTGACAACTGACCCAGACCGATACTCTGTGTCGGTTTCTGCCCCTCTGGGCACCTCTGACCATTGTCTGGTGAAGTCTGTATCCGTCTACTCACCCTCCGACTTAAGCCAAAAAGGCACGAGGCGAGTATGGCGATACAAGTCAGCTAAATGGGATGAGATGCGTCACTTCTTTGCGTCTTACCCATGGCGGCGTATATGCTTCTCTTCAGATGACCCTTCGTCTTGCGCCTCTTCAATTGTCGAGGTGTTGCGTCAGGGAATGGAATACTTTATCCCCTTCCATGATACAACTCTCGATAGTAAAGTTAGCCCGTGGTTTAATGCGGTTTGCAAATCAGCAAACGCCAAGAAACAAGCTGCGTTTTTATCATGGGCGAACGCTAGGAGGAGCAAAGATCCCGATGTGGGTGTCAAGAAGAAGGCCTATAATAAAGCTGCCAAATCATGCAAAAAAGCACTGCAGAGAGCCCGGTTCGAACACATAGGTCGAATAGGATCCAAGTTGTCTTCTTACCCTGCTGGGAGTAAGGCATACTTAGTGGAGTCAATGAATACATAAAACAGGCAATATTCGAAAGTCCTCAAGAACAGCTCCGATTTCGATGATTTTTTTTTTATTAAATTTGTTTTTTTGTACTATTCAAAATCAGAAACCTCTTAGAGCGGGGACGGAACTATTTATATTGTATAAACAATATCAACGATATGGATATAAAAAATTAAGTTTGGTCTCTATTTTTTTGTAGAAAAATCTCTATAATAATCTTATTGTAACAAATAGTTGTTACAAAAAAGTTTTTAACAATAATTTAATATTATTTTCGTCCGCGTTTATTTGGGTTTCATACAAACTTTCATCCCCCGTTTAATCCCTCTATGAGTGGAATTTACCAAAATCGTTCATGGGGAATACCTACGTCATAATAACTTGATGCATACAAAGTTTCAGCCCGATCGGCTCAAAATTGACAAAGTTTCATACAAACTTTCATCCCCTATTTTATCCCCTTAGGGGTAGAATTTATCAAAATGATTTCTCAGGCGATGCTCAGATCAGAATAGCTTTATGTATGCAAAGTTTCAGCTCGATTGGTTTAAAATTGACAAAGTTTCATACAAACGTTCATCCCCTATTTCACCCCCTTGGGGGTTGAATTGCTCACAATCCTTTCTTAGCGGATGCCTACGTCATAATATCTACTTGCATACCAAATTTCAGCCCGATCCGTCCAGTGGTTTGGGCTGTGCGTTGATAGATCACTATGTCAGTCAGTCACCTTTGAGTTTTGTATATAGAAGATCGAGCTTTATTTTATATATATAGATTTAAATTTTATATATATAGATTGTTTATAACATTAATTAATATATTTACAAGTTTTTAATGGATATTGTATTGGAGAATTTTTTTTTGTGCATAAACTATATCGTAGATATTGTTAAAACAATATAAATAGTTCCGTCCCCGCTCTAAGAGGTTTCTGATTTTGAATAGTATAAAAAAACAAATTTAATAAAAAAAAATCATCGAAATCGGAGCTGTTCTTGAGGACTTTCGAGTCAAATGCTTCATTGACTCCACTAACTGGTCCCTAGCCAAATCGATCGAGGGTAATTTTGCACGCTCTTCACTTCCACCCTTGCTGAAGCCTGATGGATCGCTGGCTCATACCGCGCTGGAGAAAGCGAATCTGTTCGCCTCTCTATTCGCGGAAAATTCACGACTCAATGTTGCCGGTACTACTCCACCTCAGTTACCTCCTCTTGGCCCTCAAATGCCGTCAGTTTCTATTCGCCAGAAAGAGGTACTCAAAGTTCTGCGCTCATTGGACGTGAATAAAGCTAGTGGCCCTGATGGTATTCCAGCAATTATTTTAAAAACCTGTGCACCTGAATTGTCCCCTGTTTTAACTCGTCTGTACCGCCTCTCACTGAAGACTGGATTGGTCCCTAAGTGTTGGAAGCTTGCCAATGTGCAGCCTGTGCCCAAGAAGGGCAGTCGCGCAGACCCTGTCAATTATAGACCTATTGCAATCACCTCCTTACTTTGTAAGGTCATGGAGCGTGTATTGAACAACCGCCTCCTATCATACCTAGAAGACAATGACCTCCTCAGTGATCGACAATACGGCTTTCGTCGAAATCGATCCACGGGAGATCTTCTAGTGTATGCAACCCATTTATGGGGTGAAGCCATCGAGAGACACGGCGAAGCTCTGGCTGTGTCCCTTGACATATCCAAGGCTTTTGACAGGGTCTGGCATAACAGCCTGCTTGGTAAGCTTCCAGCATATGGCATACCGCCCGATCTGTGTAGCTGGATTTCAGACTTCTTGAGTGGTAGATCTATTCGTGTAGTCCTAGATGGATGCATGTCTGATCAATTGGCGATAAATGCCGGTGTCCCTCAAGGGTCAGTTCTCTCTGCAACTCTCTTTCTGCTGCATATCAACGATCTGCTCATACCCGGTACCTTTGGGTATGCAGATGACAGCACGGTTACTGAGAGATATTTATCCACTGCCCGAGCCAGCGCGGCCGAGACCCAGTCCCGGAGAGAGACCATGGTGAATAGACTTGATCTCGCATTAAGGTCTGTGTCCGATTGGGGCGACGCCAACATTGTGAGGTTTAATACTACCAAAACGCAGGCGTGTTTATTCACTGCTAAACGGAGTACGTTCCACTATACTCCGACTTTTCGTGGTGTGTCCGTGCCGGTTACCGACCGCCTGGAGATGCTGGGTGTGAGTCTGACTTCCAACCTTAACTTTGGCCCCCACATCGAGTCGAGAGCCAAAATTGCTGCTAAAAAGCTTGGTATCCTCTCAAAGGTCAGACGGTATTTCAAGCCTGAACAGCTTCTACAGCTTTATCAAGCACAAGTTCGGTCGTGCTTGGAATACTGCTCTCACCTTTGGGATGGCTCTGCTAAGTATCAGTTGGCTACACTCGACTCGTTGGAACGGCGTGCCATTAAAATCATAAATGATCCTAAACTGGTCAAAAGGAAGCTACAGACTCTCGCCCACCGTCGCCGCGTGGCTTGTCTCTCGGTGTTCTACCGGCTGCACTTCGGAGAGTGCGCGCAAGACCTCCACAACCTAATTCCTGCAGGTCCTTTCCACCTCCGGACTAGCAGACGCACGGCGGGATACCATCCTTACATTGTCGACATACCTCCTGCTCGAACGAAGCGATTCGCCTCCTCCTTCATTATACGAACCGCCAAAGAACGGAATTCCTTGCCGGCCTCTGTTTTTCCTGAAAATTATGATCTTGGTGCTTTCAAGGCCAGAGTAAATAGGTTATTCATAAGTGGGTATGCTCCACCCTCGACCGCATTATCACTTTCCATCAGGTGAGATCGCGGTCAAATACCCACTTATTCTTAATAAAAAAAAAAAAAAAAAAAATATTTTATAAAACTATATTAGAATCGAATAGATCTAAAATCGAATATCGATATTTTTTTACGCAATGGAAACACTAAATTAACTGCCAATTCAACTGTCAAAGTTCAAAATATCAAAAAGTAATTGTGTTTTTCTTGCATCAACAAAGTGATCGGTTTTATTTCGTGCGTTTAACTAAACAACTTCATCATGAATACTGACTCCGACGATCCGGGTTCAGCCGTAGCAGGTAAACAAATACTTTTTACAACCTTCAACAGCTAATATGGTGGAAATCGTAGATTGTATTACTGATGGAAAATAATAAATATGCATTTACCCAAAAACACTAACTTTTTTTAAACCCTTTCTTTCGCCAGTTAACTAATGACTATTTACTCTATATTTACATAGTACTTTCATATGTGTGCACTGTGGGCCTAACATTCTATGGCCAGCCGGCGTCCCCCTTTACTCGTACAAACCGTTGTTCCCTGATGAAGAATATCTTAGGAATTGCCCTGGATAGCAGCTTGACAGCAGACGGGCCAACCGAATATCCAATCTTAAAAAAAGTATACTGAAGCATTAATTATTTATAATTGCCCAAAGACTTAATCCCATTATAATTAACCAATCTCTCCTACGTTTCCACATTGTTTACACCGAAAGATCCTTCCGTAAATTTCCTTTCCCAAAATGGCGGAGGTAATAAATAAATAAATAAGTTCATTGGACTAATACACCCATTGCCTAGCCACAAACTAAGCTCGAAGCTGGATGCTTGGGAACGGATTAACATACATACTTAAATACTTTTAAAAACATCCATGGCTCGAGTACAAATGCCGATGATCATCACACAAACATTTGCCTCTAGCGGGAATCGAACCCGTGACCCTCAATTTTGTAGCCCGTCCAATCATTCGTAAATGTATCAAACGAACAAAGATCAGGAGAAAATTCGGAAAATATCAACCGTTCGCTTATCATTAAGTTGAATGGCAACAAATTGGGCGGCATCTGTAGATATCGGAGTAAATACCCTGTTGACCCTTACCTCTGGAATATCTGAAGGGGCGGGGTCGTCTGCAATATAATATAGCCCCACTGAGTGTTTAGGAATAAAATATTTTTTAGATCGAAACAGTATAAATAGCGTGGATACTTAATTTGAGTTGATCGTATCAAGAACATTACAAGGATACTTATCTCAGGAGCCAATTAAGCTTTTGTTTCATTTTATTTTATTTTAAGGCAGGTTTGGTTGCGAATTTGTTTCAAAATGAGAATTATAATAGCACCATTTCATATTGGTGTATGTGCAGTATGCACTTACAGATGTAGTCCACAGCTGTATATTGGCCTCCCCTAAATGACCTGCTATTCCCAACACAACTCCCAAAATCACAACACAATCAGGCGAGTTTTGAATAGATAAAGTGTGCGATATCATCATTGGCCACAGCATCTTTTCAGATGAATGTTGCAGCATCACGGATCAAATATTGGGGGATGCAAGGTCTCTGGTGACTATTCAGTTCTATCAGTCCTATAGATATATTTCACAACAACACATTCATTGATCTGACTCCGTGTTAGTAGCTTAAACACTTGTGTTACAGATACCAGAATCAACAGTGGTGAGACAAATATACCTAAAAAAGATACAAATAAAACCCAGCCTGGGAGCAACAGACATGTTCATGAACACAAATGTTTGTCCTGTGCGGGGATCGAACCCGCGACCTCTTGGTGTAATAGTCAACTTCTTGACCACTACACCAGGCGTAATCTATGTACAGTATATGTAAAAAATTACATACATCATGAATATGTATGCCGGGGTGGTGACAGCGCTGACATGTCTTATGTGTGAAGTGACAACGCGTCTGGGCGCTAACGAGATACACATGGTGAACACGTGCTTTCTACCGAGGGTCATGGGTGTTTGCTACGGGGTTTTGCAGGTCACGGCTATCGCTTATTTGGCAATGTCTGCCGTTGACGCGAGTGGAATTTTTATGTATAATTTTTAACGACAGAAATTAAAAGTAAGTGTAGGAACTATACTGAAATTACGCGACTGAAGTTCGGCGGCAATGCATTTTTCATACAAAATTACGCGACGTGATTTCGGCATAGTGTGTCATCTCCCATAAAAAAGTATGTCATACAATGAACACGACGGAACATAAATTCAGCCGCGTAAATTAGACCGCGTCTTTTCCTCATAGTGTGTTGCTAAACAAAAACTTTGCTTAATTTGGACAGACAGAAGGAAGCGACTTTGTTTTATGCTAAGTAGAGATGATACAAGAAAGAAAACAGTATCTAACATATTTCTTTTTCGCTTCATTGCTTTTGTCATTTAGGTAACATAGGGCCCTGGGTCCAATATAGGGTCGGCCATAATTTATGTCCGAATTTATAGACAAAAAAGGTAACCTTCCTCAATGTCACATCTGACTAGACGAAATTTTATTAAAAGTGATTAGGCGTGAAATGATAACAGACTGACATGTCTTAACGGACCACATCATTTTAATTAAGATGTACAACGTCGTGATGAACGCTTAAAAGGTTTGCTTATACTAACTCTGGTGAAGCAAACTTTATATTTCTTGTATGATACTTTTACATTGATATAGTATTTTCATTATTAGTCTAGTATACATTTTAGTTTTGAAGACTTAAAGTTATTCTATGCTTAAAAAGTGTTTAAATGCTACTAAAATTAATACAGTTAAATAAAAATAAAAAACATTATTTTGACTCATTTTACTCATCTAAAAAAACATGATTTATCGTTATCAATAAATTCTAACACTTGTCCAACTAATACTTTTTTATATTGAATTCGAGAGAACTGCGCAATACTGCGGTACTTTCGATTAATTAAGATTTAATCACGAAACTTTGTTTTCACGCCCGCCCGCCTGTGGTCACAAACTTTGACAGCTATAGGTACTTGAGAACCTTACGCACCGGTGGCGCCGACTGGCTCGGTTAGTGCGAAAACAATATCACTAATTGTGACGTTTTCATTAAAAACCTAACTATTTTTGTTATCAAGAAGTAAAAACTCCACAGACTGGCCGAAATTAGAAAGAAAATATAGCGCAGCGAGGACACCGTTCCATTTTTGAAATCCGCTCATCAGTTTTTTTAGGGTTCCGTAGCCAAATGGCAAAAAACGGAACCCTTATAGTTTCGTCATGTCTGTCTGTCTGTCTCAAGTTGACACATAAAATCACCCATGGTTTGGGCCAACGTATTCCCATAATGTAAATAGTTCGGAAGCAAGTACTTATTGATTTGTTATTGTTTCTGAATGTTACTTCTTGGGATTCTTGTTTACTTCTTTTCATGTCAATATCCGTATTAGTAGTTTTATCGAAGTGTGCTCAAGTTTTTGTCCTCGTAAAGATAAAACTTTCTACTTTAAAAACAAGGCATCTTTTAGAGAGAAAAAATAAACACAATATATACTTGGTACTCGTATAATCCCTTGGGTATCCTAGTGATATTAAATCAATAGATGCGTTAGTAAATCTTGTCCTACTGATTGCTATCACACAAAATTATGAAGGTGAAAGTTTTTTTTCTTTCAATCACACTGAAACTACTAAACGGATTTTGATGTTTGGTATACAGCTATGATTAAGGCTGATAGTAGAACTTTTAATCCCGATTAAATGCTCTCATGGGATGAAACAGGAATCTTGATTATCTGCAATCTTTGATGGTCCAAAGCCGCGGGAAATAGCTAGTTATTTCATTTGATGTGACTTTTAGTAATACCAATTCAACGACATTGTCAATTTTTTCATATTGAAGAGTTAGCAAAATGGGCAATATTTATACTCGTACTTGATCACCGCCACCGATAGACATAAACATCCCCACAATTGTAGCCGATTCAATGCCTTCTCAACCCTATTCCCTTCCTTTTAGCTCTCATTTTCGTATTACAGTAACTGCCGTCTGCCAGGAGTGTTTGCAATGAGCTCGTATATCGGGTTAATTCCGGAACTCGTGGGCTAGCCACTAGACCAGTCTCCGTGAGGGTGTCCTAACACACCATTAGAGAATGTTTGAGCGTAAACATCATCCAAACGGTATCTACAGTCTCTACTCCGTGTAAGCTTGTATTGTATTTGACGCTGACGAACGATTATTTTGTAAAGGATTTTTTTTCATAAATTAGGATTTAGATTAATTTGGTAGACACTCACAAACATTTGCCCCTAGCGGGAATCGAACCCGCAACCCTCGGTTTTGTAGCCAGGGTCTCTGACCACTAGACCAACAGGCCCGTCAGCAGTTGCTATTTTTGTTGTTATGGAATGTATTTTTATGTAGTAAGTACGACGAGGAATACATCCCTCCAACCATGGGTATTAAAAAAACTACAGTCTTTAGTCTCAACTTGCGATGGTATTTTAATAAAAAAACAGCATCTCAAGCTCGCTCTCAAGGTCGATCTCAGAGTTGAGAGCGATTTATTAATACGAGCGTTAATATTGAAAACGGCTATCAAGCTTAAATTGAAAAGTGCTCACCTTTACCATACCTATATTTTACGTTCTCGTGTAAGTCGACTCGCGTAGGCATATTCCCCTGACGCGGAGAGTGTAACAATGTGCCTCATTAGCGCAGCTGGGGGACACAGGATAGGGCGCCGGCATATACTGCGTGGGTAAAGGACGCTGGTTAGGGCATCGGTGGCATATTTTGTCACTTGTCCTTCTAAAAGACGCATCTGACATTTTTTTAGAAACGAAGTTATCTACACCGTCTTAATTGTCTTTCATGTATTTATGTAATAACGCCTCCGTCCGGATGGTTTTTTGGTACCGCACATGGTATACACTATTGTCAAAAGACTCCTTCGTCAAATGGACTATCAAAAAAACAAAATCATTTTTTAAAATCGGCCCAAGAGTTCCTGGGATTTGCGCGTTCAAACAAGATGAAGACAGAAATGATTGTACATACACACATCAACTTTATCTAGGGATATCTACATATTATCAAATATCTTTAATACTGTTAGGAATTCACTAATACTGTGAATGGAAAAATTATAGAAAATTTTATATTTTTTAAAAATAAATAAAAAAAATTATGATTAAAATTGAATTTTTAATAATAATTAATTTTTTATCGCCCTTGGTAAATTAGTGTGGTAGAAAATCTGCGTTTTTTTTAAATAAAATGATCAAATTTAATTCAAATTAACAATCTTATTAATTTAATCAGTGTTGCCACCTCTCACGTTTATTATAACAACAGTATCAACTGTTCATGCTTAAAATTAGGTTGTTAAGGGCTTGTTGCGTTATGAGACCCGATTCTCTTTCAAAGTGATGGTGAAATTGTTGTTTTGTATTGGAATTTGGTGGGAAATGTCTTAAAAATCATTGATGTTAAAGGCCGCACGCATGCTTGATAGGATTTAAGCGGAACGGTTGAGCAGGGCAATAAAAAAGATGGATATCGTAGTCTCATAGAGCGGCCGGCACCTACCGCCGCGCATGGGAATTAGCACTGTCTTTCATGGTTATGAATTCCTGGATGATTTGGTCTTGTTTTAGGACAATGACAGATTCTACTACCTTTTTGAGATGATTTTGCTTAGTCATGATGCCTTGGATACAAACGGGCTGGGTTCGTTCACCCAGATGAAATCCTCCTAAAATCATGATTGTCCCGCCTTGGTATTAGTGGACCTCCTTAGAGTGCCACAGACGGCTAATACTGTCAGGAGTTCTCGAAACGCGTGTTCTTCTTGAATCTGGATAAAATCTGTAGCGGGAGACATCGGTTTACAGCATCACAGACCAAGGGTCGTCAATCCATGGAAAAATTTTCTAAGCCCAAGAAAGACGCTTACCGCGATTGCCTCATCACAATGCTGGTACACGTAGCGGTTGTCCAACATGAAGACCCGCTTCATGCAAACCCTTTTGCACGGTTTGGTCGCTTTCCAGCAGCTGATGGTCCATCTGGAGCCTTTTTACTAGTCGCATCGCTGTGATGTTTGGTCGTCCTCTAGCAGTCTTTTGGAAAAATTGATCCTGTGTCGGGGTAGTAATGCGATTTCTGTTTTAGTGCCGTTCAACCACGTTCCCAAGACTGCGATAATTGCTCCAAAACCTTGGAAACATGTTTTGGTTGATGGTTAGGGCCTCGGCAACGACGCGTTCGAAAGAAACACTTTCTTACAATTCCACGGATCGCAACATTTCATTTCAACTCAAAAGATGCCGTTACAGTACTCTTAAAAGAACACTCAACAAGTTTCATAAAAAAGAATTAAAAAAAACATCACTTTTCTTTAGTAAAATATCAAAAAAACAATTTTAATTTTCATGCTCTTTTCCCGTGCGGAAGGAACTACCAATAATTTTTGCCATTCTTTTGTTTTTCCATAAAAATATTTTTTTTTTATAAAAAAAGAATAAAATACCTTTCAATCGATATATAAACTTCATATAAATATAATATAGAATTAACAATATAACGTAGTTTATAATATACAATTCAGATATCCCTAGATTTTGTTGATGTGTGTATATGTACGGTAACTACAGGTAAAGTACTGCGAAAATAGCAGAGTCAAACTACAATCGCAATCAACGGACAACAATGGAAGTAACATTCGAGCTTATAAAAACCGGCCAAGTGCGAGTCGAACCCGCGCACCGTGGGTTTCGTACAAATATTATATAGATTCGATTTTTAAAGTTTCACTTCTATCAATGGAAAAAATGGGGCCATTTTTTTTATTATATTTTGGGTGAAGCTGTTAATGCGGTTCACAGAATACATACTTACCAAGTTTCAACAGTAAAGTTGTTATACATATTATGTAGTTTCGGAAAAAAGTGACTGTGACATACGGACGTACAGACAGACACTCAGATAGACAGAGAGACAACGAATCTACATATAAGGGTTCGGTTTTTTGCATTTGGCTACGGAACTCGAAAACATATGTAGTAAAACTACACGAAGTATAACAATAGTACTAAAAACACACGAGACTGTTACTTGTACTCAAACGGCCACTGCGGCTATTTAGCCTGATTAGTAGCCACCCGACTCGCGATCATTATGTCACCTAGCACATACCTAGTGTAGTGTATTGGCTGTATAGTGTTGGTTGTCTCAGGCGCTTACGTCACGTGTCAGAATGACATTCCGTCCGGCGGGAGAACGGAGCGGGCGGGACTGTACTTGGTACGCGTGTTGTAGTGTTGGTGAGCCGTAAAATATCCAAACAACGAGGATTCTACATGTGGCGACGAGGAGAAAGGTACATTATACTACTTACTAAAAAAAAAAGGAAAAGTCAGTGATCTCTAAAACCACGATTTTTCATGTATCTCTGTGATCTCTAAAACCACGATTTTTCATGTATCTCTCAGTATACTAGTAAGATTGTGTATAAATTAAATGTTGAACGTTAAATGGTCATGTATTTCAAGAAGAAACGAAAAAGAAACATTTGAAACGCGTAATTTATATGTACCGCACAAAGAAATTGATGCAGTTCGAGCGCAAATTCTAACAATAACATTCCAGCGTTCGGGTAGTCCCTTGTACCTACAAACTTTAACGTAGGTCAATAACTTGGCATTGAGGCGTACAAAAGGAAACGATTGGAACATTCGCCTCACTGTGTTGACCTAATAGTATAGATACCGGGTCGTGGTCTGGGTTCGATTCCCGTCCCGGGTCGAGGGGAATTCGTGTCGGTTTTTCGAGTGCGGCTCGGACTTCTGAGCGGTACGGTTAATTATGTTGTTTATTAACACCGATTCTTTAAAGGTTTGATGGTAAATAATAAAACATCAAAATTATGAGTATAGTTACTGACTTGATAAATGTTAAACAATAATTTTAACATTTAATTTTAACAGTATTTTGCTATTTAAAAATAAAGCCAATGTAGTAAGGCAAAGTACATACTTTGTGCAAAGGCTGTTTTGACAAACGTTGTTCAGTTACATGTATCAATTGTGAAGTTAGAATTATTTAAAACTGGATTATCAAAATAATAATTTATGTTGGGCTATAAAGGAAGCCCATGAACAGAAAATGCACGTCAGTAAGATGAAGATGCTTAGATGGGCTGCAGGTGTAACTCGACTTGATAAAGTGCGAAACGAGCACATTAGAGTAAGTTTTAAGGTTGCGCCTATTGCAGAAAACTTACTGAAAGCCGCCTGCGATGGTTCGGTCATATCATGAGACGCCCTGAAGACCATGTAGTAAAACAGACTCTAGCACTCGAATGAAGAAGAATAAGAGATATTTAAGAAATTTACTTTTCTATTTTCCTTCTTTGGGCCGTTTACTACAAAAGTTATGTGTGTATATTTGAAATACCTGGCGACAGTAATCACGTTATTTAACTGGATTATGCTAGATGCTGGGCATGAAATACCTATTTCGTATTAGAAAATAAACGACTACGTTTAAATTAAAAATATTTATTTGTATTTTAGTTTTGTTGCATTATTAACAATTATAATCCAATGACGTCGCTGGAAACGAAACGGCCGCTTGTGCATGAAGGTGCAGGTTCGATTCCCATACCGCACTCAAACTCAAACTCAAACTCAAAATATACTTTATTCAAATAAGCCTCAGAAAAGCACTTATGAATCGTCAATATTATAAAAACAACACATTGAATCTACCACCGACTTCGGAATGCAGTCATCTACAGAGAAGAAGTGGCAAGAAACTCGATAGTTGCTCTTTTCAATCGCCAAGTTTTGTTACAATATTTAATTTTGTCAAGTTTACATACTTGTACTTTTACTAGTACTAGGCCATAAAGTTACCTCTTTCAGGTACAGAATTAAAAATATTAAATACATATGAACATTATAGTGAGCATGACTACTGAGACCCAGGCCATCCAACCAAAAACTGGAAAAACAAAATTTTAAGTACAACTACATTGTAGGACCCAGTGTACATACTCCATTTTAAAAGTACACACTTATATACATGTTGATTAAATGAAAATAAATATAAGAGCAGATGAAAATCTGATCATTAAATTGATAAGCAGATTGGAGGGATCAATCTGAATCATTAAATTGATAAGCAGATTGGAGGAATCAATCTGAATCATTAAATTGATAAGCAGATTGGAGGAATCAATCTGAATCATTGAATTGATAAGCAGATTGGAGGGATCAATCTGAATCATTAAATTGATAAGCAGATTGGAGGAATCAATCTGAATCATTGAATTGTTAAGCAGATTGGAGGGATCAATCTGAATCATTGAATTGATAAGCAGATTGGAGGCATCAATCTGAATCATTAAATTGATAAGCAGATTGGAGGAATCAATCTGAATCATTGAATTGTTAAGCAGATTGAAGGTATCAATCTGAATCATTGAATTGATAAGCAGATTGGAGGCATCAATCTGAATCATTAAATTGATAAGTAGATTGGAGAGATCAATCTGAATCATTCAATCGATTATTCTGAATTGACCTAAAAAAATTCAGGAATAATAGCAGATAATCCGACCATTAAATTGATGAGTAAATAGCGGATAACATATCTGAATCATTAAATTGATCACTCCAGGTTGCCCAAAGATGTCACTCCTGTCATTGGAAAAGTTTGATTGTTACGGGGAATCCACTTCAGTGGGTATACGATGGGAACGCTGGAAAAGAGCATTGCTCATATTCTTGGAAGCGTCTAACATTGATAAAGACATCAAGAAAAGGGCTTCTCTTCTACATTTCGCTAGTTTACATTCGCAAGAAGTGTTTTAGAACATTTCTGGTGCTAATATTGAGTCAAGTGTTGGCGTCGACGTGTTTGAAGTTGCAATATCTAAACTAGATTCATACTCTGCTCCAAAACAGAGCAAAATCTACAAGCGACATTCATGCAGGTTGCTCAAACAGGAATCAACTTGGTAAACAATGAAGAAGAACAAAGTTAGTTTGTTTAATGTTTAATCAACAACTAAATCCTACTGTAACATTCACGGCCTGTGGCAATACCACACCACTAAAGCCTTACAGGTATTGATTTCATTGTTATAAAGTATCTAATATATATTTATAAATGATAATGGTGAGGTATAAGTCCAAATAAATATTGTTGATACCTTAAATTATTTATTAAACATAATATTGCAACATCTTTAGATGTTGTTTGATTATTATGTGTTATTAATCTTTACCTACTCCTGTTTGTACATTTTCAGAAGGACCCCGCTACCTTTAGAAGCTAAAATTGAGGGGAAAATTGAATAGCTTAAACAAAGGGATATTATAGAACCAGCCGTAAGCTCTTCCAAATGGGTATACCCTGTGGTGCCGGTGTTGAAGGCTTATTAAAGTGATAAGTAGATTGTTAAGCTCAATCTGAACCATTCAATTGATTACCATGTCTCAAAGTTTGTGAATATAAATAATCCAATCATTAAATTGATGTGCAAAGCAGATAACACCTAATTATCTGAACCATTCAATTGATTACCATGTCTCAAAGTTTGTGAGGATAAATAGAAATACGTCTTTGTGAAGACATGCGTCGATCTTATGAAGCTGTACGAGAAAATCACCCATTGCCGACAATGGACAAATTAATACCGAAAGATGAAAAATGCAAGTTTTCACAAAAATTGGACATAAAAGACGCATTTCATAAAATGGCTTCAAGACATATAACCACCCTCATAACCAATAATAAAGGCCTATTTAGGTGGGAAATCTTTCGTAAAACATTAGAGCACATGCTTGTAGGTTGTGAAGGAGTGGTAAATTATGACATCTTGATTTACGGGAAACACAGGCAGGAGCATGATGCTCGAGTAAAGAAAGTGATGTCAGTTCTGAAAGAGAATAATGTATTAGTAAGAGAAGACAAATGTTCTGTCTGGATGAGTAAAGTGAGGTTTTTGGGACATGAGTTGTCAGCAGAAGGCGTGAGACCGTTGGAAAAGTACGTTTCTACGATAAAAGAATTTAGAGGGCCAAAAACTGCCGGATATTTACGAAGCTTCTTAGGCCTGATTAATTTCGTCAGCAAATGGATCCCCAATTATGCGACAATAACGAACCTCTGAAAGCACTTCTTCGAAATAAAAATGGAGATCGAAAAAATATTACAGATCATTGGCGACCAGAAAATCAGCGATGTTTCAATTCATTGAATGAAGGATATCATGACAAATATACCTACCTTAGGTTACTACGATGTAAACGATCGTACGATGGTCATAGCAGACGCTAGCCCGGTGGGCCTGGGTGGAGTGCTAGTCCAAACTGATTCTGAAGACAACCCCAGGATTATTGAATATGGTCACAAGACTCGGACTGATTGTAAACGCCGCTACTGCCAGACTGAGATAGAGGCATTAGCCCGTGTATGGACAGTAGAGCATTTTCACATTTTCCTCTATGGCAGAAGATTCGAACTTATAACAGACCACAAACCGTCGGAGGTTATATTTGAATCAAGTTCAAAACATGTGCTAGGATAGAGATATGGGTTATAGTACAGTCGTATAGCTACAAAGTAGTTTAACAATCAGGTAAGACCAATATCGCAGACTCATTATAAATCTCCGCATTGTATCGATGAAGGCAAAACTTCGAACAAAAGTTTGGTGGCGTGTAAAGGATGCACTCTTGTATCTGCACTACATGCCTCAAATCCTATGAAACGACGAGAAATGCCTGACGGTTCTTGGATTGACATTGCGATTGATTTGATGGGCCTCTCCCTAGCGGTGACCATCTGGTTGCTGTAGTAGACTTACAGCAGATATAAAGAAGTTAAGATTTGTAGGAAAATCACCCCTACCGAAATTGTGGCAAATCTCAAAGAAATATTTAGTCGTTTAGGAAATTCAACTTTAATAACACCGGATAATGGAAGACATATGGCAGATATGATCAGCGCAGAATTCAACATTTTTAACAGAAAGAAACATCACCTTTTTTTCAATACAATCCCATACTGGCCACAACAAAAGGGAGAGGTCGAAAGACAAAATCGCGATATATTAAAGCGGTTAAAAAATAAGCATAGCTGAAAATAAAGATTGGAAGGACAGTTTACTAGACTAGACTATCTAACTATGTACAATAGCACACCACATTCTGTCACCGGAAGAATAATTTAAGATTTAGAGATAAAATTCCTGTAGTGAGTGATACAATGGAAAGGATATCAAAAGACTCAGCGGTCAAGGACAGGGATAAAGAAAGGAAAGAAAGAGGAAAGGATTATGGAGATAGGAAAAGAAAGGCAGAAGAAAGTGATCTAGTAGGTACTAGGTGATAAAGTTTATATTAAGAACAGAAAAAGTAAAATGGATAGACAGAATAAATTATGCTAGGACTACAATCCTGAAACGCATACAGTGGAAATAATGAAGTGGAGTTATCCAAGTCCGACACGATGAAACTGGTCAAGTCCGTAGAAGGAATATAGGGCACTTATTCAGGGCGAATGGAGCGTGTGGTAAGATTGAAATTAAATCGACGACGAAGAAAGGAATCTTGCAACTTAATCCCACTTCAGGCACCACAATGGTGTAAAATATTGGTTGACCTCTTAATGCGTAAATTAAGATTTGATTTGATTAATAAGCAATTAAAATAATGTAACTAGTAGTAAACTTTCCACATAGATAAAACTGTCTCATGATTATATGAAGTTAGTACATTCGTTTTAATAAAACTAAATTAAATCAAGAAAGGGATGTAGTGTATTGGCTGTATAGTGTTGGTTGTCTCAGGCGCTTACGTCACGTGTCAGAATGACATTCCGTCCGGCGGGAGAACGGAGCGGGCGGGACTGTACTTGGTACGCGTGTTGTAGTGTTGGTGAGCCGTAAAATATCCAAACAACGAGGATTCTACACCTAGGTAGCCTAATTATGCTTCCTGGTATTTACTGTAGATTAAAGACTAGCGCTTGAAATGGCCTCTTATTTGGAACTAGATCTGAACTACCCACAACAGGGCGAATTAAAGAAGCTTTGACTATGGTGATAACAAAAAGAGTAGGTACTTAGCACTCTTAACAGCATTTGCAAAGAGTATTTTATAATCTTAGGTTTAGGTTAGGTTTAAAGATATTTTTATTTCTCATAAAGATTTACAAAATCACTTACATGAGAAAACAAACATAATATACACATTTTTCTTGGGCTATAAAACACAAATTACAAAAGAAATTGTCCTTTCACAAATATCTAACAAAACGTACACGCACAAATTTATCGAATATTAAGGAGGTAGTTTTAGCAAACCGCAGGTATACGACCCGCGCACAACGCAATGTTGATCGCTTGTCTTCGATATAGCGCACAACTGGATGTGGCTCGTCTCGCCGGACTGTAGTAGGTACGCTCAGCACTGGCAACGCTGGATTTACACTGTCGTCCATAGGTACTCATGGTTAATAGTAATTTGAAATTGTATTTAATTTAATTTTCTGCATAACGGTTATTTTTATTTAATTAAATATTATATTGACAGACGTTTTAACACTTTACATTATTTTATAAGTTATTAAAGATTGTTTATTCTGTCATTAGGTCATTTATTAATTATTATTTTTTTGTTTTATTGTAGATGTAGTGTTTAAGTAGCCTTTTATATGTCGATGTGGATTTTGCCTCTTTAATATCGTTTGGCAGTCCATTATATAATTTGGCACCTTCGTATAATATATTCTTCTTACCATGGTTGGTTCGAGGTACATTTAAGATTAGGTTACTTGCATTTCTTAGTTGCATTCTTTGTATTTGGTGCTTTTTAGTAAAGTTAATTTGTGTGTGTATTTTTTTACTAAGAATTTTCCGTATTAATATGCAGGTATTATAAATATATAATTGGTTGATATTCATTAACCTTGTCTCCTTATATATTTTATCAGATGGTGTAAGATAGTTAATCTTAACAAAAGTTACATAATAAAAAATCGTTTAAACATGCTTGAGATAAAACCAGAAATGTAGAGGCTTTTTGGTACTACATATTTGATTATCATGGAAATTATAATAAGACCTCTTACTATTAAAAAGAGAGGTAGAGCTTTGTGGAAATTCCACTCGAATGAGCCGCTCGTCTGGGGAAGTACCTCCACCTTACAGAAGACCGCCGTGAAGTAGCACTTCGTAACTGTTGTGCTATGTTTCTGCTGGTGAGTAAGGTCGCCAGAGCTCAGTTGGGGAGGGAATGGGGTTAAGGCCGGCAACACATCAACGATACCTCTGGTGTCGCGGATGTCCATGGGCGGCGGTGATTGCTTACCATCAGGCGACCCGCTAGCTCGTTTGCCGCCTATGACATAAAAAAAAAAAAAAAAATTAACAATATGTACTGAAAAAAAATTGATAGAATAACACTCGTATAATCGTATTTGATACTTCACACGCCATACGTGTCAGAAAAAGGTTGTCGAAAGATTTTGTGTGCGTGTCGCCTAATAAGGGAGGTTTATGAAGCTCTTATGCGACAGTAAAGTGGATTTATATTCCCCACATTGGTTACAGCGGCTCATAAATGGATGTAAATTTAAGGGCGCGCGTATATTTTAGTGAATCAACGGTCTTAGAGATAACGTGATTATTATAATTTAATCGATCAATTTACTTACTTATGATATTACTTGACTTTCAATTGAATCAAAAACTCTCTTATCAACTTAAGCAGTTTAAGTGTAGTAACACTTTGCAGATAAAACGATTTATCTTCGTCGTGTTCATAATATGACATACATACATACTTTTAAATGGGACATGACCCACTATGCTGAAATTTCGTCGCGTTTTTGTGTAGAAAATGCATTGCCGCAGAACTTTCGTCGCGTCATTTCAACCTAGTGTGTTCCTACACTAAGACACGTAACTTCTCCCTGTATTTTATTTCTCTTTTAACGCAAACTTTGTCCTCACTAGGAATAATTAATTGAACCCAGGAGTTCTAAATCACCACCCCATAACATAACAACTAGTCGTTAGACCTTAAGACGTGAACGATTTTCTTGAATGCGAAGTAATTTTCAAGACAGAAATAGAATGCAAAGAAATTTGAATGCAGCGGGAGTCTGGTCGGAACTCTCGTCTTAGGAAGGAAGTGAAGCTGTATGATGCGCTAATGATACCCGGTCTTAAGAAGGTTGTGGTGTAAGGAGGGTATTTCTTATAGACAGCTGAAGTACCATTTAACATAGAATAACCAAAGATCTTGGAATTATCACCGATGCTACAGAATTGTACGTACTTTCTAGCGGCCGCCCGCGATTCCGCTTGCGTGGATTTCGGTTTCAGCACACATAGAGTTGTAGGTAGGCACTATAGTAAGCTATACTATACAACTCTATGTGCGGAAGCCTTCCTTGAGAAATGGACTATCCAACACAAAAACATTTTTTCAATTCAAACCAGTAATTCCAGATATTAACTGGTTCAAACAAACAAACGAACTTACGAAACGAAACGAACGAATATTTTTCATGTTTGCTTCTGAGATGCAAGTACGAATCGTCAATGATTATCGATTACAATGTTTGTCAATCAGTTTAAAGACACTAAGGTTTCTCCCAGAGTGGCATATTGCTCATATTCAGCTCAAAAGGCAGCCGGATTGGTGACCACAGTATGGTGAACCCGTCTAAAACAAACATTCGTATGTTAAACATTTGTTTGTATTGTGTCTGGATATCTTATGCAAAACACTGCTTCAACCCTTCACTTGAAGGAGGGTCAATAAAATGTATGATTATTATCGTCAAATAATAATATCGGATGAATGAACATCAAAGCGTTTATGCGATGGTTGGAAATTCATGTTTATTTATTTAATATATTGTTAGTCCCTTGATTGATTCTCGATGGTCTTATTTATAAAACCCATAATATCTGGAGTGATGGCTATCTATGCAAAATACAATATTAAATCTTTAAAAACTATTGTAACTAAAGATACCGTTATCAAAGCCTTTAAAAATGCAAAAATAAACTTACTTATTCCAGAGCCCACCAGAGTAAATCTAATAAATATTGTTGGATTTTTCTTATTTTTTATTCTTCTAATCCTTTTTGAATCCGCTATTTAATATGCGCTAACAAACGCATTCTTTATTCAAAACTTGAATATCTCTATTTACCGTTCTTAGGGTTCCGTAGCCAAATGGCAAAAACGGAACCCTTATAGTTTCGTCATGTCTGTCTGTCTGTCTGTCTGTCTGTCTGTCTGTCTGTCTGTCTGTCTGTCCTGGCTCGTTCTCCGCCGTTTCTGAACCGATTGCCACGAAAATTGGTGGAGAGATGCATAGTGATAATTCAAGAATTGGTTTTTAAAATAATCGAAAAATAATTATTTTTACCCCCCCTCCCATACATCGAAAAGTAAACTCGAAAAAAAAATTCGACTTACCTCTTCGTGTGGGGTATCGTTAAAAAGGTATTTTAAAATACAATAAAACTTGCCTTGAAACCCATGTGGATCAAACACCCCAGTCTCGAGATATTTTAATACAAAGTTAAAATTAGAGCGTCCCCCCCCCCCCCTTAACTTTTGAAATACTATTACAATAATTCTGAAAAAAATGTCCTGTATACCTCCAAGTAAGTACTTTCAACGAAAACTATAGCGAACTCTATATCATGCATAGTTATTTTTATACAACTCGACCAACTTATGACGTGCAGTTGCCCTTACTAAATGCTGTCTTAAGCGGTCGGGCCATCTTTTAGCTACGGAACCCTTTCATGGGCGTGTCCGACACGCTCTTGGCCGGTTTTTATTCATTTTTTTTCATTTTTTTAATTTACGTGATGAACTTGTAGCATTCTAAATTCAAAATTGAAATATTTAACATCGAATATATTTTACCGCAAGGTCTGTGCAATAGACTGTTGACACTGTTATTAAACCTTTAAATGCGTCATCCACGAGTCGTTAATATAAAAATTCTTCAATAAACGCATTCATGTCGGGAGCACCAGCAAATCACCCTTGACCCTAAGCCCATTACTGATTACAAAGCTTTGCATATGAGGCTTAAATGGGTGTGTATGAATCTTCACAGTGCTTGAATTAGCCTGGTTTGACCCCCGATTTATCTTTTAAGCGGCTTGGTCACATCCCTTTTAGTATTCAAAGTATGATTTAAAAGCGGGACTTTAATATTCAAATATTCTTTTATTTCGACATTCATCTGAAAAAATGGACTTGTTTGAATATGAATTCTAAAAGATATTTCAGAACCTGCATTTTAAATATGATGCATTTAGAAAGTAACTCCACAGACTTACATAAGTTACCCTGTTTCTATTATTTTAACAAAAAAATATTTAACCATCTTCGTAACGCAAAACATGATTTCAAATGATGGATGCCTTTGCCCTGCAGTGGGACATGTATAGGCTGATACTTTAATAGGATTGTTACTACGAATATAAGAATCTTCCTAAAATAAACATGTTTTAATTTCCAATTTTAATATGTAGTAGGTACCTACAGTTAAAAGTATTTATCATAATAGTTATCATGTTATTACCATTCGATAGCCAACAATCGATAAAAATGTAAGTTGATATTGTACAAATATTTTCTTTATCATGATTGTACGGGTTCTCTCAATGGTTGACACCGCCGCCATAATCTCGAATCGGACGCTCACACTTCAAATAGATCGGTTATGGCAAACGATACGATGACAAAGGCTGGGTCATGGGAGCCCGGGAAAAGATCCAAATGACCTCGATATATCTTCCAGTTAATCCCGCCTGGTAGTGACATACGTCGCGAGGTCTGATATGATTCGATCCACTCTTCGCTCCGAGACGAATAGGAGCCCTTTGTGACATTCCCTTTTGCCGGGTGACCGCTCGCGAATAGTGGAACGTAACGCGCTTGAGAGTTTGATTAAGGAATTTATCGGTTGGGTATTTTTTTGATAGTTGACGACATAATAGTGACCCACACACGAGTCTTGGTAAATAGTTGTGGGTTTGATTTCTCCGCGAATTTTTTTTTTTTTAAATAGATTGCATGTTTTCTTACTACCATCGACGATTATAACATCCGTAACAAAACAGCTGAAGTTGCTATGTTTTTGTTTATAAATTATATAAATAGATTGGTTGGAGTGCAATTTTTCAAATTAAGAGCTCACGTTTTATCATTAGAGAAAACTTGAGCCCCCACTCTCTCATTTCTTGCTCGGTCGGACAGTAATCTGAGACAAATGTAGAGATATCAAGCGTTGGACAATCGGCTTTACGTGCTTTCCGAGACACGGGGGTGTAAATGCAGAGAAAGATATAATAACATAGTTCATTGAACTATGATCTATTGCCAAACATCCCCTGATGAGGCTCTCTCACTAAGAGTTGTAATAATCGTAAGGATTTACCCGTCTCCTAGCATCGGTTAATCGCCTTCAATAAAATGCGTCTGTAATTATTCGGCGTATTAACTGTTACGAGGAATATAATTGATTCTTTAGCGCGGATATGATCGTAAGGTCTGTTTCTAATTCAAATGTACTTATTTCAATGTATATAAGTTTAAGTATGTGCTTAGATAAACATTTATCCTAGTGCATTACTAAGCCCTAACAAATTATATATGAAGTATGGCTTGAACGAACTTGCAATTTAGCCACTAATTATAACGTTCATACTTTTCAATGTAAATTCATGCAAAATATATTTATGCACGAGTAGTTTAACCTTTGATAAAATTCGAATAACAAATGACCAATCATAATAAAAGTATGTTCAAACTTTGTACTAGTACAGTATAGCTACCACCACACAGCAAGGATGCCTCAACATCAAATAAAAAGAAACCCTCTTCCCTAATATCACGAGTCCACATTCCATGTGATCAGAGGCAGATGCATAAACACAAAGAGCGGAATGCCGCAGACCTCAGTTTTCCGAGCGGTCGCGCACATACCCAAGTGAGTGGAAATCGGCCTGAAAGGACCAAATTATGCGGCCAGTCGCTTGGGGAAGGGGACGCAAAAAATAATATGTACGTCTGCCCAATTAGGTCATATTAGGACCTAGTTCACTGGGGCGATAGGTTCTAATTCTAGGTCTAGTTGTTGTCTCTTTTCTTTTATTTCTTGTTAATGCCTTCGTGATGTAGTTGTTAGAGCGCTGTGCTCGAAGCTAGGAGGTCGTGGGCTCGAACACTTTCTTGTTTTTCCCAGTTTTGCAGGCTTGAATCACTCGATTGTCCGATAAGGATGAGGATTCCGTGCTTCGGAAGGCACGTTAAGCCGTTTGTCTCTATTGTAATAACCATGCTGGTCAATTCAGGATCATAGTTGTAGCGTACTCTGAGCTCCTAGGCAATTACCAAGGATGCAACCGGGATAAGCATTAAGATGATGACGTCTGCCCATTTAGGTCACGTTAGGACCTAGCACACTGAGGTGACGTCTAATTCTAGTTCAAATTGTTCCCTCTATTCCATTATTTCTAGTTCAAGGGTCTAAAAGCGGCTTTTAAGGAACTCTTAATTAACCATCTATTGTGTCTATTGTCTGTAAATAAATCCTATATTGACGACAAGTGAGACCCTAAATATGATTGTCATTCCCTCTCAGCCGAAGCTCCTAATAGTCCCGGTACTTAGCGTAGTTATTGATTTTCTATACATTACAAGTTTTCCAGACATGCACATGAGGCGGCAGATTAAAACAGGGATGTGTACATTCCATGATTGATGGCAAGGCGCGGCGCAGGCCGTTGGCCCCGCTTTGCTGCTCATTAGAAAGAGTAGGTCGTGATCGAGTGAATGTGTCGATGTATTGCTAAACTGTCTGAAGGAATATGATGAATCGTTAAACTATAATATAAGAAGGAAAAAATATTATGTTCATTCGGAACCGGGATGTGCTGGTGGCATCTGGTTTTTTATGTTATAGGGAGGCAAACGTACAAGAGGGTCTCCTGATGGTAAGTGATCACCGCTACCCATGGACATCAACAAACGCCTGCCTTTAACCCTCTCCAACTGAGCTCTGGTGGCATTACTCACCAGCAGAAACAATATAGCACAACAGTTACGAAGTGAAGTTCATTTCACTGTGATTTTCTGTAAGATGGACTTCCCCAGGCGAGCGGCTCATTCGAGTGGAAGTTTTAGTAAGCTCTACCTCTTTTAAAAATTGAGCAATATTCTACGAGTACATACCAGCAGCAACTAAGCTTATGTGTAATCTAGACATAAACACGCAAAAAAAATGTAAGCATACACGATGAATCTCAGTATTAAAAAAGGAAACTACCGCAGTACCTATTACAAATATCAGTTAATCATGAGGGATAAATAACTTTTTTGGCGTCAATCCATATGCATAATAGTTCGTGATTTTTTAAGAACTTCTTGATAACATTTTTTTTAAATAAATAAAAAATTATATCAGAATCCCCATAACAATTATTTTCCTATCGTGCCGATCAATCGATTTGTTTATAATATAAATCCTTCGTGATACTCCTTAAACAACACGGTACGTTTCCCATCACATTATTCCCCACACCCCCTCGGGGCTCCACAAAATGTATTCGCTGATACAGACATGCGATATTGCGATGCGATACGTCTGAATTTTCGTATTTCGCTCCGCCACATCAACAATTTGTTTTCGTTTCGGTAAATTCATCGTTCCTGTCTAGAACCTTATACAATACACATATGTATAGAGAGGCCTGTTGGTCTTGTGGTCAGAGACCCTGGCTACAAAACCATGGTTCGTGGATTTGAATCCCGCTAGGGAAAAATGTTTGTGCGATGAACATCGGCTTTAGTACTCAAGTTATGGATATTTAAATAACAAAAACACAAATGAGGTAGAACACTGATCATTTTTGAGCGAAGTCGGGGCGGGTCGACTATAAGACAAACTCAACAACAGTCATCATTTGATGGATCAATATCATTAGGTATGTTTTAGTTGTGATTATAACGCCCTTTCTCATTTCTCATATACGAGTAGTATTACAGTCCTCAAACACCTAGCTGACTTTAAGAAATAATTTTATCAAAAGTATTTCAAACGAAAATAAATCCAGACAAAATGAAATTAACATAAAGTCAAATCTATATTCTATTTGGCTAGGGTGAAGCGTATTACCATAAAACAATGAAGAAATAAATTACATTTTGTTATTTACAAAACAAAACGAAACCCGTAAGTGAATTCCCTTAATTTTGCAAACTTAATTCACAAGGCGTCTTTCGGTAATTACGCTATCTCAATATCAATGCACAAGCGTTTGAATTTTCGTATTTCGCGGTAATTTTTTTTGCGGTGAAAAAAAAACAATTTTAGTATTTATTAAAAAAATTATATTATTATAATATCTTCAACTATATTGTCAGACGCAACTTTCGTATATATGTAGTACTATACTAGTAACAACATAGAGGCCATTTATATATTTATTAATCATTAAAAAGTAAACAGCAAAAGTAACCACTCCGTCTACCATTTGTTTGTTGAATTGTTTATTTTTTTCCAGCAGATATTTGATAGTTGCTACAATAATTTACAAGCAACAACTATCAACTACTAAAGTCGAACAACACGTTTTTATTAATATCCTCTTATTTCCTTTTCACTGCTTCTTGTTTTCGACGAAGCTGGCGCCAAAATTCGCCATGTTGTCAGATTTATGACCGAGTAAACTAAATATGGCGTCCTATTCATTCCGAACAGTAAATAATACCTCTCAACGACTATGTATTTGCATAAACCCCGGTTGAGAAAAACGAAAAATACCTAACTCTGAAGTACGAAACGTTCTTCTTAATATTCGACTTAAACCTTGCAAATAAAGTAGGGTCCACCAAGTACTTTAGGTATTACTGTAAGACCCAGATTACAAATCCTTACTTTTTCTTTGTAAGCATATTCACTCGTAAATTCGGAGAAATTCGTTCGTCTCTATAACTTATCCCAAAATATGAGCATGATTTAGGTGAACGACAGAATAGTTTCAAGAAAACGTATTCCCTGGAGATCGTGATGAAGGCTTTTTAACTCCAGACAGTTCGAACAGGCTGGCATACAAAATGTAGGGAAAATAAATCGCTCTATTTACTTTGCAACATACACTTTCATATTGTAATAACGTGTACGCTCTATTGTTAATTCCTGTATTGTCAAATCAATCGAAACGCAGATTATCATGTCAATGAAATCCAAAGCTTTGAGTTGTGGTGCGGAAATTGTGCGTAAAACATATCAAGCACATCTTCTTTTCAATGAAATCATTGATTCAGACAAATTGATATCTACCCTAAAGGATTCACATCAGATATCGTTTAAAAAGAAAAACATTTCTGTCATCAATATTTATTTTTATCTATTGCTACAAAGGGTCTATTATATTATTTCCACATTCCGTGTCATCCACCGATCCGGGCGGATTTCTCGGGGTCTGGGCACTTATTTAGTCTACATCGTAAATATTGCGACAATTTTAGGGCCGCCGCAAGATGTAAATTGAGTATCTGAGAAGCGCCTGCCACTTATAATTTTGATATTGTAGGATATGTTTACTTGGGGAACATTGCAATGGATACGTCACTATTGGTATTGATGTAAGTTTTCCGAAGGTACTGACTGAAAACATACTTATTATTTGTTGTAATATGGCGTACTTTAATAAAGCAAAGGAAGCAATTTCGCGACTGACTAACAACTCCGCAAAAAATAAAATTTTGCAAGCAATGGTCGCTCTCGCTCGTTCCTATTTGTAACTTTTCAGAACAGAATCATCGATTACAAATCAGGCACATGACCAACGTCAAGCAAGGAAATAAGAATAAAAAAGTCATCGTTTAGGTATATTGCAATGCTGCAGATGATGATGATGACTTACCGATAAACAACAACATTATTATTATAGATGTTGATCAACAACCCTAGGAGCATGGCGAGAAATACCGTCGACTATCAGCACGGCACGTTACGGTATTTGAATCATAAACTATTTCGCAAATCCTCTTGCAAGCATTTAGTTCTAACCGCATTTTTATATCAATCTGAATACAGTGTTGCCATTTTGAAATAAAAACAATCGGACATATTTACAATGATACGTATGGCCATAACAAATTGCATACATAAAATAGATAAACTGCAAATATATTTGTAATGTTAATTTCACTTGTGTAATGTTGATGCTGACCTGTAATTGACTATGTACCTCGTACAATGGTTACCGATGTTTTTGTTATTCAAATTAACCAATAAAATAGTGCAAAGCTTTTTGGCAAACGAATAAAATACAAACAATTGACCAATGAGCCAATTATTACGAGACGGATTTTAGAGGCTTGTTCCTCTGATGGGTCACAATGAAGAAGCATGAGTGTTAATATTATAATTATTATATGTTTATTATTTCTATCGCAAGCTCGTACGTCAAATTTTACGTTGAATGACGCGCATAGACATGTTATTGCGTAATTCCGTTGTTTGTTATTACAAGTACCGCACGGGTGATTAGGTAAAGCTTTGTTTGTGGTTGCTCAATTGGAGCTTCCATTCAAATTGACTAATTATCCAAATCTAATACTTTGTATATCAATGCTAATACTAAATAAATTAGAAACTTATCGAAAAACTAGTTTTGTTAAAAACAAACCTGAAGTACTATTTAATTTTTAAGACTTGGTTAAAAATACAATTCTATCCTTATATTATAAAGTTGTAGTATACCACTATGTGTGTTGAAACCGAATTCCACAAGGACGGAGTCGCGGGCGGCCGCTAGCGTAAGTGTAAAGCTTTTATGTGAATGTGCATAAGTTTGAAACTTGTTGAAACATCTTGGTCCATGTGGTTAACAAGAAGTACAAACAATATCTGCCATGTTTATTAATACGGGTAACAATTAATTTGAATAAAGAAGTCACTATTTTAAACTGTACTATGTAACGTTATATCGAATTGATTCATTCTTGATATAATTTAAATAAGACAATATGTTTTAAAATTCGAATCAATTCTGCTAGCGATTCAACAATCTCATGACCTAGCCAAACTTCATACATAAAACTCAAAGAACCACGGCATACAACATATTTGATTTCATCTGAAATCTTTACTTTATATTTTTTGTTCCGTAAGTGATTCTTGTGAAATAATAATCCCTTAAAAAAATCATCGCATCAGCAGTTTCAAAAAATCTGAAAATAAACCGCAAAAAACTCAGTTTTCGTTTTGTAAAGTAAATTCATTGCATTGTAATTCAGGGTTTAATGATCGTGATTTTGGATCGTACCGGGATAAGTCACGGGATTAGGAGACGGGCCTTATTCTGTTGATCCCGCGTCGGTTGTCCTCGTAAACATCGCGTTTATCTTTTTAATAATAATCTTTTATTGCATAATAACAAGGAAAGTACATAGGTAATTGTGATCGTAGTCACCTAGTAAGCAAAAATATGCCTGTGTCAGGTGACTACGCTCTTGCTTAGCTAGATATTTGTATAGTAAGGAGCACATCAAGTCACGCAAATAAACAACTTTTGCAAATTAATCAAACACCGTATTGAAATGAAAATGCGAACATTGATGTGACCCTATACTCTACAAAACGTTTTTACAATATTAATATTAATTATACAGTATACAATATTTAAGTTCTCACCCTACTATTAAATTTTTTTTTTTTTTCTGAGTTGAGGAGGGTATGTGATGTATGTTACGTGTTGTGCTTTAACTATATGTATGTATGTACTCGGAAGAATGTTATTTACGTTGCATTGTGTCTTCAGTATAGCTTTACCTATCTCAACTGTTGCAGCAGCTTCTCCGTCTCTTCATAATTGAGTGGTAAAAGATATTCTGTGATTGCCTTCTTACTTTCACGTAGTGTTTTACTACATATATCTATATGTTTATTTATTTTATTGTATAACTTTGCCGAGCGTTTACTATATTGTTTTTCAGCGAATGCGGTCTTAGTTTTAGTATATGTTACAGTATAATTTCTCCTTTTTAATTTTATACTAGGTTCATAGGTTACTGTTTTATGCTTTCTTAACACCGTACAGAGAATGTATAATTTCCTTATAGTGAGAAGTTTACAAATGGAGTAAAGGGAACTTGTAGAGAAACTCTTCTTTTTAAAGTGCATTACTTTTAGTAAAGCCCTTTGCGCTCTCTCTAGACTCAACATCTTTGTCTTAGCTGCTCCACCCCATATAGAAATACAGTATGTTAGAGTTGACTGCGCCAGCGCCACATAGATTTCCTTGAGAATGTTTCTCGAGGTGCTCTGCTCTCGAGGTACCACATGTCTTAATGTTTTAAATATCCAAATCAGTTTCCTTACTCTGGCAGCAACTTGCTCAAGATGTGGGTACCAGGAAAGGCGTTGGTCGACGATTACTCCCAAGTAACGCGTTTTGTCAGTTCTTTCAAGAGTAGCGCAGTCACAGTCAACTCCAACTGTGCCCAAATCACAAGAATGGACTTTGAGGACAAAGTCGGAACTTGGTTGTTTTTGGTTTTGGATACTGAAACAAATATAATTACTTTTAGTGGTATTCAATGTTAGAAGATTGTTCCTTAACCATTTTGCAACCTGTGCAGTGCCACGTTCCGCATTAGCCCTAACTGAGTTCCAATCCTTACCAGAAAAGACAATTGCCGTATCGTCAGCGTAAGAGAAAATATTACCGTTATCGATTTTCATACTACAGAGGTCATTAATATATATAAGAAATAGCGTGGGGCCCAGCACGCTTCCCTGAGGTACCCCGTATGTGACTACGATATCGTCACTTGTGTACCTATCCAACCTTACTCGCTGTGTTCTCTCTGTTAAGTAGCTTTTAAAAAGAGATAGTGGAGTGGCTCTTATTCCATTTTTTTCTAACTTGTTTAGCAGTATGGGGACAGAGACCGTGTCAAATGCCTTTTTGAGGTCTAAAAAGACAGATAGGCATTTGTTCCCTTTATCGAGATGGTCAGTCACTAATTCACTAAGCCCAACAACTGCATCCTCTGTCGATTGTCCCCTTCTAAAACCGAATTGTGAAGAAGATAATAGTTTGAACCTATTCAGATAGTCAATTAATCGAGAATTAAGAAGTTTCTCCAGAACTTTTGCAATAGCAGGCAGGACTGAAATCGGCCTGTAATTGCCAACATCTTCCCTGTCTCCACTCTTATATACTGGCGTGATTATGGATTTCTTTAGTGGGGCCGGGAACACTCCATATTCAAAGCATAAATTAGCAAGATAAGTTATAATTGGAGTGACTATATCCCTTGCGAGCTTTAGAAATTTGACAGGAATATTGTCCCAGCCGGGAGCACTGTCCGTTCTTAAATTCATAATAATTTTTTCTACTTCGCTTGGATCGGTTTCTAGGAGAACAAAAGAGTTCGTCTGGACAGGTAATGTTTCAGTGATGGAACTTATAATGCCTTGAGAATAAGCTGGTTGAATGCACTGGGCAAGATGTTTCCCTATGTTCGCAAAGTACCCATTAATGAAATTTGCTGAATCAATCGGAGTAGCCCTGATATTACTAAGATCTGTCTTGTCATCACATGATTTGTTACTATAGGTTATCTGTTTAATATTTTTCCACAACTGCTTGTTATTTTTAAAAGAGCTAGAAATCAGATCCCTTTCATATTTCCGCTTAAGTTTTTTGATCAGATTGTTGCAGAAGTTCCTATACCGAGTGTATGTAATTTTTAAGACATCGTTATAAGGATCCCTTCGCAACTGTTTTTGGAGTTTGTTTCGATTATTGATACAGCGCAGAATTCCTGGAGTTATCCATGGTTTAATAGTCCGTTGACTTCTGGGAATTGTAGTGGTTTTAGTGTTCGCTTCCAGGGATTGTTGCAGTACACTTATCAGGCGGGATGAAACAATGGTAGGATCCCTACAAAAGAGTAGCTCCGCGAGATTTTTTTGTTTAAGGTCTTCTAGAGCCTTGTCATAATCTATGGTAGTTTTGGTTTTAATTTTAGAGAATTTAGCTTTGCATTTAGAAATAGAAAGAAAGGTAGTAAAATGGTCAGTAATAGTGGTTTGTAAGATAGCTATTGTGGCAGTAAATTTATTTTTATTAATTTTAATCATAAAGTGATCTAAGCAACTGTTTTCTCTTGTCGGAAGGGTATGACCAGCGAGAATTCCATATTGGGCGAGATGATTTAAATAATTTGTTCTACTATTATATTCTTGTGTCGTCTCGTAAGGTTTAGTTGCAATGTTGATATTAATATCGCCAGTTATAACAACATTATTTTGCGTATTCAGATAATCCAGATATTGACAAAGTGATTCTATAAATCTATCAGTATTTATGTTTGATGGGGAGCGGTATATACATATAATAGTATTGTTGAGAACATCAAGTTGTAAGCATGAGGCATGAGTAAGCTTTATTTCCTTAACTTTAGGATGTAGTGATTTTTTGATGTAGGCAACAACCCCATCATTTTGGTTCAAATGATTTGTTGTAAAATACGAATTATAGCTTTCGAGCTGAGGTATAGGTTTGCCTAGACTAAGTCTACATTCAGTTAGTACTATAATATCAGCATGAAATGAAAGACCAGCCAGCGACACCAAAAAATCATCAAAATTGCAATAAATGCTACGAATATTTTGGGAAATTATGGTGAGATCACTTTTTTTTAATGTTATATGTGATGACAATTCAGAACAGTTACACTCTATAGTACGTGCTATTTCAATTTCGTCTATCATGTTCAAATTTTGAAAAGACTCAGACATATTTCACTGTCGAAATGTTTGCAGGCTGTTGAATCAAACGTCCATGCGAAGTGTAATGTGTAAGTGTTAATGAGTACATAATCCATTTGTTGATGTAGATAAAAATTGAGCTTGTTTTGGGTACTTTTATAGCGTATATATTACATAAGTTTATTGTCTGGAAATTATTTATGAATGGCAGTATTGACCGGTTAATATTATTTTGCATGAGTACACAAGTAGACGAGTAAGTAGGTGTCGTTTGTGTATCTATGAAGGTATAGTAGGTGTATTTAACGTTGTTTGAGTGAATTAAAGTTTCATGAAGAGTGTATGGCAAAGATAGGTACTGATCGCAAATTAACATGCTACAATCAAATTTAAGAAGAAACAGAGTAAAACTACAAAGGCACAATCTGTCGAGAAATTCTGACAACACAGATAATATCGGAATCAAGAAAAACAAAGCCAGGGGATTTTTTATGCTCACGCCAGTGTCATGTAGTCAGCTTCCATGCGGTTCTTGTTGCTGTGCGTGTAAAAGTTGCTGCACTTGATCTTCACTTCTGATCAAAATTATTGGAGAATTTTCATTCTCTCTTACATATACTTTTCCGTAAGCAGTCCAACAGAACGTGTATTTTCCAGATTTGGTTAATTCTCTCGCCAAGAAGTGCAGTCGCGCGGCCTTGGGGGTTAGGTGCTCAGACAAGTATATGGGGGTGTCCTCCTGGGTTTTGAATCCGAGGTGCTTGGCACAGAGTTTATTTTTGTGTTTGACGTTAAATGATTTTGCTGATTTCATTATGTCATTTTTTAATAAAGTGGAAGTGGTTTCTACGACTATCGGGGGACTTCTGGTTGAGGTTTTCTTTGGTCGTATTCTATAGATGTTGTTGATATCCGACTTGGCTATGTTGCAATCTACAGACTTAGAAAGAGATACGACCATTTCTATGAGGTCATCTTTGTTTTCATTTTGCTTTTTTGGCACGTTTTTTATTTCAAAGCTGGGCTTCCGGCTCTCAAGTTGCATTTCTTCTAACTTGCTTTCTAAAATTTTTATGTAGTCCCTGTCTTGCTTCACTTGTGTTTCTAATTCATTTATTCTCTGCCTAAATTCTTCATTCTGTGCGGCAAGGTATGAGACCGATTCCTCGATGTTGTGGTTTGACTGTTGAATATCCTTTAGCACTGCAGTCATTTGCTTGAATTCATTGGCTTGGGCAGCGGCGAAATAAGTCATAAGTTTGCGCATTTCTTCCTTAAAATCATTCATTTGGTAGGAAGGAGAGCTTTCCAGTTCTGTTCTTGTCCTCTTTTTTCGCTGAGAAATAAAGCTTAGCGCAGGAGTTCGTAGTAGATCTGTCTCCGACGCTGATCTATTTAGGATAGCATCCACTCGCAGCATGAAGTCGTTCATGCAGGGACCTCCATCCTTTTCCCGCCCGTTCTCATTCTGATTTGTGGGTGAAGATTCTGAACGATCACTCATGGTACTTGAAGTAAATTCGTAGACAAGTTCCAAAAAAACAAATAATTGCTACCAATTTTTTGTAGGCGTTATCGTTCGTAGCTGGTGGTTGTAGCACGTCCGTAGACACGTAGCGCACGTAGCTTCTAGCGAGTAATTTCGTCGCGGTCGCTCACCGATCCGCTGGTGTAGTGGCAACAGGCGCAGGCCGCGAGCTGCGACGCGGAGGTCGGAGGATCTAATCCGGCGAGTGCGCCAAAAAGAATGGGGCTCACCTCGATGCGAGGGCGCTCCACTGACACGAGGGGCAGCGGTCCGGAGTCTCGGGGGCGCAGCTCCACTCAACTTGATATTTATTTAAACAAGTCAACAACACGTCCGCTCAGTTTCATAGCCGAGAGGCAAGAGGAAAAGGAGTTTATGGTGGCGATCAATTACAAAGGTTTTTACGACTAATTAAAAGCTTCTTAAGCATTTTATGGGAAGATGTATGAGGGTTATTTAAAAACAAAATGGCGTCATGTAGCAATCGGAATAGAAAAGGTTTGCCTCCACCGGCTGAGATAATCGCTGAACAAGTGAACTGTAATTTCGTATTCGCTGAATCTCACTAAAGGCGATGCGTCTGATTTTAGTAAATACAGTTAACGTATTCATATGAATTGACTGTACATTAAACAGAAACTTCGGGCAGCAAAAAAATCTGACATTTGTCGATTTGAGGCTGGTTAATAAGTACCCCTTGAAGGGTCGTGTCTAGTTAGTAAACACGGCTAAATAATTTAAATTTAACGTTCTTTTTATTATCGTTCCACGTGTATATAGCTAAAGAAAGTAATAATAAAACGGTTATTTTAAGGGCTTTCTTATATAAAAATACGTTATAACCAGGCGGGTAACAAGTCGCGTATCCAGGATGATTGATAGGGGTTTCAATAGCCTTGCCCTTACACCGGATAAAATTATAATACGATCAGGTGGGCGTTTCTTGCCCACTCCGACGTCCATCAATTTAAGGGTCGTGTTCAATTGAATGTTCATATCGTTGACCTACTGACTGATGTTTGAATACGGTAGCGGGAATGTTTAGCTTGCAATTTTGCTCCAATTTTGACCCTTATGTTAAAATCCTAACTGGTACCTTAATTTTATTATGCTATTTTCTTGGCGTCTACCATAGATTTCGTTAAATATAGTAACCTTAAATGCTACCTTTACTGCAATTATATTTTAGTTTTATTGGCAACCAATCTAATAACGTTCATTTTTGAGTGAACGCAGCAATGTTCTTGAAATAGAAAACAATTTATAATAGCTTCCAAAATATAGATATACAACTTAACCCGCTTATTCGGCTAAGGTATTACTAAAACTATTCTTAGTAAAAATAAAAAATAAATATACACCAATATTATGGATCAAACAGACGTTTCAAGGGCTAAAACAATATATATAGCTAATATTTTTCCTAGAAACACTAAACCAAAACGGACGAAATAAAAGTAACTGACCGGCTTGATATTAAACAAACGAATTCCGCATATCGTCCGCCAGACGTAGGAATCCGGCTTATTGCTGAGGTTTACATAACTTGCGCTTTTTACGGCCACTACTGTTTTTAATATAAGAAAACGCTGGCCCTAAAGTCAGAATAATAAATTGTATACGTGCTTTAATAAACTATCGGAGTATGGATGAAACATTGACCGATTTAGCTTTGTTGCTAAGTTTTGTGCTAAGTTTTTGTTTTATTTTTCCAATGGGATACTCTTGCCTTTAGCGCAGAGTTATCTTAATATTTACAAGGAAGAAAATGTCTTCTTCTTATAAGCACTGTTGTCTGCGGATAACAGTTGCCAATTTTTTAAATAAACTGTTTTTATAATCGAAAACATGTCTTTTAAAAACTACTCGTACAAATCATTCCAGGACTCAAAAACTAGTGGCGTGTCATTTCATGGGAAAGCAGACAAAAAACAAAATTATCCGCCCCCACCCATGCCACCCATGCTATTTCCATTATATTAATACATATCTACAAAATAGTCCATAGCAAACGTTGACAAAAGAGATATAAGACCAAGTCGCACGTATCTACCAAACTCCACAACTCTATTCCGTATAATCATCATGCCTATGTAACATACTAATGTAGATTGCTAGCCCCAACTATGGAGATGGAAAACAACGTAATGATGGTTGTTATCAGCGCGATACCGTCAGCCACTCGACAGACAGTGATTTCACTGGACAGTGCATAAACGATAGTCTTATCAAGATAACAATATAGCCGAGGGCGGACACAGCGCCGTATAACAAACAATATCCACCAATAGACAATATGATCTTAGATGCTTTATGATTTAAGCAATATAATGTTCTTTTGTCGAGTTGATTACGAGGTTGATATTCTACAAAGCAATTGCGGCAGTGATCCTGGTTTAATATTTCGGTGTTCTTGCTGGGTAGCCCACTTCCAATCCAATCCTCTGCTTAAGTTATTTACCTTTAAATCAGATCAAAGTAAATTACATAACTAGCGGCTGCCCGCGACTGCGTCCTCGTGGATTTCGGTTTACGAACACAAAGTGATATACTATAGCCTAAAGCCTTCCTCATCACATGGACTATTCAACACAAAAAAATTTTTTTTAATTCGTATCAGTAGTTTCTGAGATTAGCGCGTTCAAACAAACCAACTCTTCAGCTTGATTATGTTAGAATATACTAAAACTCCTATCATTCTCAACCCGGCCCTGGCTGATACGATTGATAACGCTGTAACATAACATCGCTCTAATGCATTTACTCAGCGATAGGATTAGCCATCTGCAAAGTACAACTCACGACCCACGGTATATTTGAATGCTGAATGAGCATTTCATCATTACCAACATTTATGTTAACTATTACTTTCGGTGTGGCGATATGGCAATCCTTTAACACTTGCATAATGGCATTGCCTAATACATATTAACCAAACATTACAAAGTATACTAAACATTCAAAAACTTATATATTTTTTGCTATTTACAGTATTACCTTTTCAAGTTTCCTCATACACATTCAACGAAGATAAAGAAGCCGGCAATTCGTAGAAATTGTTAAAAAAGCCTGAAATTGTACGGCTGAAGGTTTTGATTTAGTACGATAATGACTCTATGATCGGGTTCAATCCCCTCACGATAAAGAGATTTAATCACATTAAAACAAAAAAGACTCATCTAATGGTGCACAGATTAAGAAATTGAGGTTTCGCATTTATTGCTACGAACAATCGTAGCTCGTAGCGGTACAAGCTTTAAGTTTGTCTTGCTACGACGACTACGGTTCGTAGTCGGATACTTGTTAACCAGCGCAGCAGCGCAAGCGCATAAGCACAACGTTATCTTACCCCTAGACAGTTTTATTATGTTTTTACAGACAAAATAACATTAAATTAAACACTTTGGACTTTTTATGTCCTTATGCTATTTCTGAACTGTAATTGTCTACCACGAGGTGCTGCACCGTACATTCACTAAATGCTTTGTTTTACCGACAGAATCGAGAGTGCGGCGATGGTACCCGGGAGGCCGAGGGAGAGGAGACGCGGCCTCCTGAAGGAGAGAGACTTCCAGGAGACGGCGCCAGCTGCTCCGCGCCTGATGACCAGGTAACATCTGACATGAGGTGCATGCTTCCCTGGTCCCCAATGGGCACATAGTCGGCGACCGTGAGGAAGTACTTGGTGTTGAGTGGGTAGTTCCACATAGATACCTCCATTCAACCAACCAGAGCGGAGCGTGCGTAAAAAATAAAACATCACTATAAATAAAAAATACTTCCCCATTTCTTACCGTGGGTGTCGCAAGAAGCGGCTTAAGTCCGATTTCAATATTTCGTCTCTCGGAAAGATAAGCTTATGAGTTTGGTTGCCTAGATGTTGTTCTTATTTAACATAATGTACCAAAAAATATCGAGTAAAGCCTAGTAAGATACTCTTGTGTTCATTGCAATTCATGGGCAGCGGTGATCACTTCCTATCAGGTGACCCTCTTGTTCGTTTGCCTCCCTACAACATAAAACATGTGCAATTTCACTTAATAAATAAATCATAATTTATACACGTTTCTTTAAATTAAAATACTCTATTCCATTCTTGCACAATCTGCAAAACTAATATTCACTCTTCCAAAACACTTTCAAATCACTAATGACGTCATAAATGCATAACGTCATATCGTTCTCGTTTGCCCGCAGCGCCGCCTCAGCGAGGATGACTCGGCGGACGGGATTCATCCATTTGCCACG
This sequence comes from Nomophila noctuella, assembly GCA_958496325.1. NCBI lineage: Eukaryota > Metazoa > Arthropoda > Insecta > Lepidoptera > Crambidae > Nomophila > Nomophila noctuella. The sequence continues at coordinate 14,331,882 of OY292483.1, read as the reverse complement.
GAAAAGGATCCAGGTATGGCACACGTGACATTTGGAGAAGGCAGGTTAAAATAAATTGGTAGCTTTAGGCATTATTTATATAGCAACAACTGGACATGAGTAAAGCAACCTTTGATAGATAACCGATAAAAAAAAATCCAGTGATTTTTTCTAGTGTGTTCTCGGTCATTTAAAACATTATTATTATACCGTGACCAATTAAAACATTATTATTATACTTTCCTTGTTTTAATCTACTATTTTTTTATGATGAAAGGAACTTAAGTAATGTGATTAATAAGTATTGAGCACATTGTTACTGTAGTAGATGCTTCACAGTAAAATAAGCGAAAAATATTTAATTTATGGTTTGTCAAAAAAATGCCTAACATCTACAATACCTTAAGATAACATTTACACAGGCTACTTAAACGCGGTCAGTTCCTATGTTATTTTTTTACAGTTATACATAGTTTAAACTATAGTTATTTATTTTTCCAGTGCCGACGGAAGGTATCCTGCAAACAGGCCGATATTACAAAGGAATTATTTGGCCTTCGCTTACACATAGCTTTAAGGTAAGACAATGCAGAATTTCATTGCGCTGGTCGTATCTTCATATTTTATCATCATTCAGTGACATTCTTATAACCTCCCTTATGACACAAAACTTTTCCGAAGTCTTTGAGCCTCATCATCATTGACCCATTATATTCATAGATAAGTGTGTGAGAAAGTCTACTTCTACTTTACCTATGCATCTTTATTTGTGCCTGATACGGGCATCTCCTGAAACCTAATGCGTTTTTCCATCTTTTGTAAGCCATTACCATACTGGTTTGGCAATAAATAACTCATTATCCTCTTTGGTCCTAGGACGAAGCAGTAGAATGTTCATACCAAAGGTATTCCCGCAGACAACGACAGAAATCACTCATCGTGGTCAACGTCGTCGACTTAGCTCTTAAAGTAAGTTTTAACTGTGAATCGATGTTATTCGTTTGAATGTTTGTTTGTAATTAAATTAATGATATAAACCACGTAAATAAATAAAAGAAACACGTTGATTGCAGGTATCCTTGTCTATAATATACACAGCGCCGAACAGAAGTGGTGAGCCTTTTAAAAATAATATTATAAGTACCTACTTTATTTTACTCGTAGTTAATTGCATGTCGTGTCAAACTTCAAGGTTAAACTTAGTTTTTGTTTGTTTTCTTTAATTTCTTTTCCGCTTTAACAATGATTCTTGTTGATTGTCCTAATAAAATAAATAATGCCTACACATCACAAATAGGCTGCTCTTCCATATAAGGAATAAGGAATAGTCCGGCTTGACCGGAGAAATTCCACAACTTTTAGGTCATTACCACAACCGGGGTCACCCTTTGTGTAGGATATATTTATGTATGTGTGAAAAAGCTATAGTAACCGACAACAGATGAACCGCCTGTTTTGTAACGACATGAAAAACCATAACTATTTTACATAGCCGAGATTTTTTTAACATATATTTTGCATTAACATAAACGCTTTAAGTAATACGACAATTCACATAATAAAGACAGGTCAACATCTGTCGAGTCAGCCAGTAAATAACAAAATCGGCAGGGGGCACGCCCTTACCAAAACTTATCCACAAATTCTTACAAAGTACCTTTTCTCCAACACCATGTTCTTAAATAAACTTTTCCTATCATATTCCCCTTGCAGTTACAGGGCCATCAGGCACGGAGCCGGCGACGGGCGCGTACCAGATCGCGTGGACGGTAGCGTTCGCGTGGCTCAACGTGGGCGTCTGCCTGCTGGGCTGGTGGCGCTGCTTCGCCAACAACTACCTGCACTGGGCTGCGGCCGCCACGTGGATCCTGCTCATAGCACAAGGTACTAAGCATCTGGGTAACTGCTCGCGTGGACGGTAGCGTTCGCGTGGCTTAACGTGGGCGTCTGCCTGCTGGGCTGGTGGCGCTGCTTCGCCAACAACTACCTGCACTGGGCTGCGGCCGCCACGTGGATCCTGCTCATAGCGCAAGGTACTAAGCATCTGGGTAACTGCTCGCGTGGCTAGCGGGGTTCGCGTGGCTCAACGTGGGCGTCTGCCTGCTGGGCTGGTGGCGCTGCTTCGCCAACAACTACCTGCACTGGGCTGCGGCCGCCACGTGGATCCTGCTCATAGCACAAGGTACTAAGCATCTGGGTAACTGCTCGCGTGGCTAGCGGGGTTCGCGTGGCTCAACGTGGGCGTCTGCCTGCTGGGCTGGTGGCGCTGCTTCGCCAACAACTACCTGCACTGGGCTGCGGCCGCCACGTGGATCCTGCTCATAGCACAAGGTACTAAGCATCTGGGTAACTGCTCGCGTGGACGGTGGCGTTCGCGTGGCTCAACGTGGGCGTCTGCCTGCTGGGCTGGTGGCGCTGCTTTGCAAACAACTACCTGCTACTCATAGCACAAGGTACTTAGCATCTGGGTAGGAGTAATTACCATCCCATTTCTCCCCGTGGGTGACATAAGAAGCGACTAAAAGGCAGCAACGTTCCCCTGTGTTTAATACACCAACTGCGGCGACCAAATTGCTTGCCCAGCGTGTACGTACACTATGTATGTTCACTATTCATTCATCTAGCGTAGGACTGCATACTCTCATCGGTCAATATTAGGCTACCCAAATATGTATTTACAATCGTAGCAACTTCATCTTAAACGGATACGGATTGAAACCCAAAACAGTGTATAGCATGGCTACTTATAGCGAAAAACATGAATCAACTATAAAAATATACACAATGTTGATGAGAATTTTTGATATCCCAGGTCTAAGCGGACAAGGCATCGGCTTCCAGTCCCCGGAAAGCCAAGTTTGGTACATGCTGTTCATCGTGTTCGTGCCGTACGCGATGCTGCCGCTGTCTCTGGGCTGGTGCATCGTCATCGGCATGCTCTCGTCAGTAGCGCATGTTCTGGCCACCGCCGTGGAGATCAGGGAGCACGAGATACAGGGCATCCTGGCGCGGCAGGACGTGCAGTCGGTGAGTGCAGTCCTCAGGTGTGCCACTTTCGCTGTGCTGGTCATCGTCTTCGGCATGCTGACGTCAGAGGCAAAGGTCCTGGCGACCGCCGTGCAAACCTTGTGTATATATATCTGTTTTTATATTTCCTATTTTGTCAAATTTACCTCCGGCAATTAATAAATATGGTGTGCAATGCACCATTAGATGTTTATTTAAAGATACATAAAATTAGATCGGCTAGAATATCCCTAAACGCAATGATATTAAAAAGAGGTAGATAGGTTACTTGGGTGTAAAATGTGGCAGCCCGAAAAATAGGCTAATTGGTGCAATAGAGCATTCATACGGAAGCTTGAGAGATAAAATGTTGACCTTCAGAAAAGCCGTCTTATGTTGTGCCTAATATAAATAAGAATAAGATTTATGAAGTTTCATATGCAATTTCATATTTTTCGGTCACATTTGCCAAACAACTTGTTTATTTATTTATTTATTAAGGTAAATTTGCACCCCGATTACAGCTGAACACGAAAATTTATATAAAATATAAATAAAAAGTAATAAAAACAATTACTTTAATTAAATTTAATTAATGTAATGTTGACAATGAGACAAGGCAATATCGGTAGGCTTAAAAAACAGTAGTTTCAATAAGCCTTTATCATCTCATCAGGCCAGCACGTGCAACATGCGAATGTTGATGAGCAACGCGCTCCTGTACTTGGCGGTGAACATCGCCGGCATGTACGCCAAGTACTTGGCGGACTGGGGGCAGCGCAAGGCCTTCCTCGAGACGCACCGGTCCATGGTCACAAGGCAAAGGACCAAGCGGGAGAGCGATCGGCAGTGGAAACTGTTTCAGAGTGGTAAGTTCGTATTTTTTCCTATTGATTTGAGTGACCATATTTTTAATAATTCCGTTTCGTTTACATTTAAGAGTTCAAGTGTTGCAAATTGGACTTAATGTAAAGGTTACGCTTTCTAGCTGAAAGACATATAATTCAGAAACATTAAGATTAAATAGTTGACAAAAGTTAATTATAGTTTAAGAAAAATAATGCACATTAATGAAATAAAAATATTGTAGTTTCATAAAATACCTACAGTTCATCAATACCTAAATAAAAAAAGTATTTTTAAATTTTAATATCCGAACTCGTTTGATCAACTTCCTCTTCCTTGTCATGATTTATGATTCGGTACCCTCAGTTGAGCAATTTTCGTGTGCCGATTAGTTAATTATTTCCTAAAAACGTTAACTAAATTGCAAGGCGTATTAAAAAAAATGTTTTCAAATTTTGTAATAAAACGAGTAATTTAAAACCTCCATGGCAGTCAACCTCATTTTTTAATTGACGAGCGCGCGCGCTCGCCGCTTAGTGCGCGGAGCGTTCCATTTTCGAATTTCGTTTGTCAATTGTTTTTTCTTAAGTTGCATGCAATGCAGTTTTCAATTTTCATTGCACAGACGTGGTTGAGTTTAGATAAAATTAAAGACGGATTACGTTACAAAGTTTTTTTTTTATTATAATAGTGTCGTGCGTTTATAAATATGTATGTGAATTTTAAATTCTACCGAACGTTTGTCGGCAGTGATTCCGGATTTCCTCGCCCGGGAGATATACAACCACGTGTCGAAGGTGAAGGGCGAGTTCCAGGAGCAGCAGTTCAACAACCTCTACATCCAGAGCCATCAGAACGTCTCCATCCTGTATGCTGACATCAAGGGGTTTACAGGTGAGAGGAACTGCATATCCATCCATTCGTCCATCATTCGATTTATAACGCTATCAGTCCATTTGTTGGTCAAGTCTATCAACAAATCCGATCAGTATTTTGACTCAAAGGGGATTTTTTAAACAAAGAATTTAATTTGAAGACCACGTAAACTGTAAAAATAACTTTTTAACCGAATGCGAAATGCTCGATTCATTCGCCGAAACCTTACAAAACAAGAAAAGAATACGAAAAACCTTTCGTCTAAAATAAAAAGCCATTTCAATTCCAGAAACAGAATATTTAATTTACCCTATGAAAAAGGTTGGTAGCGCCCAATGCAAATCGCGTTATAACTGAATTTTCCTCGTAACAAAACAATAAATGACACTTTGTATAAGTAATTAGAAAAGGGAAAATCCCCCCACGAATGTCCGCAACAAATGGGGGGGTGACCGTACCACTGGGACCGGGGTGAACTTGCTCAAACTTGTTTTGAAACTTTCGTCTAATGACTAAACGTATTTAGTTTATTGTCATCTTTATTTTATCGTTATTCCAGAGTTATCCAGTAAGTGTAGTGCTCAAGAACTAGTGAAATTACTCAACGAGCTGTTTGCTCGTTTCGACCGACTGGCAGCGGTAAGTGATATCATCAAAACTTTGGCTCGTTTTTAGGGTTCCGTAGCCAAAATGGCAAAAAAACGGAACCCTTATAGATTCGTCATGTCTGTCTGTCTGTCTGTCTGTCTGTCTGTCTGTCTGTCTGTCTGTCTGTCCGCCAGTCTGTCACAGCCACTTTTTTCGGAAACTATAAGTACTATACTGTTGAAACTTAGTGAGTGGATGTATTCTGTGAACCGCAACAAGGTTTTCACACGGAAATAAAAAAAAAATAAAAAAAGTAGGGGTCCCCATAGTCAGAACTGAAACTCGAAATATTTTTTTTCATTGAACATATACGTGTGGGGTATCTATTGATAGGTCTTCAAAAATTATATTAAGGTTTCTAAAATATTTTTTTTCAAAAGTTAATACTTTGCGTGACAGACCCTTCCAAAGTGGAAAAAAGTGTGTCCCCCCCCCTCTAACTTCTAAAATAAGAGGATGATAAAACTGAAATAAATATATAATGTACATTACCATAAAAACTACCAACGAAAATTGGTTCGAACGAAATCTATTCAGTAGTTTTTTTAATACGTCAAAAATAGAATTTGTACGGAACCCTCAGTGCGGGAGTCCGACTCGCACTTGGCCAATTTTTTGTTATTATTTATTTACTTTTTAACCGACTTCAAAAAAGGAGGAGGTTCTCAATTCGTCTGTATGTATAATAATTTTTTTTTTTTTTTTTTTATGTATGTTCACCGATATTTTCGTCAATTATGGACGGATTTCAAAAATTTTTTTTTTGTTGTGTAGAGTTTAGTTCTGGGGTGGTCCCATTTTCACCAGTCCAGGATCTGATGATGGAATCCAGGAGAAATCGAGGGCAACCACCGAAAATTGTATGCTCGTATGGTGTTTTTGTTTCGTAATCATGTCTTACTCAGGTATATGCTTCAGGGTGTCAACATTTGATGCTGCTGTCCTGATGATGATGCTACAGTACTCCTTAACGGTTAGGAGTTGGAAGGCAGAACTGCAATTTGGTCGATGGAAACTATTTAGTAGTATGTGTAGGGCTTACATGTTGCTTGTGAGGTATGCTTGAATCAACATCTGATGCTACTGTGCTGATGATGAAGCTACAGTACTCCTTAACGGTTAGGAGTTGGAAGGCAGAACTGCAATTGGTCGATCGAATGTATGTAGGGCTTACGTGATACTTGTGTATATTACATCCAGACCCACGGCAAAAAATCTCGCCGAGAAGTCTCGCTGGGCCTTCTCGCGAGAACAAGAAATTTATCCACACTCTCATTCACTCCTAACAACAACTAAGTTCCTATTAATAATTAAGTTCACAACGCTTTAACACAACTAAAAATCATGAAATAAACTGACTTTTTAAAAAAAATTAAACCGACTTCAAAAAAACCGTAAAAACAAAAATAAACTAAAAATTAAAAAATAATTCCTAATATCTATTACCTCATACTGTAATTTTCCTAAACTATGTTAAAGTAATCTTAAACATACTAACTGAAGTCGGTGCTTCTTCTCTTCTGTTTTTGGGCAGGCACCGACTTCAGTTAGTATGTTTAAGATTACTTTAACATAGTTTAGGAAAATTACAGTATGAGGTAATAGATATTAGGAATTATTTTTTAATTTTTAGTTTATTTTTGTTTTTACGGTTTTTTTGAAGTCGGTTTATAGTAATTGAATTGAGGAAGCGGTAGATGACTACTGTGAATTATTATTTTGATCAGATTGAAAATTAGATGCATAATGAATTAAAGCCTAACATTACGCAGCTTAATCTAGCGGACGCCTGCGACTCCGTCCGCGGCTACGTCCTCGTTCATTGCGGTGTCCGCACACATAGTGTTATACTATAGCTTGAAGTCTTCCTCGACAAATGTTATTTTCAACGAAAAGATAACTTTTAAATTATACCCGATAGGCTCTGAGATTATTAAGCTTTATTATAATACTGATTAGTATAGATATCACGAGTAGCCAAATCTTGGATCATGGTCAAAGCGGACCCTGCACAGAAACGGGATAAACGCTGGGAGTACGGTACATTTGACCACAGTTTTTATCCGGCATAAGAAAACGAACGCGACTAAAAACATTGTCGCAACTCACACCTTTGGCCATTTCATCGCTTCCTCTCATTCAAACCCGGCATCCCAGGAGAACCACTGCCTCCGCATCAAGCTGCTGGGCGACTGCTACTTCTGCGTGAGCGGGCTGCCGGAGGCGCGCGAGGACCACGCGCACTGCTGCGTCAACATGGGCCTGCACATGATCCGCGCCATCAGGGACGTGCGGTATAATGCGCAGGTATATATAGTCAAAACATTTACCTACTGCCGAAACTATGTTGTATAAAGGTAGTAGTAGCACGGAGGCAATTTATACATCTACTAGCGGCCCGTCACGCGGTTTCACCCGCGTCCCGTGGGAACTACTTCCCGTACCGGGATAAAATATAGCCTATGTTACTCTGGGTGAATGTAGCTTTCCAACAGTGAAAGAATTTTTCAAACCTGCCAAGTAGTTTCGGAGCCTATTCAATTCATACAAACAAAAAATCAAACCTTTCCTCTTTATAATATTTGTATAGACTAGCGGCCGCCCGCGACTCCGTCCACGTGGATTTCGGTTTCCGCACACAAAGTGTTATATTGTAGGTAGATACTTCTAAGCTATCCAACATAGAAATAGTTTTTCAATTCGAACCAGTCGTTCTCAGATTAGCGCGTTCAAAAACAAACAAAGTTTTCAGCTTTATTCTATTACTAGCGGCCGCCCGGGACACCGTCCGCGTGGATTTCGATTTCCAAGCCTTTCTCGTAAAATGGATTATCTACCACAAAAAGATTTTTTCTAATCGGTCCAGTACTTCCTGAGATTAGCGCGTTCAAACAAACAAACATACAAACAAACTCTTCAGCTTTATATATTAGTATAGATTTAAGTACAAACTCGAGAGTATATATTTACTGTTGTTTCAACGTGTATAAGGTGCGTGGAGTGTGGCATGAACAGCTCCTAGTGGTTCGGTTCAGTCGCCATCAGCTATTAGTGTGCTCGATGGGAAATGCTTTACCGCATGCCGACTGCCGTGCGTGAGGCAACGTAGCGGTTCGTGGGACACTTAACTTCTTAATCTATGCATTGTAGTATGACGTCATGACGTGTTATTGCCAGGTGGACCTGGACATGCGCATCGGCATCCACAGCGGCACGGTGCTGTGCGGCGTGCTGGGGCTGCTCAAGTGGCAGTTCGACCTCTGGTCGCACGACGTCACCGTCGCCAACCACATGGAGAGCGGCGGCTTGCCGGGGTACGATCTTTAAATAAAGTGTTACTAACGGATATTTCAGTTAAATGGCGTACTATATATGATGAACATAAGGTCCAACATTTTCTGTCATTAATAAGTCAATTTCGAGTTTCTTGGTACCTAGACGTCTCATAAAGAAAATAACCAATCATAGTACAGTTTGCCTTCGCAACCATCCATTTCTATCCGAGAGACTCGTTTCTTTTTTCGGTTGCGTTTGCGTTATCAATATACCCAAAACACAGATTCAGCGCTCTGAAGGCTTGTCAACTCTCATATTACTTACACATTTGAAAAATCCAAGTCGAACCGTAATTAGGTCAACTACCAATCAGATAGAAGGCTTTTTGAGATACGATAGTAGTACCTACGTCATTCCAAGCACAATCTGCCAATCCCTTTAACGTGGTACATTGAAAATTATCGAAACTTCCCCTTTTCTTTACTCCCCAGTCGCGTCCACATATCGCGCGCAACCCTGGAGTACCTGAACGATGCATTCGAAGTGGAGCCGGGCGAGGGCGGGTCGCGCAACCCGTACCTGCGCGAGCACAACTTCACCACATACCTCATCAAGAGCACGGAGCAGCCGAGACGGACGAGGCTCCGGTCGAAAGCTGGGTATGTAGGCGACAGTTTTCGGTAATGACATTATTTTTTTCGATAATGTACCTAATCTGCAACTAAGCCCCTGTTGCAATGTCACCTTTAATCAATTTCTGATACACTGACCTTATAATTTAACAGAAGCCAACAAGGTCAGTTGACAGAGTTGACGCGCCGCCCGAGCAGCTCCATCGACGACGAGATGACGACGGACTGGACTCCTGAGATGCCCTTCCAAAATGTAAGTTCTTGCGGGAATTTAAAAATGTGAGAAATTTCCGAAATGATCATCAGAGTTCTTTGCCGACCCCCAGACTAGGCAGATTCTAGCATAAGATCTTATTTTATCTCAACCCTAATGAAGATTTTGTGGCTCTTGAAGTGTATTATCATAATTATCGTTAAACAGGAAATTAAAGGAAAATATCATATTTAAACTTAAGAGAGGAAAATTTTACTTAATTTACGACATTTTTCGACAGTATTACACCAGCAGTGCAGCGGGCGTGGTGCGCTTGCGACGGCGAAGAGACAGCGACGAGCTGAGCCACGATAAGGAAAATGGAGACGTCCCCCTTTCCGACACGGAGGTATGTATGTACGTCGCAATAAAGATGAGACAGATAATGCATCGTGAATACCTTGATAGTTTGAGTTGATTTAAGGTTGAAATCCATGACGCTATATTTCTTCCATTAGAAACAACTAAAGAAAAGAAAGTCAAAGTTAAAGCGTTTATTTTGCAAGATAACTTACACTGAAATTCTTTTGTACTTCAAATATTGTTTTACCGTACTATACGGGGGGCACTATATCATATAGGGTGTAACAAAATATACTGCAAATATTTTAAGGGTGCATTCTTTAGTGGCAATGTAATCAATATTTGATATTAAAAAGCCAAAATTAATGCCTACCAAATTTTGCATTTTCTGCATTGGCCAATTTGCTCTTATCGTCTTGGAAGCTTCGCCCCCTCTCCACCACTTTTCTTTTGGGGCAGGACAAGTGTAGTAATTGTATTACACTGATAAGACACGGCCAGCTGTCTTGCATATGACAAACTTGGTACTTTTACCAATTTTTCACTCAATTTATTTTGTTGATTTTCTCGGAAACTAGCGTATTAACAAAAAAAATTTACTAGAAAAATTTATTACATTTCCACTAAACGAGTCGCCCTTAAAATATTTGCAGTATATTTTGTTACACCTTATATATAGACACTTAACTGCGAAATCCAGCCAGCCCCAGCCTGCCCAGGGTTGTGAATATAAGCATAACCCTCCATCAGGGGCAGGCCTACATCCAGTAGTGTTCTGCAACGGGCTCACAATATTGATGATTGCTTGCTAACGGGCAGGAGGACGACATAATCAACCACTCGATCGAGGTGAGCAGCAACCGGCGCATGCGCGTGGACAACATGCGCGCGTGGTCGCTGCACTTCCGCCGCGGCTCGCTGGAGCAGCGCTTCGGCCAGATCGACGAGCGCACCTTCAAGTCCAACGTCATGTGCTGCCTCGTGCTCTGGCTGTTCATCGTCGCCGTGCAGTGCGTCATGCACTTCAAGTGAGTTTGGAAACTGCATATTGTGACGTTGATAGTTACCCTACACCCCATTACGTTATCATGGGAACAGGGTATTTATCCATACCCTGTTAACTGGAAGTAAATTTAGTACAAAGGTATCAGCTTACTTTAAATAAGAACAAGAAATTCAATTAGAAACTCAAAATAATGGATTTTTTTCCAAATAATGAACTGAAATAGCAATTATCAAATCCTTTTTTATTAAAACAGATAAAGCCTCTGTGTTTTTTAAATCTAAAAACATACTTCCTCTAAAGGTACTCTGCATGATGTAATCTCACACCGCAACGCCTCATAAACGACCTAATTAACACTTCATTACGTACCCTCAGCTGCATCAAGCTGATGATCTGCCTGGGCGTGATGACGGCGCCGCTGAGCCTGTCCTTCCTGGCGGTCATGGCGGAGGAGTTCCCGCGCGCCTGTCCGCGCCTCGCGAGACTGTCCGCTACCATCAGCGGCACCAGGAGACGGAAGGACATACACATCTGCCTGTTCATCACTATCATGTCTATATCGAGGTAGGTGCAGATTTGTAGGGTTAACTACAACTATTCGCGTAAACACACCTAACTGTTCCAAAAAGGAACGCAGTGGAACGCATGGACGCGCCATAACTGCAGGCTAGCTGAGCCTGCTCGGAAGTTTCGTGCCACTGTCCTCTAAAATCCTGCGGCTTCCTTCTGACTCATGTGGAGAAAGGGACCGTTTCTCTTGCTTGGAAAGCGCATGGTGATGCCCGGTCCAGGTCAACTTGTCTTAGGATCGTTCTTAACTTGGACGCAATTAGTTCCATCTAGAATATACTAAGACCATTAAAAGTCAAAGAGGTTTACTTTTTTTTGCAATTTGAAAAACAACCATGAAAATTTCACATAAATATCGCACCTACACAATACTTTAAGAAGTCCCTAATTATTTCAGCACATCCAAACTCTACCTGTGCGACTCGTCATTCCCGGAGACCGTGAACAGCAACTCGACGTCAGGCAATGGAACTTTCACCGCCATCCGCGAAGTCCCCGGCGAGTGCTACCGGCCCGAGTACGTCGTCTTCACGTGGATCCTGTGCCTCGTCGCGTTGACTTCCATCCTCAAGCTGTACTACCTCATCAAGACTTGCTTAGCCGTCGTCAACGTCGCCATGTACTCCGGGCTGCTGCTGCACTACTATGACGTGTACTTCATCAACGGCGTCAACACCACTGAGTAAGTCTCCTTCTTCCGTACGAATAGTTGTGATATTATATTCCGGCACGTGGTCTTCAGGATAATCCTGTGCCTCGTCGCGTTGACTTCCATCCTCAAGCTGTACTACCTCATCAAGACGTGTTTAGCCGTCGTCAACGTCGCCATGTACTCCGGGCTGCTGCTGCACTACTATGACGTGTACTTCATCAATGGCGTCAATACTACTGAGTAAGTCTTCTTCTTCTTTATGAATAGTTGTTATATTATATTCCGGTACGTGGTCTTCACGATGATCCTGTGCCTCGTCGCGTTGACGTCGATCCTCAAGCTCTACTACCTCTTCAAGACGGGCTTAGCTGTAGTCAACGTGGCCATGTACTTCGGGCTGCTGCTGCACTACTATCACGTGTATTTCATTAACGGCGTCAATACAACTGAGTAGGTTATTGTCTTCGTGGACTGTTAAAGCAATGTTTTCTAGGCAAACTACACATAATTTAATTTTAGTAAACAATTAATACAGAAGCTCAGGCTTGCCTCTATCATGACCCCATATTTTATAGGTACACAACATCTCACTGTTGTAACTCGGTGAGAGAGTCATCTGCCTTGACTAAGGCTATTGGCAAAAGCAACGGAGAGATTAAGGCAGTAGCATCGGTTTTCCGTCCTTTCCAAGACATGGAACTCCAAATACAGAAACGTAATTATTTAACTTCCATGTCATAAATATGTGATGTTCGCATATACCAACAACCTTACTCGTTCATCAATCTATGTATGTCTCACTTAAACAATATCCCGCCCATTTGCCCGCAGACCACTACCATTCTACGTGCTAATGCTGATCCTGATGCTGATGTTCATGGTGATCGTGGTGTACCACGCGCGGCTGATCGAGGTGACGTCGCGCCTCGACTTCCTGTGGAAGCTGCAGGCCGAGACCGACCTCGACGAGATGGAGGACACGCAGAAGACGAACAGGCATCTGCTGAAGCACATCCTGCCCGATCACGTGGTCAACCACTTCTTGAGCAAGGAGTCTGTGCCTGATGTAAGTAGATTACCTACACAGGTTTCCTGAAGTGGGTGAACCGTCAATTGAGAGAACTGTTGGTGGACTTTTTGTTTCATGTGGGGAAAGCGTTTTTTGAGTATACTCGTGTGGCCCATAAGGCCCACAAGGAACCAGTACATACGATTATCAGCCATAAATTATGGCTATCAGCCACATCCTACCTAACCTATCTGGAAGCCACGAGCTTTTACAACGGTGAAACGAATTGAAAAGCTCTTTGTACTCTCAATGGGTATTGGAAGAAACGGCTATGGGATATTTCGCGGGACAGGTAGCTGCGTTCCCCTATTTAAATAAAGTTTTGGTGCCTTACTGCGTTCACCCACCTAGGGGGAACTTCTTATCTTGGGGAGGCCTTTGTTTGGCAGAGTACCTACTGCAATAGGCCGATGATGACAATGAGATACATGTAGGTCTCTCTTGACGCTATTTGTTTCTGGCAGGAGCTGTACTCGCAGTGGCGCGACGAGGTGGGCGTGATGTTCGCGGGCATCCCCAACTTCCACGAGTTCTACTCGGAGCAGAAGGCCGTCGACTGCATGCGCCTGCTGAACGAGATCATTTGTAATGTACCAATCGAATCGACCGCATACTTTTACTAGCTTTTTACAGTGAATGATGTTTCTAAAGACAACCAGTCATAACAGTGGCAGTCGTGTCGGTTCAAATCCCGGATAGAGATATTTGTCTGATTTTTGAGTTAAACAATTAGCTGAAACGGACCGAGACTTCCAATTAATGAATTCATAAAAATATTTAATTCAGATTTATGGTGAAAAATCAAGTTATAACCGCTATTATTTAATTAAACAGTTGATTTCGACAAGTTGCTGATGCAGCCGAGATTCAAGAGTATAGAAAAGATAAAGACTATCGGAGCGACTTACATGGCTGCGTCAGGGCTCAACCCTAATCACAAGGTAAAAAAGTGATCAAGATCTACATATTTAGTATCAGGATGTTATTTTTTTCTTTTCCAAAAACGAATTCATTGTTTTATTACTTTGATAACCAGCATCATATGCAGCTTTGTTGCGTAATGTACCCCTAATGTTTTTTTTTATGTGATGGGAAGTGAGCGCCGCCCATGGACATCAACAACCGCGGAAAGAACTGACGCTCACTGTACTTCCCCAGACGACCGGCTCATTCGAGTGGAAGTTCCAATAAGCTATTGACTCTTACTAAGCTCTACCTCTATTCAAAAACATTTTTTTTTTTGTTGGTGGAATTTTTATACTTACCTACTGTCATTCTTAGTGTATCTCACGCATGAGTGTTGTTCCCCAGAGCGGCGACAACGACTGCGAGCACCTGTGCGCGCTGGTGGACTACGCGTTCGCGCTGCGCGAGGCGCTCGACGACATCAACAAGCACAGCTTCAACAAGTTCCGGCTCAGAGTCGGTCAGTATCACCACTTTTTTTGTTACATTCATTCGCTAGGTCTATTGCGGTCTATAAAATAAGTCAATCTGATTGTCTTTGGACTAGCAAAAGTTACTACTTTTTTGATTCGGAAAATTTACAGTTTAGGGTCCAATCACTGCATCAGACTTCCACAAGTTGGCAGCGATTTTGATTGCTATTGCCCGTGCACTACCATTAAAACTGCACATTTAGTTAAATTATCTTAAAAAATGCGATGCAAATTGTAACTTAAATTGTGGCCGTTGGACTGAAATGATGGAATAAATGATGGAACGCCTGGGGTTTTCTTGCGAAAATATCTTCTTCCTAGCTTTTACATTAAATTTGCCAGCATAATTAAGCTGGCAACAACACACATACATTGATCTGACTCCGAAATAATAAAGCCTTAGTACTTACCAGGCGAATAATGAATTCTATATGCAGGTATAAGCTGCGGGCCGCTGGTGGGCGGCGTGATCGGTGCGCGCAAGCCCGTGTACGACATCTGGGGCAACACCGTCAACGAGGCCTCGCGCATGGAGAGCACCGGCCTCATGGACCGCATCCAGGTCACCAAGTACACCAAGCAGGTACAATACGAGACGAGTATGCACGTAGTTTATACTAGAAGTAAAGAGCTTGATTAGTGGAGGTAGCTTTAGCTGCCAAGATACATATGTAGGAATCTAGGTAAAGGTAGGCTTGACTGTAAAGCCTCTTATGGTGCATCCATTGAGCTATTACAATTGTGCAGCAACATTATATTGCCGGTGTGGTGTAGATATCAAACGCATGATTTCATCAATGACTTACGACTCACAATGTCATTGAGTTAACGAATTGACAGGATTTCGAGATTGTTGGCTGGGCGCTGGTCTTTGCGCCGCATCTGCATGCTACAGTTGCTAGAAGTGAGGGGCGACGAGCCCGGAGCCCGTGGTTTAATCGAAGTTTGGTGGGCGTAATCGCATGCAGTTTTTTTCTTTCATGTACCTATACTTTATCACTAATATAATAAAGCTGAAGAGTTTGTTTGTTTGAACGCGCTCATAATCTCAGGATCTACATACTGGTTCGATTTGAAAAAAAAAATTGGTATTGGATAGCTCATTTGACGAGGAGGCTTTAGGCTGTTGGAAATCGAAATTCATGCGGACGGAGTCGCGGACGGTCGCTAGTCTATAAAAATTAACAAATTGATTAAGGCATATTATGTGGCTTCATTGCTGTTAAAATGGTTCCCGCTGCAGCTGCTAGAGGTGCGCGGGTACGAGCTGGAGTCGCGCGGGCTGGTGGAGGTGAAGGGCAAGGGGCGCATGGCGACGTGGTGGGTGGTGCGCGCGCGGGGCACGCGGCGGCGCGCCGACGCGGCCTCGGCGCCGCCGCGCTCGCTCGCCGCCATCGTCTACACCATGCTGCAGGCGCGCAAGCGCATCTACACGCACCCGCTCGACGCCGCGCACGCGCCCCAGCCCGCAGGTCAGCGCCGACACGAATAAGTTTAACGTGCGACCTATGCTGTTCACAATTTCGGTTTCCGTAGCCTTGCAAAGGATTTTAATGAGGATTTGAAATAACTGCTAGATGACATTAGGTAGGCGTAGGGTCCAACTGGTATGTGATTGGTGTATTTTGACATGACATTAACAGATATGTCAAATTTCACCAATGTCATAGCTGTTAGACCTCACGCCTATGTATTGCCATCTAGCGGATTTTGCAATTGCAAACACCCTCATGAATACAAATGTCGCTGGTTCAAATCCGGCTTGAAGGACCATACAGTGCAATAGCTCTGGCAGCGGTATTTTCACTAAAATATCGTACTACTTATACTCAAACTTCTTATATCTTGTTGTTCATGATAATTATAGAAGTTTATAATCAAGTGTTGTATATTTATTTGATATGATTCTCTACTGACGTCTATGTGGTCAGGCGGCGCGGGTCGCGGCAGCGTGCGCGGCGGGCGCGGCGCGGCGCGGCACCGCTCCGAGCTGCGCCGCACGCGCACACGACACCAGCACTCCAGGTTACTAACATTATTAATCACGACCATTAAAAACAAAGTGCTTTCGGAAGCGTTAGGAAAACTAGAACCTCAATTGTTGCAGAGGGTGTATTTAAATTTAATTCAAATTCTAGACCTCGAACTTAAATGGAATTAAAATACTTCGACGGAGTGAGGTTCCAAATATGGTTTGTAGGAGACTTTAAATTTTGTGGGACCGAGTCGATACCACCTTCATCATATTTGAAGTCTTTCGGATCGTCTCGACTTTTGAAGATCAGTAAAAAAAGTAAATAATTGGTAGATCGACTGATTCAAGAAATCTTGCGTGAGAGTCATCCACAATGTTATCGAGGCGGTCGTAGATGGTATTAAACATCGTCCACTTGTCATACCGTACGTCCCCACATACAGAAGCAACGCGTCAGACATGGAGCTGGGCATCCGCCCGCACGCGAGCAGCATGGTGGTGCGGCGGCCGGAGATGGCGCCGCCGCTGGTGAGCAGCGTGTCGGCGCCGCACACGCCCACCGCGCCGCACGCGCCGCCCCTCGCGCCGCTGCACGACAAGCCCAAGCTGGGGCTAGGTATGGGGCAGTTACATTACGCATTGTTGGTCAAGACACTATCGTGTCAGACATCAGTCTAAAGTTTTAAATTCGCCAAATCAAACTTGATTTACATGGCTCATCTTAATCTTAATATAAAAAATAAGTGGCTTTTTCGTTGTCACTTTATAACTCCTCAAGAACGGACTCGCCTATCCAAAACCACTACTATATAGTAGATTGTTTACGTGAAGTTTTCACAAATTCGGTCGAGTGGCGTAGCGATGCACGTACCGGACCGCTTTTTTTTTTAATAATTATCATTTGGAAACTGAATAAGTATTTGGCCATCCCACATTATTACTTTTCTTCAAAATTGAACACCCATTGAGATAAATACTATTTCTCGGTAATTGAACTCCGTTTTCTCTTATATGAAAAAAAAACAAGTAAACCACTAACCTCCTTAACTTTAAACCCAGGAGCCCGTCTAAAAGCTGCCAGCTTCTCTTACCGAACGCGGCCGCAGGATAAGTCCCCGAAGATCCGCGAGCAGTACTCCAAGGAGGGCTCAGTCCCATCCGTCGCCAATGGAGCACCCGGGTCCTTCCGCTTTCGCTCCGTCACCACCGCCTCCTTCTTCAGAAGTAGGAACAAGGACAAGCGAAGCAAGGACCAGCTAGATGACGAGCACAAGGAGAATGGAGACGTCACCGTCACCACTAGAATATAAAGCGAGGGTTTAACCATTAACCATGCCTCGTTAAATACTGGCAAACTAAAGGCAATATTCCAAAACAGAGTATTCCAAGGAGGGCTTCGTCCCGTTCGTAGCCAACGGTGCACCGGGGTCGTTCCAGTTTTGCTCTGTCACCCACCACCACCACCTTCTTCCGCAACAGGAAAAGGATAAGCTCAGCAAGATAAGACCAGCTGGATCATCATCCAGCTGAAATCTCCATTCCCCTGAAGAAGAGAATGGAATCGAGGGAGGTCAGCCTCACCACTAAGATTTATCCAGGTCAGAGCTCAGTTTGGGAGGTTAAGCAAGAGGTTTAAAGGCAGGCAATGCATCTGCGACTTTTTGTCGCGCGGCGGTGATCAATTACCATCAGTCTTGTCTCTTGCCTGTTTACCTGTTTCGAGCATAACAAAATCAGAGCCATCTTTAACCTGGGCACATGGGCCTTTAAACCTCTTGTTTGGTAAACGTGGTCTGGGTAAAAGACGGGTCCTGAACAAAATGTAATAATGAGCAGTTTGGGCTACTCCCACCCTTAAGCGTTCGCGACCTAATTCCATTTTTCATTGGTTTCCGACGATAAGTCTAGGAAATAGGGTTCAATCTGATATGAGCCGAGGAAGAAATAGCAGAAATTGTTTCTGCTATCACTGGAGTACAAAAGAAAAACACCGTTACATTTTTAACTCTTCGCAGAATCTATACATGACAGAAAATAAAATAAAATAATTTTATATTTTATTATTTTAATTATAAGTTACTAAATGAGAATACCAAATTTTGTACTACCAAATATTTTTGGAATCATATTATTATAGAAAATTAACTAATTTATCCATTCCTAAAACGAGTATAGTTTATTTCACTTAATAGATTCGCACAAACTGTACAAAAATAAATGTATAATTTAATTAAGAACAAATTATTTTAACGTAAGCGCAAACGATGCATTTATGTATAACATAGACAATATAAACTGTACTTTTGTAAATATATTGTAAAATCTATGTCAATAATACATACTCATACATAATAAAGTAATGTAATTATGATAATAAGGGGATGAAAAGGAAAACGCTAAGACAAATCTTCTAAAAGAATAGTCCGGTCAAAATAGACATTCGAGTTTGCATTAATTCCCACACAGCTGGATTTTTGTGCAGGCCTTGAATACGTCATTACAAATGATATGTCAAAACTCCCCATCGATCCCGCTTGAGCGTTGTTTTTTATTCGTTGTCAAAGGGCCCAAATTTGCGTTTTTTTCTTAAATCTCTGAAACTAAAAGAGCTATCGAAAAATGGTTCAGGAAAAGTTTATAGATCGTAAAATTGTCTACCTAAAAGATCTCTACATTTTTCTTCTACAAAGCAGCGCTGTCGAGATATTGTGACTTTAAGCCGCAGGAAAGTCGTATTTTCGAGTAGCCCACATTATGCAATTACAATAAATTGGGTTGAGTAGTTTATCTGGTGCAGGTGGCAATTAAGTATGGATTGGCTCGAAACTATTATTTACCAATTTCCAGCCCCAATTTTCAGGATTTAGTTCATTGAAGTCAAAACAGACAATATGACGTATCAAGCTTGCATTCATTCCCAACAAGCGGGACTTTTGTGCAGGCCTTGAATACGTCATTACAAATGTTATGTCAAAAGTCCCCATCGATCCCGCTTGTGCGTTGTTTTTTATCTGTACTGAAAATCTTCGGATCCTATTCCTAACCTTTCTGGTAGTCAAACCTCAATGGTCCCCATAGAGACTTTTACTCCTTAGATGAAATAGGATCGATTGGCGTGAAAAAAAATTTTGGAATTTTCAGTACAAATTGCTGAAATAGGTAATTTTTTTTTCATGCCAATCTATCCTATTATAAGTTAGGATTAAAAGACTTTAGGGGACCATTTGAGGTTTGAGTACTAGAAATGTCAGGAATCGCAAAAAAACTTTTCCCATACATTTTGTACTGAAAATACCAAATTTTTTTTTTCTCGCCAATCGATCCTATTTCATCTAAGGAGTAAAAGTCTCTATGGGGACCATTGAGGTTTGACTACCAGAAAGGTTAGGAATAGGATCCGAAGATTTTCAGTACAGATAAAAAACAACGCACAAGCGGGATCGATGGGGACTTTTGACATATCATTTGTAATGACGTATTCAAGGCCTGCACAAAAGTCCCGCTTGTTGGGAATGAATGCAAGCTTGATACGTCATTTTGTCTTTTTTGACTTCAATGAACTAAATCCTGAAAATTGGGGCTGGAAATTGGTAAATAATAGTTTCGAGCCAATCCATACTTAATTGCCACCTGCACCAGATAAACTACTCAACCCAATTTATTGTAATTGCATAATGTGGGCTACTCGAAAATACGACTTTCCTGCGGCTTAAAGTCACAATATCTCGACAGCGCTGCTTTGTAGAAGAAAAATGTAGAGATCTTTTAGGTAGACAATTTTACGATCTATAAACTTTTCCTGAACCATTTTTCGATAGCTCTTTTAGTTTCAGAGATTTAAGAAAAAAACGCAAATTTGGGCCCTTTGACAACGAATAAAAAACAACGCTCAAGCGGGATCGATGGGGAGTTTTGACATATCATTTGTAATGACGTATTCAAGGCCTGCACAAAAATCCAGCTGTGTGGGAATTAATGCAACCTTGAGTCTTAATTTTGTCTATTTTGACTGGATTAAAGTCGCATTGTAAATATAGAGCTTATAAGATCATCGGAATTTTGTACTATTAAAAACTTCTTGCTTATAATTTATTTACTGGAGTTTGACGCCAGTTGTAATCATTATATTATACTTTATTATACTATACTTATATTTTATACTTTATTTACATTATATGCAAGACCTAACCACCTTACTGTAAAAGATCTGCAATAAATTACAAATCATGAAAAGTCGATATATGGCGTGAAATGTATTTTAAGACTTCATGTTTTAGATAATCTGACGTTATTTTGTATTATAGTGAATTTATGATTTAAAATGTAAAAAATCTTTCTTAAATCGATAATTTGCCTCTTCGTTGTTTCATTTTTCACAGCAATTTGTCGGTTTAGTAACTTAATAAATCCACTAAAATCAGAACTTGGCGACTTTTCGATGTTTGGGACCAAAATGAGAGATGTTACTGCAGGACTACCATTTTAGAATGTATGTAATAAATTGAATGTCTCGTTCTGATTATGGCTTAATCTGTTATTTTTCAAACATTAAAATTACACAAATATTAATATAATACGTGGAAAGTCAATTTAAGCTTTTAAACATTAATTTTAATTTCAATACAAAAAAAAAATTGTGTACTAATTTAAATTTAATCGAATATCTTTTATTTTTAACAGTTTCTAACATTTATCTATTATATTCTGTTTATTAACGTGTCATAATTACTTGTACATAAAGTCGTAATTACGCGATATTTGATTTTTTGTATTGCCGTATTTGCTGTTTATTTTGAACAGTAAATAATTGTATATTTTATTATGTTATGCCAAAATTAAGTGATGCCAAAGATAAAGTGATCTCAATCATATTTTATCACTTCGTGTTTAAGTACGCTTTGTATTGTAAATAGTATTATTTTCAGATCTGAACATTTTATGTAATATACTTATAATAGATCCTTATATTATACCATCTGTTGTATGTAGAAATAAATCAGAGTCGAATATAAAATTTACCAAAGCCAAATTAACTTATAGTTATTTAATAAAAATAATACTTTCAAAATGAACGTTAACGAAATAAAAACAAACATGGTATTGCAATGTAATATTTATTTTCTTTTTCATACACCCAGTCATTTTGTAAACACAATTGTGATTCCAATACGAAACTTAAAAAATATAAATACGTAATAATTATTATATTATCTAGCTATGTTTCTATTATATTAACTTTGGAAAAACGTCACATCCTTGAAGTTGTATAATTTATAGTTTTGATATATCACTGTGAATGTATCATAAATAACTAAGCTGAACTATTTGAGAAAATAATTTGTTATTAGATATCACACATAATATAAACGACTTGTTAAATTATTGGGCCCATGATAATAGTACCATACATGTATGAAACATGCATCCTTTACATTATTTATTTCTTTATATGTTTTCTATTAAAATATATTTGATTGCCCTCTTCCAGGACTTCGTCGTCGATGTTATTTTATCAAGTTCAACTGTCATTATCTATATATTTAATATCAAACGCTTGTCTTGATAGTATTTTTTTTAAATTCCCAATCACTCCATCAGACTCCCATCGATTTTAATTTTCAACTCAGCCCATTATTAATAACTATACTCTGTCCACTATATGAAGCGTCTTTTGACAGGTCGCCGATTGACAACATTGGTGATGTCCTAAAGTATCTCAAATGTGTCAACAATCCGATTGTACTATTATCATTATTCGACTTAGGTACGTAAAAAATAACCGATTTCGATAAACATGTGTTTTGATTTAACATTCTCTTAGATTTATTGTAAACAAATATAAATCCATATATTTGAGTTTATAAATTAAATATAAAACAAGTAAGTCATATTAGTAAAAGAAATTTAAATCCAAATGTTGTTACCTTTATATGTAAAATATACATTATACCTTATGAACATGTTATGAAGAAGTTTAGATTTATTCATAGCATTTATTTCTATCGATTATTTGTAATCGGGGGCACAATCGCTCTAATCGTTTTTCGTAGCACATCACTGAGTTGGCAGTAACCGTCCATGAAGAACAATATTCTTTTTTCGAAAATTAAACGAAAACAATTCGAACTTTCATGGGCGTGAGCTGTCAAAAGACGCTTCATAAAGTGGACAGAGTATAGGTCTTTTATTACTGCCATCAAAAAACTGACAGCCACAAATCCGGAAACAATATCAAATATAATTAAAATCATTGGCACGTGTGACCTTATTGCTGATATATCACAATGTTCACATAAATATAATATTAATAATATCGAAAATTACCCTTTATCATATCGATGTACACGAATGTCTTGCTATTACACTTGGCGCGAACATTATGCGCGGGCGACTTTAACAGATTTCTTAAATATTCGAGCCAAGCTAGCATGATTTTACTTACTAAAATTGTACTATCTATGTCTTTATAGCTCGTATTCTTCAATCCTTATGCAGTGTCAGCATTTATCAAGTTCGTTTGGTGGGTACATTACACGACTACTAATACTATTTAAACTACACGATACACTACAAAGCTGCTCTATTTTTTACTAGCGCTAAGTATTCCAGTAGTCAGATTTTCACACACGAAGTGACACTTAAGTTTATGGTCACATACCAAAAAGTACCCAAGGTAAAATCAAGAGTTATAATGTTGACGACATATTGTTTTTTTTTATATCAGTGGTTGATCTTTCATAATTATAAATCTCTTAACACATTCCATACAGAGTGAAGTTTTAATAAATTGTCGTAATCAATTTCAATCGGTTAGTATGAATGCCTAAGACATTACGTACAAACGGCACACTAGCTAATGTGGTTTCCACGTGATTTTACGAGCAGCCCATTCCATTCCTTTTAAAAAGGAGCAAAATCTTAATCCTAATGTGTGACATCACGCCTCTACATAATGGCTAAATAAACTAGCATAAATTGAAACAAACTAAATAAATACACGTACACTACATTACATAATAAAGGCACGATGTGAAGTTAAATTCTCACTTTAATCAAATCATTGAAGTTTTAATTAACCTATGTTTTCAAGATCTTTGTGGAATAATTTCCTAGGCAATATTGACGATCATTTGTAATTTTAAATACCACTATGGCACCAATGTTTGTTTTTGAATTATAAATGAGTTACTATATTTTATAGATAATTATTACATTGTCAGCCACTAAAGCCTATGAATGTTGACTACAGGAAACATCATCCAATATTAAATCCTACTGTTTTAGGCCCTCTAATCGTCATCTTAATGGACATATTTTCAGTGGAATAACAATACAAAATACTATCAAAGCTAACTGTGATCGTATCGCACCATCGATGTTCGCAGAACTTCTACCCATCTGGAACAAAATACAATCAAGTTAGTTTAGTAACACGGTTTACAGCACGGTTGTATGCTGTGGAAGTGAGTGCAAGAGGTATACCAGCGAAATCTCTCTACAACCTACTGAAGGACTTAGGATTACCAAGATCTAATATAAGCTCCTTACTGGAAAGAGCAACTAAAGCCGCTTTACTCGGCTCGTACCAAATATGGTTCGGAAGTGAGAGGAATGTCATCGGTGAATGTCATCACATCCTAACGGTGGTTAGTATACTATAAATGGACCCCTTAAACCTACACGCTGGGTCGAAAGTACCAGGCGCCGGCTGACGTTCCTCTCTGTTCCACGCGATGGACCCGGCACCCGCACGGAGAATCCATGGATAGCTAAGAAGTTCGTCTCTTAAAAGAGGGCATGGTAAAGGCACATTTTCTTCCCGCAGGTGTTGCCAAGTGGTGAAGTTATTATCAATATCGTAAGAGCTTGAATGGTTAAGTCTACTTCTGAATGAAATGAAAATCTCATATGTGAATCCTATTCTAGGGCGGCTTAACGTGTCGGACTTTGACCATCGAATAGTCAAATCTGCTTGATGTATAGTTTATAATGTTCTACCGACCTGTTGTATGTGAATATGCTATCGGCTCTGAAGAAATACACGTGGTTCTTGAACTGCAACTTGAACACGAAGTCTTTATCGATGCCGTCCGCCGGCTCCGGCGGGCCCACAGCGTACCTACAATAATAACATCAATGAGGGTTTTCGCAAATGAAAAATCCGCTAGGTGGCAGTAAGTAAAATCCGCTAGGAGGAGTAGGGTCTAACTTGTATGTGATTGGTGAATTTTTACAGGACATTGACAGATTTTCACGTTACAGTTTACATCTCAAATTACTCTTTTTGTGTTCTCCATTTATGAAAGTGTGGGTCTGTTTTAGGGTAAAATAAATATCGAAAGACATTTCTTTAGGATACATTTATCCTTTTCATACTTATATAATAAATCTCAAGCGTGTTTGTTTGTTTGTTTGTTGTTTGAACGCGCTAATCTCATGTAATACTGGTTCGAATAGAAAAAATATTTTTGTTTGGGCACACTATTTGTGCAGAAACCAAAATCCACGCGGAGGGAGTCGCGGCAGGTCTAGTACAAGTATAAAAAGGTTACCCCAGCAGCGGCAGCGATGCAAGCGGCGTGTCGTCCTGCCAGTTCTTGTAGAAGAACAGCGTGAACAGCGCGAATACCACCCACAGCTTCTGCCAGCCCGGCGACTTCTTGAACTTGCGCAGCAGGTAGCCAGATAGTTGCGTCTGGATGGAGAACAATAGCTTATTACTTTGCAAATAATCATAAATTACCATAGAAATGTTTAACCTGTCAACAGATAGATACATAGGAAATATATAAATATTTTTTTATTGATTTTCGAATCTAATTCTATGCCATAAGGTTCAGTTTAAGGTGGGAACATATTTCCCTATATATTATTAAGAGTTAATGGGCATATATGCGTGTGCGTATTTGAGTGAGTGCACGTGCATTTTTACGTGCATGTTCGTGATTGCAGTGTGCGCAGGTGTGCGTGTGTTCATTCGTGTGTACGTTCGTTTCTGCGTCAGTACGTGCGTGCATGTGTGTGTGTGCGCGCGTTATTGTGTGTTTGTATGTGCGAGATTGTATGTTAATGTGAACGTGATTGTATGTTAGTGTGTACGTGATTGTATGTTTATGTGTGCGTGGGCGTGTATGCGCACCCGCATGGCGAGGTGCAGCTGGTCGCGCGCGAGCGCGGTGGCGCGGTGCCAGCACACGTGCGACAGCGCGCCGCCCGCCCCGCCCGCGTTACCCGCATTACCCGCACTGCTCGACTCTGCAACGGACACAATATTCCATAACACATCTCCATAGCCTAAGACAAAATATACCAAGTAATCGAAACGAACGGTTTATTATTAGAAAATACCTGTCTTAAATCGAATGAGATTGCTGTGGCGCTAACTTTGAGAACATAATAAAGAAGTAAGCGTAAGAATTGGTCCCCATCGACCAATAAAAAAACTTGACAAAATACTTATTAGTAAAAATGCTGATAACTGAGAGAAAAGCGGTCGATTGCATGAAAATAAAACATTATAATTACCAATTTCCTGCTCATATGGCGTTAGTTCCGTGTCTACGTCACCGGAGGGCGCGGCGGCGATGGCTTGGTCCAGCGCGTGCGCCCAGCCTAAATACTCCTGCTCGTTGCTCGCGCTGATCAGAAGTTGCACGTCCGGCCCTGTATTTTTGCAAACAACATTAACGTAACGATTCTAGAGTACAAAAATTATCATTAGTAAATTGATACTGCTGATT
This sequence comes from Nomophila noctuella, assembly GCA_958496325.1. Taxonomy (NCBI): domain Eukaryota; kingdom Metazoa; phylum Arthropoda; class Insecta; order Lepidoptera; family Crambidae; genus Nomophila; species Nomophila noctuella. The sequence goes on along the minus strand of OY292483.1, from coordinate 14,305,612 downwards.
TTTGTTTTTACAACGCAAATTGAAATAAATAAAAAAATGTTATGGTTTATTAATTTATTTCTCAATTATTGGTCCTTCGAGTCTCGCAACTACACCGATCACTCCGCATCTCAGCAACGAAATAACTACAGGTCAGGCACGCAATATTTGATTTTCAATAATAGCTCTTATATGGACATACACAGCCGAAAGTTTCTCGTCTGACGGCCTGTAAACAGAACATGAGAAATTTGGCACAGATTTTCGACCCTGAGAAAGAACAAAGTCTACCTTTTATTGCGAAAAAAAAGGGATCTAAAATCCACGCGGACGAATTTGCGGGCAGCCGCTAGTAATTAATAAGAATTGGTCCCCTCCAACCAAAAAATGCTGCTGGCTGAGAGATAAGCTATAGATTGAAGTTCCCTACCTTCAAGCATGAAGGAGTGCGGCAGATCCGCATGCGCTAGGGACAGCGTGCGCAGCGCCAGCGCCGCGTGCGCGCGGAACTGCCCGTGCGCGCCGCGGGAGCACACCACCAGCACGTCGCTGAACTGCGTTAAACAGATACAGATGAATGAACTTTATCACTGTCCACATAAGGTTTACATTTGGATACTCGGGATATACTTCCGCTAGGTTTGATGAATGCTTAATTTAAAGAAAGAACAGTCAAAGTCACAACTTATTTTTGAACTAGCGGAACGTCACGCGGTTTCACCCGCGTCCCGGGGGAACTACTTCCCGTACTGGAATAAAATATAGCCTATGTTACTTCTGGGTGAATGTAGCTTTCCAACAGTGAAAGAATTTTTCAAATCTGCCAAGTAGTTTCGGAGCCTATTCAATTCATACAAACAAACAAACAAACAAACAAAAAATCAAACCTTTCCTCTTTATAATATTTGTATAGATAATGAGGACGGATAAATTAGCTAGATGGCATACGTGGGCGTGAGACCTATCTGCTATGTCATTGGTGAGTTTTGACAAGACATTGACAGAGAATAATATATCAAAATTCACCAATGACATAACAGTTAGACCTCACGCCCACGTATTGCCATCTATCGGAATTTTCATTTTCAAAACCCACATTGATAAAAAGCTCGAGTTCGAAAGATGAACCAAGTATTACGATGGAAGTGTGTTTTGAAATCTTGACTTACCAGGAACAACATCCTCTGTTGAAGCCCTCTTGTGGAATGTTTGTAAACGCAGCCCATTCTTATAAATTCTCTTTCTGCAACTAATAGCTTATCGAATCCTGCAAAAAAAAAGGATTTGATTAAAAAAAGAGGATTAAACATAAATAAAGCGCTAATGCGTTCTCTGCATTTAAAAAAGGTCATCTTTGGCTGTTCCAGTCCACTTCTGGACTTTAGCTTCCTTCCGATGCGTAGTTACTCTCAAAGTCACTAAACTGAGCAGGCGGGTTGGTGACCGCCGTATGTCGGTTTATCTTACGCCTGCTTAGTCTCGGATACGAGGCTAAACTACATGATTCGTGTTTTATGCCAAAATAATATTTATTATTACGATAAAACGACTGTCATTGCTTTAAAATACAGGTAGGAAATGGCCCTTACAGGGTAACGGTGCTGCCCATTTTCCAATCAGTCACTTCTTCTGACAACAGCGGAAAGAAATGAGGAAGTAATATTTTAGGCTCAGGCTATTTGTCTCTATTCAGCATGCATTGGTCGAGGTATGAATATCGTCATACCTATGATGTCCCGCTGCAGCTGGCAGAGCGCGGCGTGGTTCTCGACGTGTCGCAGCTGGTCGTGCGACGCCTGCGCCGCGCGCGCCGCCAGCTGCAGCGCCGCCGCCGCCGCCGCGCCGCCCGTAGCCGCGTACAGCTCTAGGACAATAATGTTACAATGTTTACATTCATCTAACTTAACCATCATCTTATGGCCGAGGATTCATCCGGGAGAGACGCGTTGCATTCTCGGCCGCGGAGCCCAGGGTGCGCTCCGACGGCCAAATATGAAGAGCCTGACGAGGCATAGCCGCTCCTGTCGCGCTGTGGAAGTAAAGCGACGAGCAATCCCCACTCGCGCAGGGCACAGTGGCAGCGGAGAAAGGGGTGGTTTTAGTGGGTAGTATGGTGCGCTCCGACTATGTTCCTAAATTGACGAGGCTGGGTATTACAATGAAGATACGATCGGAGATAACTCATACCAGGGAAACAAGACCGTTTGGATCATAGCCGAGACTCATCAGTTTTATCGGACAGTTAAGTGATTCAAACCATGACCCACTACAACACGGAGGAAGCAAGAGATTTATCTTACTTAACGGTAGGTATTCAAAGTATTTGGTGTCTTAAAAAGAATATCTTTGAAAAGTCCCGATTCATTGGTGCTCTATGGTTACGTCTGGATGCGAGTCGCCGAGGATCGGGCTAAATGGAGAGCCCTAGGAGAGGCCTATGTCCAGCAGTGTACTGCGATAGGCTGATGATGATGATATGAGAACTCAGATAGGAACTATCTATTAGACGCTGAGTGTATCGTGCGCCAGCTCCGCCGCACGCTCTCCACCACCGCGCCGCATCGGGACGTGTACACCGTATACGCCTACGTCCGCAACCTTACTGTCCGTGTGTGTCACCAACCAGCATGTCAGTGAGGATCAAGTAAGCATGAGTGTGCGTCATGTACCGTGCGCCAGGTCGTGCAGATGCAGCAGGCGGTGCGGCGGGCGCAGCAGCAGCGCGGCGAGCGGCAGCGGCGACGTCGCCTCGAGCGCCGCGCACGCCGCCCGCGCCGACCCGCAGCGACGCCGCACGCTCTCCACCAGGCCCACCACCGCGCCGCAGCGGGACGTGTACACGGAATACGCCTGCGACCGCAATCGCACTGTCCATGTGTGTCACAGACTGTCACGCGAGATTGCGATCAAGTAAGCATGAGTGTGCGTCAGGTACCGTGCGCCAGGTCGTGCAGATGCAGCAGGCGGTGCGGCGGGCGCAGCAGCAGCGCGGCGAGCGGCAGCGGCGACGTCGCCTCGAGCGCCGCGCACGCCGCCCGCGCCGACCCGCAGCGACGCCGCACGCTCTCCACCAGGCCCACCACCGCGCCGCAGCGGGACGTGTACACGGAATACGCCTGCAACAGCAATCATAACGCGATTAGTACACCACAGTCATTTTAAAAAATCATAGGGGAATTCCAATCTTGTATGTTAACAAAGAGATTGAGTACTGACATAGTAAATCAGGAACACAAATGAAACATTTGAGCTTTAGCCTGTTTAGAAAAAAGTACAAAATGGCATAACGTGGCGGAAATTAATATATCTCACTACAATAAGACAACGGGTTTTACAGGGTCGGAAGTCTTCAATAAATATTAATATTACGAAAATTCAAGTTCCGACTTACCTCATAAGTATTTGTTAAGTGTTCACATAAAATTTCAGCAATTTTTTTGTACTCTGGTTCCTCGTTATCTGAAAATAAAGTTATGACTTTTACTTATTTTTCTTACATTATTTCGTATTTTTTTATTTCGTAAGCTAACTAGCTTACGAAATAAAAAAATACGTACGTACGTATTTTTTTTATTTCGTACGCTAGTCCTTATTTTAATAATTTTATAGGCCAAAATAACACTAGTTAGTGTTAATATACGTTAGCCTATAGAACAAATGCAAAAATTTGGAAAAAAAAACACCTCAGTACTACGTTTATAAATATACATAAAAAAGGTTATTAAAATTAGGCAGGCAACGCATCTGCGACCCTTGTACGGTTGTTGATGTCCAGGGGCAGCGGTGATCACTTACAATCAGGTGACCCGCTTGTTCGTTTGCCTCCCTATCACTTACACGAAAGTAACGTGTCTAATGATACTGTACCGTTAGCGTCCGCCTGGTCCTTCGCGTTGTCGGTCCGCGCGTCGGTCGCGTTAGCCGCGTCGGTCACGTGATGCGGCGCGTGCGCGGCGGCGAGCACGCGGTCGAGGCGGGCCAGCAGCGCGCCGCAGGACAGCGCCAGCGGCTCCAGCGCGAGGCAGGCGCGCGCCAGCGCCAGCGCCGACTCCGTGCCGCTCGCGCTGCCCTCCTGCGCCAGACCCGACACGCGACGCGACCACGACTGGGAACACATACATGTTTATAGCTTTACGCCATGACATTACGTACATTTCAACGTGTCACGGTCATAAGAAGCGACCGTCGCTTCAAATTTTTATGGCAATATTAAATTGGGTCATAGTCTTGAACGATTTAAATCTACACTCTCTAGACAAGTATTTCCACAAGGAATATTGCCATCTGGTACGTTAGTTAATTAACAAAAAAAATTGCAATTGACGTTATTTTTTCTCTTACTTCTTTCAATATGGCTGTACTAAATACTACACATATAAAATAAAATAAAAACATATACTAGACATGCTTAATGGCCTAGAGTCCTTTGTCCTTTATTTTGCTAACTTCACCTTCATGAAACTTTGCTTACACAGCTACCTTTTAATCAGAAATAGACTATTTACCACTGTGACGAGCTCGAGATCCCGTTTGTAAGTTCGCTCCGTCATCAGTAGCTCCTTGGCGATGAAGTAGGTGACATCGGCGCCGCGACGCTTCGTGCCTTCCATGGTGCCGTCCCGCAGCGCCGTCGTTAGTCCCGATGATATACTGCAGAAGAGTATTTATGTAATTCACGTGCACTTCAGATGAAATCATCTCATTACATTAAAAGTTTAAATTGAATTTCCAAAAAAAAAACATTGTTACGGACTTCGATGCAGCTATTAAAATTAAAAAAAATTGAATTCATAATTTAATTACATATAATTCATACCTATTATTGTTATTATTAGTCTGTCTTCGCAACGTGTCACCAGCGTCGCTTTCTCCGCCGCTTAAAACGTCCATGCTGTACGTCGACTCCGATACCACAACTGAAATAAATACAATATTTGGGTAAGTAATTATAACTTTCCGAGGTAATACTAATTAGAACGTCCCCACATAAGATATAATCAATGATAAGGGTAAGATCATTTAAACAGAGGGCAGAGCACAGACGCGTCCGCCGCGCAGCTTGCACACAGTTGATGAAGTCGTCTTGCTTAATGACCGGCTTGCTATTGACGGCATCGTGTCCGTTGGCGAACGTGCGCGGCGTGCGCGGCGTGGACGCGCTGTCCGTAGTCTGCTCGGCCGGCCCTCGAGACATGCATACATGCATGCTGGCCGGCAACATCGGGTTGTTACTTACCGTTGACGTTCCCGTTGATGACGTCAGCCTGCTTTCTCGGCGGCTTGCTATCGACGGCGTCGTGTCCGTTGGCGAGCATGCGCGGCGCGAGCGGCGTGGACGTGCAGAGAGGCACGGCCGCACTGTCCGTCGAGCACTCGGCTGTTGCAGGAGACATGCATAGACTGGCCGGCAACATCGAGTTGTTACTCACCATTGACGTTACCGTTGATGACGTCAGCCTGCTTGCTCGGCGGCTTGCTGTCCACCGCGTCGTGTCCGTTGGCGAGCGTGCGCGGCGCGAGCGGCGTGGACGCGCAGAGAGGCACGGCCGCGCTGTCCGTCTTGCGCTCTGCTGGCCGACGACATCGAGTTGTTACTTACCGTTGACGTTCCCATTGATGACGTCAGCCTGCTTGCTCGGCGGCTTGCTGTCCACCGCGTCGTGTCCGTTGGCGAGCGTGCGCGGCGCGAGCGGCGTGGACGCGCAGAGAGGCACGGCCGCGCTGTCCGTCGTGCGCTCTGCTGGCCGACGACATCGAGTTGTTACTTACCGTTGACGTTCCCATTGATGACGTCAGCCTGCTTGCTCGGCGGCTTGCTGTCCACCGCGTCGTGTCCGTTGGCGAGCGTGCGCGGCGCGAGCGGCGTGGACGCGCAGAGAGGCACGGCCGCGCTGTCCGTCGTGCACTCGGCTGTTGCAGGAGACATGCATAGACTAGCCGACAACATCGAGTTATAACTAACCGTTGACGTTCCCATTGATGACGTCAGCCTGCTTGCTCGGCGGCTTGCTGTCCACCGCGTCGTGTCCGTTGGCGAGCGTGCGCGGCGCGAGCGGCGTGGACGCGCAGAGAGGCACGGCCGCGCTGTCCGTCGTGCGCTCCGCCGGCGCCGGCGACATGCACAGGCTCGCCGATGAGACGGTATTCTCTGTTTCATCCTCCGCATCGTCTGTTGGAGATGAATAAGGTTTAATTTCGTAACGACATCTTCAAATACGCTACTCACTACTGTATACAATGGGTATTACACACCGACCTTTGCAAGATCAAACATACTATATGGAAATTTATTGGCTTAATTTAACTATTTATAAAACAAACGCATCCCAGCTCACAGCTCTCAATAAAGATTGGTGTAAACTGTTTTATTTGACAAGGATTATTGCCTCTTGGAATAGTCGTTGTGCAATATTTGTGACCGAGTACTGTATGGACTAAATTGGATATGAAACATAATAGGAATTCGACAACATTTCTATAACTTGTTGTTTGTAAAGACTTTGCCATAAGGATACACGTATGAAACAGGTATAACGTAACTTTGAACTTCAACTGCCCTGTGTTACATTTTACCCGCACATTTATTTATGTACTTGTTGTAATACTAACAAAATAACAACCAAGGAAAATATTCATACATCTAACGAAAAACTAAATTAGAAAGAAGTTGAAAAAAGATTTAAAAATAATATAAACAAAAGAATATAATAATCGTGCCTGGAAGGAAAAAAATAATTTGTTCTGAAAGTAAAATACATTAAAACATATTAAAAGAATAAATCAAAACATCAATTACAAAACTATTTCTAACATGCTTTTTACAGTACATTCAACTCACATGTAATATTCCTGGCAGCTTAAACGACAGTATTGCAGGGCAGAACTCAAAGAACATAACATAATAATCATTGAAACGTCACAAGTCCGTTTTAATTTTATTTATTTATTTAACTATCCCCAACCGCATGGGTCAGTGTCGCGTATTGCAGGGATACCGTACACTTACATTCACATATAAATTCAAAAAGGAAGTAACATTTCAACACTCGAAACAATACCCGAATACGTGATATACAATAAAAATTATAAACAATAATTAATGAAATTGTAACGTTACAGTCTATTCGGATTGTACAATCTCGATCGAAAAGTCGAATTCTTACAAACTATGATTGTTAACCGATGTTATTGCGCTAACTAGGGAGGCCGAGGCCCCTTACAGCTAATAGTCTAAAATTGCTTAGTGCACTCGCGCTCACATTTGATTAGATTCCAATATAATTGAACACTATACACCCGGCGGGTTGCCCTCCATCGGTGTGCATATAATGACATCTATTTTAAACAGAAGATTGAAACATATATTTTCTCTCTATTACGAAGTCAAACTTTATCGACCCTAACATGAATCTATCTCTGAATTTTCGTTTATATCAGCCCTTTAGACAATAAATGTAGCTTCATTGAATAAAATTTAATGACAAATTCTTTTCAACGATTGAAAGAATATCGATACTCAGGTACCTGGTATCATTAAATTTCGTAAATTAAAGCTATGTTTTCACTATATTGTATAGAAACTATCATCGATCATCCATTTATCAGACGTTTTTGTACCCAAAAAGACTTTACATTCAGAACCAAACATTAAAAAATACAGAACAATATACTTGGTAACATTGTAAATAATATCTACGAAACATCTGTAAAAAAAACAACAAATTGTAAACAACCAACAATATATAGAGTAAAAATCTGCAACAATATAGCAATATCAAAGATGATCCGCGCCTTACCACTAATAGATGAGCTTGTGACAACCATCAAACCATTAAAGATACAATTTCCTTTTCGTTCTACACAATACGGCATCCTGCCGTGGTCTCCAGGCACACTATTAGTAACAAGGCAGTCATAAAAATATCTTAAATAAGTACTTAAATGTTTTACAATTGACATTTCAATAAGAAAAAAATGATCTATTAATTTTTATCCACGTTCATACTACCTACTGACTAGACGATTGGTCTTACCACAAAAATATTTAATTTATTTTTAAAGTGTTTAGAGTGCCATGTGTGTAAAGACAACGCCTTTCGGCGGCGTCAACTATCCATTTGTGTCATAAACAGTTTCTAAACACGTCGTCAATTTGAAAGAGTATCAAATCTTTTCATAGTAAGACAATATAATATCACACTAAAAAAATGTTTAAAAAATTTAATGGGAAGACGAGGATGAAATAGCAATTCGTATTGCCGCCTGTTTTAATCTTGTTCATTATCACTAAATCGAATATAACCAAGACAATATCACATTGACGTAAGTAAATAACTAAAAGGTTATTGGTTATAGATTTATTTAACATAATTATAATTTCCGTCTCTAATACAACTAACCCTGTATGGTGAGACAAAATACTTCATTTCTATAAAGTCAATATACAACAAATTAACAGTGTTCGGTCGAAAACACAACTAGACAATACACCCAACTCCGCCTATATCTGATTTATGCTACTTTACTAGTATAGTAATATCATGTTAAGTCACGTCTATCAATTCAACACCCAATTCGCACTATTACAGAGACGACTATTTTAAAATTTCGCACAATTATCATCGAGCAAATACCCTTACTACGTGTTCTGAAATATGTGCAAAAGCTTAGCTTTGAAGTGAACTTGCACGAGTTGAATGCTAAAATAAATTTTAACAATTTTTTTATCAAGAATGCTGTTGAGATAGAAATTGAAACGGAATGTAGTTAAAATACACTGTAAGCCATTTCACGGAAGATGTTTATTGTGACAGGTGTACTTCTTTTACGAAATGTTACTATACATATTTTAAAGCAATAAGTTCCACGAGCTATTTTAATTATTTTCCGTAGGGTCTTAAAAATAATGTAGATTTTCCTTTTAAGGCTGTCACCTAAATAAATCATCTTCGCTGAAATCGACTACAAATTCTTTGGTTACAGTAAAGGTTATTTTCTCGATGGTCTAGGAATACGGAGATACTGAAAACAAAGGATGGGTAGAAAAAGCCCGCCCTTATTGATTTGCAATCCACAAAATTTGCGACCATAAAATTAGCAAAAAATACAAACAATAAATCATAAAAGTGGCAAGTAAGTACAATATGCTGTAAGAAGTATAATTTTATGATATCTATTCTTGTTTTATTTAGAAATAGCGCCTTAGTTAATACCAATACTAATTAGATTACCGATTTATTGTTGGAATTATTCCAACCTTTAAAGATGGATTTATTTTAGGTATATGAACTAACTACTTTTTATGATTAGGAAGTGTTAGGAAACATTTATAGTAACCGGATTACATAACTACAATGGCAGTTTTATCGCAAGGTCTATCTAAACCTATATAAACGTTACAGGTTAATGATGGCGAAAAAACAGGTAAAATACTGCGTTCACGTGTCAAAATCACAATAAATTTAGATGACGCAACATAATGAAATCATATCACTTCTCTGGCCTATTATAGATTTTCAACTAACAAAGACGGTTCAACGTCATTTCTTTCCAATGCATAAAACAGAAACCATACTAAAAGACAGACAACATTATACATACTATTGTCACCGAAATAATTCTACCCACTGTAAAATAGCATAATATCAATAAAATTGTTCGTTTTCAAGCAAACTTTATCGCATAGTAGTCTCCCTTAAGCGATACGGTCAGACGAAAATTCACATTCGCAACACATACAGCTAAGGAAGATATTTTGACTAAATTTTTCGTTTTCTTTAAGCCAAATTGAAACAATCGATGCATTGCTGAGACTACAATAACATTTATCAAATACAATGACTGTCTCTGGGTCCACAAATGCGCACGGAAGAGCTTTATTATTTAATTAGATTCGCGCGCATAGGCATAGATGACTTTGTTTACGTTTAGCAGATTGCATAGAATCTGCAAATCAACAAAGTATTTGCGTTACTAATTTATTTGTGCGTAAGTGCAGACCGATCTTTTATCCGACCGATCATTCAGTTTTTGTTTCAACTCACGAGTTTCACAAACGAGTAACAGTCATTGGACTAATATATCTTGGTATAAGATTTACCTATGACACAATATTATTCGTAAGACTCGCATAGCCCCGAAATAAATGCAGTTACATATTTGAAATATGAGAAGCATCGAATACCAAGCAATAGTCTACTCCATTAAAATACTCAATAGCTTAAACTAAGAATATTGAAACGACATAAGTAAATCCACACCCGACCGCTAATATCGATGACTGACTATTTACAAGCCTAATCATTCATACAACATGGAATGTCCATAGTTTGACTATTACGATACCTTACTGTAAGACAAAAATCCGTTCATTAAAAATCGATTAAAAATTATCATAATAAAGTGTGGAAAATTGAGCATATTTGGCACGATTGCAGATCCCATATGTTTTTAATAAGTCTAACTGTTTTAATGAAAAATGTGCTTCACAATAATTATGTAATTTAATACTGTGCGAGGGAATCAATGTCATTGCAGTGTCGTTTTCAATCTTACAATAATCTTAAAAAGTATTATTGATATTAAATTATTACCAAGCTGGAGTAATATTTCTCTGAAATTTAACATAATCCTTTAGTGTCATTATCTTTTTAACGTGCTTGAGGACATCTATTGCATTATTCTTTACGCTTAAATATCAGTAATATAAGCATAATCTCTTGCTGATCTTGGATCCCAACACACAAAATAAGTCACAGCCGTTATACATAATACTATTTTTGGAATATTAATTAAATTAATTTTATTTTAATAACAAACAATTAGACTATAAATTTTTGGCACTAAATAATTTCGTACATAACCGCAACCTCAAAGCTTTAGCTGTAAGGTAAATTCTAAACGAATTTGCATACAATTTGTAATGGAGACAGTTGAAATCGTACAATAGTATTAATATTGACCGTTAGTCCGCGAGTAAAATGCTAATTTAAGATATCATCATTCAGTACACATAACTACACCTAAATACTTACCAAGCTAAAAGTACATAGGTATAAGTCGCATTACACACGATTAGTCAAAGGATTGCGCTATTCGGGGTTGGCACTAAATATTTCTTGCTTCTAAATATTCAAAATGACAATGTAAATATTCAATTTAATAAGTACCCTAATAATACCAATTTAACAATAATTGCGTTAGTCAGAATTTAAATTTCAAAACGCATATATTAAATAGTACGTACGTACACATGCTGAATAACGAACGTTCATCCAAGAAGACGAGGGTGACATAGACGAACTAATTATAATGTAAGCTTAACTTTGATTCTGAATATGTTTATTCGTGTTCATCATCGGAGCAGAGCGGCGGGGGCAGAGTGGACACGTCAAACTTTTGCTCGGGACTGTCGCTGGAAGCTTGCGAGTCTACATAGTGACTAGAATAAAACCTCTCAACATTGTTCAAACTAAAACGCTGGTCTAAGTCTCTGGTATAGTGTTCCTGGTTTCCATCCCTAGCTTCCGCCATATCGTGTTCGTACTGCGGATAGCAGTCTTGCGTTTGGAACATTTCTTCATAATGTTCCGGGTAGGGACTGCCCCGATATTCCTCATATTCGTCCTTGTCTCGCGGCAACTCAGTATCTGAGTAGGCGACGGACTCCCCGCGTTCGAACAAGTAACTACCAGATTTAGACATCTTAGGAGCCCGCTTTATTGTATCGATAGGATACGCGTAATCGTCCGAATCATCCCGATCACTTTGTTCGTCGTAGTAAACATGCTGCTGATGCTGACCAGACGGCTCACCCAAAGATTTATCCTCCGACTGACGATAGCCTTGAGACTTGGACCTCTTCAAAGAGGACTGACGACTACTTTTGTTTGAATAGGTAACCCTTGGAGGACTATCTTCAGGAACGTACGGCGGTTCCTGGGAGTCAAGGTAAGGGTGACGAAGTCGACCCATCCTATCAAATCGCGGGAAACCCATTTCATCCTCATCGGCCGAAGAACCGAACCCTTGGAATTGAACTGGTGTAATACTAATCGGGAATTGTTGGGCTTCATAATTAGCGCTTTTGTACTTTGCGTATTCACCTTGTGCCTCATCTTCCGAATAACTAACTTGTTCTTGTATATCATAATTCTTAGACTCTTTCGACACTTCGGAGGACCCCGACTCAACTTCTGGTAAATAACTGTCAGAGCACTCCGAGCTCTCCATTCGGCGAAGTGTATCTTCGACGACTAAATATTGACCGCCATGGAACTTATCGCTTTCAGATGAACATTGGCTTTTAGTTGAGTCTTCTTCCAACACATCCTGTATTTTCTCTTGCCGCTTTCGAGCGCTAGTAACTTGTTTCTTTCGTCTGAAAGTTCTCATTCTTTCTCTCGGATCTCTGATTACATCCAAGGAGCTGTCGGTGTCGTTTCCACTTGGTGGGCTCTTCAGAGATATGTTTCTCACTAGTAGAGATTTCTTGACGGGAGTTTTCATAGGCTGTATCGGCGGCGACTCCGAGCTTAAACTACTAGAGTAATAAGGCGAACAACGAGACAGAGGAGTCTTTCCTGAGCGTTCCGCTGACTTTTTGTCAGACCCTTCCCTGTGAATTGAAGGCAACTCCGGCACAGATATCATAGGTAAATCTTGCGATGCTAGATAATGCTCGTGAAACGACCAACTTTTTTGTTTACTGCGATATTGCTGAGAAGTTTTGTATTCTTTTATTTGATTCTTAGAGAGAGTTTTATCATCGTAACTAGCATGCTTTGCTAAAGGTTTGTAATCCGACCTAATAAATTGGTTCCCATCTTCTCTAATAATATTTGAGAATTCTTGACTTTGATAACGTTCACTATGTTTCTCTTCCTGGCTATAAAGCTGAGACGGCATATCGATATCAAGTTCAGGCTGTGGTGCAACGACGTACTGTTTAAAGCCGCTGTCCTCGCTTTGACACCGCATAGTAGGTTTCATATATTTGTGTGTTTGTTCCTCGTAGCTCATACTTTTCGGTGGCGCTTTCTGATAACGATCATGCGCTCCACCCTGTCCTGATTGAAAACCTTTTAATCTTTGATCGAATCTCAGCACTCCGTTCGCATGTTTCTGCAAGCTACTCAAAGAACTCGAGCTCGACTTATCTGATTTATCACTGCAACTAAACGAAGAAGACTTTTCCGGTTTTCCAGTAAATGGAGCTGTCAGTCTGAGAACAGGCTCTTTAGCCTCGAACGTTTCTTTATTTGGAGAAGGTTCTTTTACAACTGGAACCTCTTCCTCAATCATTTCGTCAGGTGGTGGGATTTCTGTTATTATAGTATGATCTGACTTAGTATTTTCTGTTTCTTGTTGATCTTCGCGAGCAGTAGCAACTAGTGTGTGACTTGTGCTAGCAGACCAATCAGAAATGGACTGAGCCAGTGTCAAAGTACTATCACTCTTTGTTCCCGAACTACTGTCTATGCCTTTTCTAGATATTGTTGTTTCCGAGCTGCACAGTTTGTCGTATTTTATATTCTCAGAACTCTTGTCTAAGCTGCTACTCTTAGAACTCATTTCAGCTTGAGAGCTCAACTTCTGTTTTTGGTCCGACTTCTTGCTTGCGTGAGACGAAGAATACACTTTACCTGACATGTTTTCCGACTTTTCACTCTTGGGGACAGATACAGCAGAAATGCTTTCTGACGCCGAAAGGTTCGCATATTGGCGAACTGTATTAGTTCCCGTTGACCATTCAGATATACTCAGACATATAGAAGTATCTTCGGAATGTGAACTATGCGTACATTTCTTCTGAGGAAGCCCAATTTTAACTGTTCCGTCTAAGTCGGTACCGAATGAACTTGTCTCCTCTTCAGAGTGACTACTGTGACTACACCTTTTGCAAGTACCAGCACTGCCAGTACTCAGCTTAGTCACAGCTCGGACTGTATCATCAGCATTTGTTTGAGATAGCAAGTCGTCTATAGAAGTGTCAGAATTATTAGAACCATATGAGTATTTTTGAGTACCTAGTTGGGAAAAACCCTTATCAAATTCAGGCGATACAGACTTACTATCCCCTCCAAATACATCGTCAGCATATAAATGATCATCTTCAAATATGGGGCTATGATTTGTTGGCGACTTTTGTGGCTGATTTATGATTACTTTATCCTCCAAATTGCTTTTGATGACAAAAGACTTGTGTTCAGATCTTGAGCAACAGGAGCCCATGTCACCCATAAGGCATGTAGCTTTACTGATTGTTCCACTTAAACAAGACTTATCATAATTTGGCACCACGCCTTTATGGCAAGTAAACTCATCCTGGTTATCAAGGGGTTCAACCATATAGCTAGATTGCTCATAAGGTATCACTTTAGCATTTTTGGATGACATGTCTCCTTTTTCCATTGACTTCTCAGACTTTGGCTCAGGACCGTCCTTCTCCAAATCTTCGTCGTTGTTCAATGTGTCACTGTCATCATCGGAACCTAAATGACCCTTTGAACTTTCGGACTGCAAAGTAACTTTTGTTGCTTGCTCTGGTTCATTGTTCATGTAGTAAATGTGTACTTTTTCTATAATAGGCGTCTCTAGTAAATTAGTAGGCAACGGAGGCCAGTGCTCGCTTCCCGAATCTCGCCTACCCAAATCTGAATCAGTCGGCTTAGCAGCCGCTGGAGGGAGTTCAGGTAACGGCCAATCTTCGGAATCTTGGCTCTCACTTGCCGAAGACTGCTTCGATGGAGCTTTAAGGTTAGCTTTGGATTCAATAGATTTTTTGTTTTCCATCGAATCGTCTATCATTCTATTGACGTCTTTTTTCGACTTTTCGTACATTTCACTAATCTTGGCTTGATCAATTGGAATATCTGGCATTTCGGCAGACGTCCTTCTATCGGTGTCAGATATATATGCAACATTTGCGTTACTCGGAGGGTCAGAACTTAAACTAGCTTGATGATCGCTAGAGTTCAATGATTCCTCATTAATACTTTCCGAACGAGAACATGCTTTTGTAGAATCCTCATCCGCACTCGTTTTCTCTGAAGCAGTACTTCTTTCCGATATTCTAGATAATGTGCGTCCGAAATTCTGGCCATATCCTATAACAACATCATTGGTCGCAGTCGACGAAGTCGCTGGGTACAAGAAATTCACTGGGAAATCATTGAGATCATCAGTAAAATCAGCTTCTGTAGAATCTTTAGAAGTATTTGAAGATAATGGAGGATTCTTAGAGAATGTTTGAAAATCGTCCAGCAGTCTCTGGTTATTATACTCAAAAGCATCTTGTTTCAGAGTCAAATTTTCATAACCTTCATGATCTTGAGGTATCCAGGCTTCTTCGATACTTGTGCTATTTTCACTCCCCGACGCACCAAAGAATGGTCGCCACGTTGGCTTCAATTCTTCTCCACGGCGATAAGCTTCACCCAGAGAACCCGAAGTCGATTCGGTGGTTTCAAAGGATCCCCGTGATTCAACACTGAGAGAGCCCCTTGACTCCATACTAGATTTTGAGGAACTCTTTTGGTCATCAAGTCGCCTCCTCCTTGAGGAAGAATCGTCAACACTAAGGGATCCTTTGGATGGAGTGGTAGTGGTAGTGGTGTCCATACTTGACTTCGACGAACTTTTTTGGTCGTCTTTAAGTTGTCTTCTTTCTCGTCTCTTTGTCAACTCACGCCCTTCAAATGAGGAAGTTATAACATTGCCATCATCATCAAAATCAATAGTCGTATTTTGATCTTCTTGAGAAATTGTAATTGCTATTTTAGTTTTCTTTACAGTTCTTTGTAAGTCTCCCGGTTTCGACGCTGCCGATTGACTGGATTCAGATTCTTCGATAACACATTTTCCTATTTTATCCAAGCCACTTTTTCGTCCGCTTGGTTTTGATAGCTGTTCAACAGTTTTATCAATGCTTTCTGAACTAGACTCCGAATCAGTCGGAGCTTTTTGAGAATCCACTTGACCTTGTTTTTCCAAAGTAGGAGTGGGAGATTTCCTGGTGCCAAATTTAGATGGACTGCGAGGACTTTCGATACGCGTCATCTCTGCGATAGGCGAAGGCGACTTTGAATTAGATTTGGAATGGTCACTCGATAATGTATGTTGAGAGAGTAAATGCTCTTCGCCGTACTCCATGGCCTGTTTCAATTCCTCCAAACATTCCCTATCTTTCTTATTTAATTTTTCTATATCCTGAGAAATGCCTAACGGTCTGGCAATGGAACAACTCACGCTCGATTCATCGTCGATAGAACTTCCTTTTATATTAGCACTAGAAGGACTTACATCTTTTTCAATGCTTGTCCAAGATGTGGATTCAGAACTTCTCGATCTTTCAGCACTTAATTTTAACAGCTCACTGCGTCTAGATTTAGCTGTCAACAATACTTTGTGTTCCGGTTTTGTTTCAGTTGGAGACTTGTCACTGCCTGAACTACCAGTATGTTCGCCAGATTCAGATTTATTGGTAGATTTTGAAGTGCTTGAATCAATAAATGGAATGTTTTCGATGGTAGGACTATTTTCTTGTGGCGGAGTCACAATAATTTTGTTTTTATTTTTCCACTTTAGTGTCAAATCCGAAGTCTTCGATGGGTCTCTGTATATTTTGGGTTCACGTTCAGTTTCACTTTCGGATATTAATTGAGACATGGACTCGTGTTTTAAGAATTCCACTAAACTTGCAGAAGACTCATCAAACGTACCTTGAGTGTCGAGAACTTTTCTACTTCTGCTAGTCCTATTGCTTGTATCTGAAAGTGGAAGGTCTGTATCAGCAGTATACTCTTCATAGTCAACAGTGACCCAAGAACCAGTATCGTCACTTTTTCCTCGTGTGAGTTTGGTCTTTTTATCTTTCCTTGAACCTTGATCTTGATCAGAAGAACTATCCGCGTCAATATAAGGAAGAGATATTCCCAGCATATGGCTCTCGTCAGAAACTTTCAGCTCACTGACTTCAGTTAAAGACTCTTCTTCACTTGTCAACCGCGCCACTTCAGGTTTTCTTTCTGACTTGACAAGCTCATAGACGTCTTGAGCACTCTTGCTTTCTTGGAGTTCTCTTTGTTTGTTGTATATATCGATTTTACGACGTTCTATGATGACAGTTTGTGTATCGTTTTCAATAACAGTATGTTGAGAACTTGTCATCCATTCAATTGACGAATCATCTTCTGTCCTCTCTTTGTAACTATGCGAAGGTGATACTTCTTTTGGTTCTTGTTCGATTGGTTTTTCGGTTTCCTCCGGAACTACGGAATGAACATCTACTTTGACAGTCTCCTGTTTAAAGTGGATTTCACTACCCTCCAACAAAGCAGACTGCGGAGTTACGTAGTTCCTATCAAGACTTTTAGATTTTGTTTTTGAATCTAGGTGAACATCGGCCTTTCTGTCTAAGCTCTTTGACTTCTCGCCCGGTGACATTTTATGGTAAACAACTTTTCCTTCAATCTGCTGTTTCATTTCTTGTTTCTTCGAAAGTGTCTTTGGAGACTTCTGCAATGCAGCCAGGTCATCAAACTTATCCTCTAATGACTGACTTGATTTGTCATCCATGCTTTTATTCATTTTGTTGTTAGTTTTGGATGTTTTCTGGTCTTCAAAACTCCTACTGATTTTCCCGGTTAACTTATTATCCAGTTTCTTAGGAGATTTTGCTATAAACACGTGATCTTCTGCTTTACTATTGATTTTTGTTTCAATAATTATTTTGTCTCCTTCAGTTTTCACTACAATTTTGTCCTCTGGTGGCGGGAATGGTGGCATTGTATCTTTGACTGGGCTAATAAGAGTTTTTGTTTGTTTCAAGGCTGCCTCAAATAGCATTTGTTGCTTCTCCTTACGTTTCGCAATTTCAGTATCACTGTCCTCCTGAGATTTTGTTCTCTCTTTACTACCCCCTCGTTTAACCTCCATTCTCTCTAACGACTTAGATTTTTCTTTTGAAACTTTCTTAGATATCTGTTCTAACTCTTGACTCTTTGCACGAGCTATATCCAAGGGCGGTACGGTTAAGAAATCAGGGCGTTCTTTGAGTGACGACGGAAGTGACTTTTGCGTTTGCAAAGATTTGACCTTCGTGGCGTTAGTGTCCAAAGAACCTCCTTTATTCAATTTGCTGCCAATTTTTTGTTTTTCATCTGGCTTAGTTTTCAGAGTTAATTTCTTCTTTTCTTTACGCTTGATTCTCTCAATATCAGGAACAATCTGATCCTCACTTAAATCTGAAAGTTTTCTTATACTGCCTCTCGGCGAATTTAATGAAGACGTCGGAGATCGAGACGGAGACTTGGAAATGGGGGAGCGAGAAAGTGGCGATTTGCTCAATGGAGAACGTGACGGCGATTTGGCTTGAGACGCCAACTTAGTTAAGTCATATCGACGTTTGAACGAACGTGGTCGTCGCTGTTCAACTAAATCTTCTAACAATTGCAACTCTTCGTTGTCGATCACTACAGATTTCATTTCCTCTGGAGGTTCCGCTTGTTGTTCCTCTTCAACTTCCTCAATCTTCTCAATAGTGTCTTTCTTTATAGCACCCTTCGCATTTTTATCTTCAATTAACGGTTTTTCCTCTAATATTTCACCTTCTTCATTAATATCTTCAACCGTGTCGTCTTTCGATGAAAAGGCGTTCATAGGTGGCAATCTGTGTAATTGAATAACAGGTGTATCTAAACTTTTAGCTCTGCGACTAGCGGTCGGAGAATCCTGCGTTGCTTTCTGTCGTTGTAAAGAGAACACTGACCCCTCCGATAAGTTTAGTCTTGCATGTGCAAATAGGATAGGCGTTCCCCCAGGTTTACGTAACATCGGCGATATCAGTTCGTCACGCAAACTCTTTTTGATATCAAGTTTGTCTTTTTTATCATCTTTGGATGCATCACTTTTTTCTTCCGACTGTGTGCGAAAACCAGTAACCTTTTGTATTTCCATATCCGCCAAGTGTTCATCATCAGATTTCAAAAACTCTGTACTTTCTAATATTGGTGAGGGAATATTTTCATTATACTCCCAAGGCGAGCTTTCTTTACTAACTTGTTTAACTTCTGGGGCTTTTCTGATAGCCACATCATCCTCGGAACTCGGGATCGAAATGGAGCGCTCTGATATACGCCGCAACTCAGTAGCTGTACCACTAACGCTATCAAACGTTTGCGGATGGTATTTCGCTTCCAGTTCGGCTAATTTACGACATTGAGGTGGCGACCCCTCGATTTCAGTCGAACTCATGGTCTGACCACGATGCCATGCTCCTGAAGTCATTTTATCATACTCGTGTTGAAGAATAGGCTCCAGCTCTTTTCGTGATTGAGGTGGAGAGAATTCCAATTTCGGCGCAGCTTCCGTAATGCCAAACACATCATCAGAGTCGACACTTTCGTCGTCTGACGAAAAAGACGTTATACGAATCTTGCTATTATTTTTAGATTTTATCTTACCCCCCGTACTTTTCTTGCCAGTACCTCTACCCTTCGGGCCCCGCTTAGGTGGCAATTTATCAGATTTCGATTTAATATCGGCGCGAAGTTTTTCAGCTGCAGTCATCGGCTTTGCCTCTTTACAAATAGGTGGTTGCTGCACGTTACGACCATTGATAGCAAATTTAATGTCGTGTGGATACTGAGGTTCCTGTCTTATGCTGTCAGTTTTCGAGCTGGTTGCTGAATCACTTTCTATTTGACTAAGCTTGGAATTCAAAGTCTCCAGCAACACCGGGTCTAGATTTTTGGTAATATCCCTTTTAGGGCTTGGCATGAGTTGCATCTGCCCACTTTTGTCGACTTCCAAAGTGATCGGGTCTACCTTGGACAAGTCAATATTTTGGGTGAACAAAAAGTCGCGACTTTCAACTTCCAAGAATTTAGAGCTATGATCGACTTGAATGCTGCTTCGAGGCGACTTGGGAGATTTAGGAGACTTTGGAGATTTCGGGGACTTGGGTGACTTAGGTGATTTTGGTGATTTCGGTGATTTTGGCGACTTTGGCGAACGAGGCGACTTGGGATGGTCGTGGTACTTGCACCTAGGATGAGCATTGACAATGTGACGCCCATTTTGCGGTGGAAGCATAATGATGTCAGGAGGCTGCCTCTTATCGTCAATGGGCGAAGGAGCAGTTCCATTCATCACATGCCTTTTATGCAACACATATGGAATGTCGTATCCATCGTCAACCGGTTTTTTGTTATCTTTAAAACCGGCTTTAAACGCGTCGAATTCTTTGAAGTAGTTTTTAGGTAAATCGAACGGAGGGCGAATATGATCTGGAAGTCTAGAAGGAAGTTCGAAATGCGACCGTTTGGTCGCGATTGGAGGTGCACTTGGAATCTGACGAAATATGTAATCTTCGTCGCTCGACTCAGCTGGTGTTAAGTCAATTGACTTTTGATGCATCAAGACATGTCTGCGAGAATTCACGCTACTAAAGCGAGGCCTGTTCGCAAGGCTGTTCGGGTCACTCTTCGTTCTTTCTACAGTGGGATGCGTGTACGGCACAGCTGTATCTGCCAAGCGACTGCTAGAACTGGTGTCCAAAATAAGTTTTGGATTATATTCATCAAAATGTGTTTTCGCCATTAGTTCCTCTTTCAAATTTTCTTTTCTGACAATATGTGTATGAATTTTGCCACGCATATTTTTATCGAATTCCGATTGCAATATGGGAGGCGTTCCTGATTGTAAAGCGGCCTTGTTCACCTTATTTTTCGTGTACTCGATACTGTCCATTGCTGGTAAAATACGTACATTGACATCTGACTCATTCGACGATTCCTTAACCAGATGCGAATTAGGAGGCGGGTTTTCCTTGCTGGTTGAACGAGTCAACGACTCTATCTTTTCTTTGTCAAAGCTAAATACAGTATCCGAGGAGCGGCGTCTTTGATAACTATGCATTTTAGCGGCCCTACTGTTCTCGATTTCCGTATCCAGACCAACAATTTTCTCAGGCCAAATATGTGTAGTTTGAGGATGCATGTCTTCCTCCTCGGTGGAGATGTCGTCAATTTTCTTCGGCGGACTTATATCCGAATAATGAGCATAAGAATCCAATTCCACATTCTGTAAGCTTGCCGAATGCATGGGACTCGGCTCCTTATGCTTATTGTTACTCGGGAAAGTAGAGTATGGTGTAGGTATATGATAGTAATTAGGAGAATTGATAATGTTAGCTATCAAATCCTCGTGAGATTTGTCAAATAATGTTTTTTCCCTATATTCAGGCTTCTCCATACCTATAAATGTCGATTGCGTGTCGTAAAAGTCCTTGGTCGAATCGGGGCTAGATGAGGGTGATATCGGATCGAAGGGGTCGATGTACGCGTTCTGAACGCTCGTGGCGCTCCGGCGTCGCAACCCTATATCGTCCGGCTCATACAAATTCTTTTTACAATCATAATAATCAGACTTCGAGTCCTGACTCGACGTCCTCGACCCGGAGCGGTCCGAGCTCTTACTTTTGAGAGTCTCGCGGGACTTCTTACTGTCCGTGTGATAAACGCTATCGCGGGACTTCTTACTCGACTCGGCGCTGCTCTTCGATAACTTAGAATCGTAAATGTCACTAGTCCTCGACTCCTGGCTGGACGTCCGCGACCCGAGCGCGCGCTTGATCTCCTTATAGAAGCTCCCGTCCGAGCGTACCGACAGCTTCTCGCGCGGCAGCACGCGCGGGTCGTCGATCAGGAACGGATCGAGCGGCAGGTCGTCCTCGCTGCGGTAGGCGCCGCTGCCGCGCCGGACCGCGTCCAGGTCCAGGTCGCGGTCGGCGTCGTCGCACTCGGACAGGTGCGACAGCGAGCGGTCGTCGTCGGACGGCAGGTCGTTGCCGGAGTCGAGCGAGCAGGAGCGCGTGCGCGCCACGGCGGCGCGGGGCCGCACGCGCGCGCGGCGCCGGTCCGACTCGTCGTCCGAGCGCTCGATCACCTCGTAGCTGTCGTGCGACACGTCGTCCTGCGAGCCGGCGCGCGCGAACGGCGGCGCGTCGAGGCGCGGCTCGCCGACGGCGCCCGGGAACGAGGACGAGTAGGCGCGGCCGATCGCCTCGCGCTGCGCCTCGAGGTCGCCGAACACCAGCGCCAGCGTGCGCGCGTCGTCGTAGCGCGTGACGGGCGAGTCCACGCGGCGCGGCGGCGAGCGCGAGTCGAGGCGGGCCAGGGCGCTGCGCGTGTCGCGCGCCGGCCGCCGCTTGGCGCGCCCGGCCTCGTCGAAGCTGAAGTCGCGCAGGTTGCGGCAGGAGGCGCTGCGCCGCCACGCCGGCGTCGCCGCCCACGCGCGCGCCGGCGTCGCGTCCGACCCGTCCTCGACGACGAGGCTGGCGCCGGAGCGCGAGGAGCGCGTCGACGGGCACGCCGAGTACATGTTGACCTGCGAGAGCTCGTACTCGAGCCGCTCGGAGGACTTGCGGAAGGACGAGTGCTTGGCGAGCACGAAGTCCGGGTAGCCGCTAGGGGAGGGGGAGGCGACGCGCGGGCGGGGCGTGGGCGTGGGCGGCGTGCGCGCGGGCGGCGTGGGCGGCGTGGCGGGGCGCGTGGCGGCAGGGCTGGCGGGGGAGGGAGTGCGCGTCTGACCTGTGCTGGGGCGGCGCGGCGGCGCACGCGGCGGCGGAGTGGGCGCGCGCCCGCGGCCAGGACCGCCCGTCGTAGGACCCCGGCTCCACGTATTCTCCGGCGAACCCTGCAACGAGATGGCGTCAGTTCGACCGGCGGAGAGAATGACGCGCGCTCGATAGAATCGGGACTCCGAGCGGAAGCCCCGGGGTGCGTCCTCCTCGGTCGTACTCACCGATGGTGTCGTCGTCCGATGAGGCGGAGGCGAATCCTCCGTAGGATGATGATTGACCTCGGCACGGGTCACCAGCTCGGGAGCATCCTGCGGGCAGACGGCCGGTTATAGCGACGTGATGCGTGCGCGCAGTAAAATTACATTGAGGGGCCGGTGCCGACATATGTGCAGATGATGCGATGGTGCACGTCAAACATTAATTAGAAAAGAAAAGGCAATTCCAATGATTTTTATAGCAACACCATAATAATTATGTACGTCAACTTATCGTTTATCAAATGATCTAACTAAATACCATCAGAATCACCTTGAAAATAATTAATATTAATGTAGTAAATAGTTAATAACACCAAAGACCACAATGATTGTAAAAAGATATAAAAATAGAATGAATATGATGGCCCATGTACCATGCTTCCGGATTAAGACAAACTTTGCACAATGAAATTATTGTCAGCAATTTCAAAATTGATACATCACTAATTTGTATTATTATTATCGTATTACATCATTTTCTATTGTGCAAAATCTATAAAATTTGTAAAAAACATTGCGTGTTTGTTAGAAAAATATGAGCGTCATTGGACAGATTAAAAAGATAAAAAGCCAATAGTCGGCGGGCCCTTACGATTTGGCTGCAGTACAGTTTTGACAGCTGAAAGAAACAAACAAAAAACTTTCTATTCTGAAGCACTAGAAAACGAAAACAAACAAGCATCAGATACGGCGATTGTGTCATCAAATATCAAGGCCGATGATCAAGGTTTTTGTATCATAAGGATAGGAACACTCCAAAGTCCGTAAAATGTGCTAACGGAATCGTTAAATTAAATGTATTTTTTATGTATCTAAACAACGTATGAATTCATTGGGAGTGCTGTACGTTGGTCCTGGATTACGCAGGTTTTGAGAGCAAATAAATTAATCGTAATTTGTGATAAAAGCACAAAATTAAATATTACTTGACCTAGCTACTCGGTAGCTACGAAAATTATTATTTTATTTTATTTAAATATTACAAAATTTCAACGCGCGTACAATAAGGAATGAATGCGAATGTGTAATTTTTTCCTACCAAGGGCATATGTGTCCTACATGTTTATTTTATTTCCTCTGTGAAAATATAATGTGTTATGAGTTTTTTTCTTCTGAGTATGTGTATTTCTTCTGTGTAATTTTCGAAGGCAAGTGTGTTCTGATATGTATGTCTTTGCTTCCGTGTGTACGTGTGTATTCAGACCGTGCTTGTACGTGTACGTAGTTTTTACTTCTGTGTAAAATATAATCTACACTAATATTATACAGAGGAAAGATTTATATTTTTGATCCCGGAAATGTGGGGGGAAGGGACCCCCCCATTCCCCCCACATTTCCGGGATTTTAAATAAAAATTACGCGCGAATGAAACGCATGCGGGACGCTCTTGTGTTGCAATGTGTATTTATCGAGGGCACGTGTATTCTGATATGTATGTCCTTCCTTTCGTGTGTGCGTGTGTGTGAACGTGCCTGTACGTGTACGTACGACGTATGCGTGCATGTACGGACGCGTACCTTGTCCCTCGTGGTGGCATAGGCGGTAGCTGCGAGCGGCGGGCGAGTCGCGGCCTCCGAGCAGCGCCGCGCCGTCCGCCGCGCCGCCGCGCGCGCCTCCTCCGCGCTGTACCCCTTCATCATCAGAGAAGCCTCCAGGTAGTGAGGTTGCTTGTCCCACTCCAGGGAAATCGCTGGGGAAGCATACGTTACATATTAGGTACATATTAGTATAGTTTATATTAGTATTAGGATTGGGAGCCGGTATGGCGATGCCGACGGATAGGATTCCACTTTGGTACCGCATCCGTTGTCATGGCAATTAGGGCTCCTCATTGCTTACCATCAGGCAGAGTGGAGACAATATACTAACCTTTTATAAAAAAACTCGATTGGCTAACTCGAAATATACAACTGCAAATCACAGGAGAATATACATAGTCGGAGTTTCGTGATCGCGTTTCATGCATTGTGTTATCATTCGTACAAAGAATACCGCTTTATAGTTGAGTATTACAGCCGCTCCAGGAAGCGGCATTCATATTATAAACTTTACAACCGTATGCGATTCGGCAGTTTTGAAAATATGTCGACTACTTCAATAAATATCTACTATAAGCGTAACGTTAAAAATCATAGTAAATGATATGTGATGTGACATACGAACGATAAGATTCGATAAAAGTAAAGTAACCAAATTTTAACAAGCCCTTTACTTTACTATGATGTGTAGCATACATCTCAGACTAAACTAAATAACTACAGTCATCAACCGCGTTTGGGAAAAATATTGAACGTAATTTGCCACACTCAATACTTCAAACACCTAAATACATTGATCATGCTTGCCTAGTTTTACAAAAATTACATAAAATCTTATCATCCGATGATTTACAATAATAAAGCAAAGATGAGGTCAACCGAATGATATTTCAAGTTAAACCTAACAGATGAACCAAGTCGAACCGAATGCTTAATTTTCCAAATCACTACATAGTATAAAACAAAGTCGCTTTTTCTGTCATGTTGTATGTTGTATGTCCCTATGAACGCTTAAATCTTTAAAACTACGCAACGGATTTTGATGCGGTTTTTTTTAATAGATAGAGTAACTCATGAGGAAGGTTTTTCTGTATAATATCATCCATTAAATAGTGGACAAGTACCACGGGCGAAGCCGGGGCGGGCCGCTAGTTATAAAATAAAACACTGCTACAACTAAAAGATATGAACATAAATGTAAGAAAAAGATCGAAATAATAAAACGATGATGGATGATGGAAACTTTAAACATTATATATTTATTAAAAATAATCCATTTACATAATAAGTCCACAGTCAATAGTTTATTTTCTACACAAAATAAATTACTACGATTACAACAAGTAGGTTTTCCAATACATTTATGTATTTATTAAGACTCACCTCCGCATCGTGTTAATTTACGTGAACAGTAAGTATGTGAACACAAGGATCGTCACTCGTTTCGCTTCGGCTCGACTCGACTCATCCGTGTGGTGGCGTTGTGTGTGATGGTGTGTGTTGTGTATGAGTGTGTGTGGTGTCGTGCGCACGTACCGTCGGAGCCGGGCGGCAGCGGCAGCAGCGGGTGCGCGGACACGGCCGCGCCGAGGCCGGGCGGCGGCCCGTCGCGCGCCGCCACGGAGGCGCGCGACCCGCCCGCCGACCGCGACGCGCGGAACGACCCCGCCCTGCCGACAGTCGGGCAGAGGATGGTGACACCAGCTTTTGGTTCCGCCCCGCCTAGCCTAGCCTAGCGCCGGGCCTGCGCTCCGCCGCGTGACCCAATACTTGCCGACCTACTACTCCTCACGCTCGCATCGAAATTGATCAGCTTTTGTATTACGAGTATTCGAAATCGCGTCCTCGAAACCAGACCGATGCTCCGAGCTCTAAGTTTGACGAATTAGCTAGCTCGAGCGCCCGCGTCATCGGTAGCTGAAGCTACCGTACAGAACGATGAAGCGGTAGAGGACGAGTTTTATGCCAATGATTCCCGCATCGTCAAAGTTGCACTTCGACTGTGACAACGAGTCGATTCGGTTACGCGTATTGAGGTCTTTTAGATAAACTGTAGTTATCACTTGATATGAAAATAATTAATCTCATATTTATTACCCCTGCTATTAAATCGGAGTGTCAAGTATATATGACAAGAGACAAAACTTATTTGTATGAGTAATTGAAACTAAACAAGTATTATGACGCATTCAGAGAGGGATTATTTCTCCTGCGTAAAATTATAATGTCAAATAAAATTTTATTCACAACGGACAAAACACATGGGGCGTTTCGGTAAGTTGACCACAGTGTGCAGTGCAGGAGAGGTTCACATTTATCTTAAAAAACATAATCTAAAAAGTATAATTTTAAACTAAAGGTAACCAATGTAGGTACACGTTCAAAAGGTCACACAGCAATACAACAGTGGTTTCAAAAAAGTGCTCAATAATCTATTAACAGTGTGACGAACTATGTGTAATTGATTGCTTCGACAAGTGTGAAGAAAACATGACAGTAAGGGATGCGTTAAAACTTTCGGCGACATCCCGGGAAGGGGTATTTTCAATGTTGCAAATATCAAAGGTGGAGCGCAGACCCATATTGTGATTTTTAGGGATTTTTTCACAATATGGGTATATTGTGAAAAAATCCCTAAAACTGACCGAGCACACCATCCTCCGACCGATTGTCACAGTCGTCCTCGCAACGACCGCAGTCTATCGTGAAATCTCTTTTTGGAAGAAGCGATAGTCTCAACGGATACAGCGCATGCTCGAGAATGCTAATCACCATCGATAATACAAAACTATTCGAAGCCTCTCTCTAACCAGTTGATAGTCATTAGTCGTTTTTAGGGACTTTTTACGGTACATCATGCAAGAGTCTGCCGGCGTCTCGTATTAGATAGTTTACTCTCACACAAACGCCCACAAGACAAAACCAAAAGCTAGTGTCCCCGGCCCATGCTACCCACTCACCATTATTATTAGCATAATTAACCTATATCACACATGAATGATGTATGCATAGATCCCTTCACTGGTAGGCTAGAAGTTTGGATAACACATTGTAAGGGTGAGACTCAACGAAAGCTGAGATGTGCTAGCTGATCGGAGATGTTTCGTTATCAGCCAATAGGGTTTTGGCTTAAACTGCGACCATCTCCGAAATGAAATCCTATTGGCCGCTTACGGCACGTCTCCGCTCTATTCGCTCATCTCAGCCGGAGTCTCACCCTAAGTTACATAGTCTAGACGAGTGTAAGCGAGGTCTATCTACGCCTAGGTCGTAGTGGGTAGGCACAGTACAAGCGGCTACGCTACGGCTAAGCGAGGCATGCGGCCTACGCGCGAAGCTGTTGCTACGTACCTTTGGAATGTCTGCCGCTTCACGTAGTTGTCCCTCACGAATTCGACTATTTGCTTCTGCGTTTTGCCGCTATACCTGTAAATATAAGTTAATATAAAAAAAAAAACTGTACATCCCTTTAAATTTAATAGATAGTATTAAATTATATAGTAGTGACTTTCAACAAGTCGCTTTGTGTAGTGGTCAAGAAGTTGACTATTATACCAAGAGGTCGCAGGTTCGATCCACACAGGACAGGACAAAATTTGTGTGCAAGAACATGTCTGTTTTTCTTGGTCTATCTATTCAAGTATATTTGTGAAACCACCGTTTATTCTGATCTATAATACAAGTGCTTAAAACTTCTTACCACGGATTCAGATTAATGTAGGTGTGTGATGTTGTGAAATATTTATTATAACTCAATAGTTATTACCTGCGGCTTTACCCGCATTATCAAGATTCCTGATTGATCCTATATAGTTCCATCGCGATTTACCGACAAACATCCAAACAAACCAACTTTCACATTTATAATATTAGATAGAATGATTGCTACCTGAACGACGACCCTCGGGATATAACCCTGGTCTTGTGTCTCGCGGGCCGCGGCACGCTGGAGCAGCGGAAGAAGCCGTGGTTCTCCACGCATTTCTTCCAGAAGTTCTTGCACTCGTTGCGGCCTTCGAAGAAGAACTCTACGACGTCTCGGTATGCTCCCTGGAACAATTTATAGAGATACTTATTTCATTTCATTTCATTTCACTTAATTAAAGTCCAACTTTAATTTCCTGGGATGGTCCGATTGATTTCATACTTAATCGCCATTGATATACAAAAACCCAAGATACACAATCAACGTCTTTAAACCGTCAACATCAGAAAAGTGCCCAATTTTAAATCCGGCACCTTTTTCAAATAGTCTTGCGTCACCCACGTCATAGCAACGTCGTTGACTATGCCAAAATGCGCAATGATAAATTGTACAAAAAGTACGACAAGAACGTTAGAAAAGGGCGGGATTTATTATTTTCGGTAAGTTAAAATGTTTATTGATTCGTTTTAGTGGATTTTATAACTTAATAAGCAACGTAATATATTATTTCAATTTAATTTGTTTCAAAACGTCAGTCACCGGCTCCAGTCTTATACGGCAAATTCCAATGGCCGTTCTTTCATTGTCAGAACGATGCATTACAATCCTCTTTTATTTTATTCGCATTATAAGAAGGCTCTGTTCGTATTTCAAAGGAGACGATATTATTTTGTGATGTTTATTTTTTTTAATATGTTTTTGCACATATCGTTTTGATATTATAACAAGTATATTTATACACATCAATTGTATTTTTTGTATTATAATATCGTTTTTAAGCGAATCCCATAAATTGTTATGGAAGATTTTTTCATTTTTGTTTCGTCTCATCTCCAACCATCCATTCAATTAGATTTCAGTTGGAACTTTGTTTATTAATCATATGTTCTTATAGATTTTTGTGCATCATTTTTTAATTTATGATATTATACAATAAATTTAGGTGACGAAGACGAGTTATATATTTACATAATGTATTTCTTATTCTTTTCTTTTTAGTATTCCTTGTGGCCTAATACCATGCTGGCAATGGACATCAATCGTCAGCCAACAAAGGCGTGAAGATTCATTAAACACGTTTTAATTTTAAGTTTAAACATGTAGTTAAATAAGGTTTTGCGGTTCTTTGTTAAATGACTACTTGCCATTTTTATGTTTGTATGTACATATTATTAATTTGCTTTAAAAATGCTTGTATATAATAATAAAACAAATATTCGTCTCCACTCCTAGCTTTGTTCTATCTGCGAAATTATGTCATGTCAAAGTTTGACTTTTGGTTTTGGTGACACTATTGAGTGTTACTTTTGTTCCAGACTGTGCATCTTGGGTTTTTGAATATCAATGTTAATCGCACATTGTACGGAAGGAAACTCACGTTTACTCAGTCTGACATATATTTAATTGCTGTTCTTCTACACATGTTGAGCCCAGTAAACTTTTGTCTATGTTTTCAAACCAAAAAAGGTAAACTTGATAGTTTCATAAATCTTCTTCTCGTTAACACATCGCATTTTATAAAAACGCATAGGTTTCATAAGATACCACCACGCAGTTTAATATTCAGAATACATTTAGGAACAGTTCCATTTCTAGATAAAATAGAGACAAAAGGAT
This sequence comes from Nomophila noctuella, assembly GCA_958496325.1. NCBI lineage: Eukaryota > Metazoa > Arthropoda > Insecta > Lepidoptera > Crambidae > Nomophila > Nomophila noctuella. The sequence goes on along the minus strand of OY292483.1, from coordinate 14,275,711 downwards.
TTCCAAGAGTAGTGAAATTGTTCGTCTTGATGACAGCCTAACAAATAACTCGTAAAAATCTGTCAGAAAGCCTACAAAGTTTATTTTTAAATAAAATTTGGTTCGGTAGATCGACTATACTGATTGCCATGACAACGGATGCGGTACCATTTTGGTCCTATCAGCTGGCATACAACAATACAACAACCTTTAAAATCCACTCACATAACCCTCCGGGTGCAGTTTGATGAGGAACTTTTTCCTCTTAAACGATATCTTCCTGATCTTCGCCCAGCTGAAGGTGTTGATTTTGGTGAAGTTCTGGAAAACGACGATGCCCATATGCGCCACCGCCAGGTTGAGAGGCACGTTGTCGTGGTCCTTTGCTGGGTGCATCTTGACGCCTGTGAGTGTGAAGTCAATTGTTAATGATACAGTTGTTTTTGTTTATTAATTTCAAGCATTTTACATGCTAAGTATTATTATATATTCTACTATATTTAAAAAAATATATACAAAGAAAAATGCATTTAAAATAAGCTGGCTCAGGCGGGAATCGAACCCAGCACCTCTTTCAGACCGGGCAAGCGCTCTAAACATTTAGCTACCGAGACCGTTAGACGATATAGTTATTGAAAATCCATACAGTTATTGAAATAGTACGATATTAATTACATTTTATTGACAGGCTCGATGGCCTATTTGTTACTTGGTTAGTGAGTCTGCCAACAAAGTCTGTTGCGAGTTCGAATCCCACTAGGAGTGAATGGTTGTCTGATGATTATCGGCATTATTAATTTTATAACTTATATGTTTATAACCAGCGACCCTAACCGATTTCGCACGGAATCAGTGTACTACTACTAAATTGTGCATAGCATATGCCATTCATAAAACAATCCCTTTTGAATAATTCTGAGCAAACAAGCTAGTAACTTTTGTTTATACTACTGTGTAGTGATTTATAACTACACGTATTTATGAATCCTTCTTCTACTTGAAAGTTATTGAAACAAACCCACTTACCATATAACTCGCATCTTCGTGCAGTCTCCAATAAATTCAAATCTGCCTCTGCTGGGCTTTGACCTCTGGGCAACAAAAACATTTATTAAATAAACTTCATAAAACAATTTTAACTACAGCTAATTTACGAAAATATTTTAATTATTTGGATAGTTCGCAGTAAGATAGATATAAAATTATGTGAGAATATTTTTAATCCCATTTACGCTCATTTCCTGTTTTCTTAACACTTTTATCTTTTTTAAACGTTACGAGTTTATATTTTTAAAATAGATACCTAAAACCCTAAGAGAAAATACGAATAAAATTTAATGCTACAATCTAAATCCAGACTTTACACTTAACATACATTTATTTACTTCCTTGAATAGAACGATTAATGATTATAAAAGATCGTGATATCGGCCTACTTCCCACAAACCCCTGCGATTTCCTTTTCACCCGTGTGAAGAGACCTGTGCTCTTGCCTAGCAAATGTCAGGTACATAGAAAAATAATACTCACATGTGTTTCTTATGGTTCTCCATGATCCGTCGCTCGGACTCCGAGTCTTGGCCGGGGAAGAATTTGTACCCGCTGAGGTACGTGTGGTCCGGATAGTCCTCCGGGACGAAGTCGCCGCACTCGGCTACAATATAAAAACAATTTTAAATTAATTTAAATTTTTGTTTACTTTCCTAAAAACAATAAAAAAAAAATTACTGCACACTAACATTTTAGTGTGCAAAATTAAAATGGATTTCATTACATATTTTTTACTTATTATCTTTTGTTTTTGGGATGCCACGGAGTCGCCGCCCTAAGCTTGTGTTACATAAGGTAGACAAGACCAAACCAGTTTCAGTTTTACTTCAACACACTATTTTACCGTTCTAATGAGGGGAAATATGGTTAAGCTTGAGCTTATCTCACAAAGTGCCAAAAACCAATACAAGTTAGATAATTTATATTCATAAAGATACTTTGTGTACTGTACAGTATCATTCAGCTGACATGACACAATTATGTCTTGCTCCCATAATCATATCTCACCTTGTAACAATACCACACCAATTTTAAACAATCTATAATTCCGTAGAATATCTTCTAACATTGCAAGCGGTACATTATGGTGGTTCTACAAGCATCTGATAACATTATAAAAGAAACATAGGCAAACCATCCTACGGTTAATTCCAACGCTTCCTCCTATACAAAGGCAATGCACCGCTACAACTATACATATACCTACCATATAACTCCAACTATGTCTCGCGGGAGCAGTCGCCGCGCTCGGTTATGAATGACCCGTTAGTTATTTACAGCGCCTTGCCGCCCGCTAACTAACTTACCTTCAGACGATGTAAGCGACCAACTAGATTACGGTCGAACGCTATAGCTTAGTTGTAACTACGGCTAATATATTTAGTTTCGTGAAAGGGGGATATACTAAACCTGTTGTAGGTGTTAGTTATGGCGCTAATGTCTCTGTTCTGATTCCTGTGACCTAATTTATTTGGTGTTTTGAGTGCATTACGTCTCTATACCAGCTCTTTAACAACGTTAGATCCCATTTGGGTGATTGCATGTAGTCTACATAAAATACTTTTTTGTATGAGAAAAATAAATAATATTTTTTCACTATATCTATTCCTGTCAATAAATTCGCCAAAATTCAAAACGCGGGAAATGGGCCAATACAATTAAAATTATATTTTAACAATCATGTCTCTCTTATTAACAAATGTTAAACTGGATTATTCGCAATAAAGCCTGTACCTTTCCTGTTACCTTTTAAATGTAACATAGCTAAGATTTTCCTGGAACATATTATCTCACCGGATATTGTACAAGCGCAAAAGTTTACGCAACTGTATACGCTCGAGTAAAAGTACAATGCACATCTTAATAAAACCCTTTATTGGATATGCAGTTTCAGAATTGCAAGCGTAATAGACCGTGGCAGTTTATTCAATTTGCTTGATTCGCCGCGGCTCGTCTCCGGGCTGCATTGTAATATCTTTTATCACATCGTCTGTACAACTTTTCAGGCAAATGAACAAGTAGAGCAATCATGAGAAATTTTTTGATAAGAGTATTTATGAAAAATGATCCGATGATATTTTCAAAATGCATAACAATTGCAAAGTCAAAATAAGGAAGGGCCACTTTACACACTGGTAAACTTCATTATTATTGCCAAGAGGGTAAGGCAGACCGTTGTGCGTCATAAAATTATCACGATCCTCAGTAATTCGAAGTATGACCCAAGGAGGCCACGTCAAGTGTTTATAAAGTGTTTAGTCCCGTTATAAGAAAATGCAAAAGTCTGTATAGCAACTGTTCACATGGGCATATTTCTGTGGTGCTAATAGAACAAGTGATTATCCGTGAGATTACGTGAGAGAGAGGCTTACGTTATGAACCTAAAATTAGGTCAAGGGTTTTGAAACGAACAATGTATGAATACGACAAGTGGGCAAATCGAACCGCATCCAATATTCTCTTTTCACATCAAGAGCTACGTCAGAGAACAAATTAATCATATCCCGAAAAATGCAAAACTAATTCCATTGGCGGTTCGCTCCGATAGGGAGTTCAGAGGGAATTCGAGATAGTTATATACCGGGGCTATTAAGGATAGGGCTCGGGATAACGTTCCACTACCTACTAAAACTCTACGGTTTCCTTATCACCCATGTGGCTGGAACTCCTCCTCCAGCCGCGCGGTGTCCGGCGTGTAGAACTTGACGCAGAAGCGAAGTGTCTAGCCAGTACTGAGACACACTGCATACAATACACTCACCTTGCACGATGTAGCTCGCCATGAGCGCGGCCGTGTTCTCGTTGCACTGGATGCAGCCGTGCGCCAGGTCGCGCTTCACCTGCAGGCAGAACAGGTAGCGCGTGAACTCCTCCTCCAGCCGCGCGGGGTCCGGCGTGTACAACTGACGCAGAGGCGAGGGGTCTAGCCAGTACTGAGACACACTGCATACAATACACTCACCTTGCACGATGTAGCTCGCCATGAGCGCGGCCGTGTTCTCGTTGCACTGGATGCAGCCGTGCGCCAGGTCGCGCTTCACCTGCAGGCAGAACAGGTAGCGCGTGAACTCCTCCTCCAGCCGCGCGGGGTCCGGCGTGTACAACTGACGCAGAGGCGAGGGGTCTAGCCAGTACTGAGACACACTGGCATACAATACACTCACCTTGCACGATGTAGCTCGCCATGAGCGCGGCCGTGTTCTCGTTGCACTGGATGCAGCCGTGCGCCAGGTCGCGCTTCACCTGCAGGCAGAACAGGTAGCGCGTGAACTCCTCCTCCAGCCGCGCGGGGTCCGGCGTGTAGAACTGACGCAGAGGCGAGGAGTCTAGCCAGTACTGAGACACACTGCATACAATACACTCACCTTGCACGATGTAGCTCGCCATGAGCGCGGCCGTGTTCTCGTTGCACTGGATGCAGCCGTGCGCCAGGTCGCGCTTCACCTGCAGGCAGAACAGGTAGCGCGTGAACTCCTCCTCCAGCCGCGCGGGGTCCGGCGTGTACAACTGACGCAGAGGCGAGGGGTCTAGCCAGTACTGAGACACACTGCATACAATACACTCACCTTGCACGATGTAGCTCGCCATGAGCGCGGCCGTGTTCTCGTTGCACTGGATGCAGCCGTGCGCCAGGTCGCGCTTCACCTGCAGGCAGAACAGGTAGCGCGTGAACTCCTCCTCCAGCCGCGCGGGGTCCGGCGTGTACAACTGACGCAGAGGCGAGGGGTCGAGCCAGTACTGGGACACACTGACATACAACACACTCACCTTGCACGATGTAGCTCGCCATGAGCGCGGCCGTGTTCTCGTTGCACTGGATGCAGCCGTGCGCCAGGTCGCGCTTCACCTGCAGGCAGAACAGGTAGCGCGTGAACTCCTCCTCCAGCCGCGCGGGGTCCGGCGTGTACAACTGACGCAGAGGCGAGGGGTCTAGCCAGTACTGAGACACACTGCATACAATACACTCACCTTGCACGATGTAGCTCGCCATGAGCGCGGCCGTGTTCTCGTTGCACTGGATGCAGCCGTGCGCCAGGTCGCGCTTCACCTGCAGGCAGAACAGGTAGCGCGTGAACTCCTCCTCCAGCCGCGCGGGGTCCGGCGTGTACAACTGACGCAGAGGCGAGGGGTCTAGCCAGTACTGAGACACACTGCATACAATACACTCACCTTGCACGATGTAGCTCGCCATGAGCGCGGCCGTGTTCTCGTTGCACTGGATGCAGCCGTGCGCCAGGTCGCGCTTCACCTGCAGGCAGAACAGGTAGCGCGTGAACTCCTCCTCCAGCCGCGCGGGGTCCGGCGTGTAGAACTTGACGCAGAAGCGAAGCGTCGGCTCCAGCATTGACAGGCCGAGCTGACGGCATATCGGCTTCTCCACGTCTAGCCAATACTGTCGGACAAAGAGGGATGTTATGTATACCAATGAAATAAAGCTGAAGAGTTTCTCGGTTTGATTGAACGTGCGAGTCTCTGGAGCTACTGGTTCGAATTGATAAATATTTTTATATTGTTAAGTCGATTTGACGCGAAAGGCTTTAAGCTTTAGTATAAGACAACGTGTACGAAAACTAAAATCCACGCGGGCGTAGTCGCGGGCGGCCGTTAGTTATGTATAAGATCAGTAAGGACTTTGATAAAATGAAACTTTCATGTTACAAATAGCTCAGAAACTTTGACTCGTTAAAGTAACAGGCTAGCTAGAACAGCTGGGTGTGGCAGCCGACGTATAATCGTTCAACAGAATTAGCCTTCACTTGTGTGGTATCTTCGCTTAGCAGTGATTGACCAGTTTTGGCCTAAGTATACTTATATAATATGCTTTTATTTGGATATGATTTAATTTGAAGCCAGATTATACCTATATTACTGATCATAATTACATATAATAGCATCAAAAGGTTTTAATCTTGAGATAAATAAGTCTGAAGCGAGAAAGATTCATTACATGTAAAAATAGAACTCATAAATATCAACACAATTAGTGAATTCTTGCTTCACGTCATCTAGAAAAAAGGCTTGTTTCCGTCACTAGCAACAACGAAGTAAAAACGGTCGTCAACCATATCTAATGTCCCATTATTATTAAGCCGCATACAATATCCATAACTTCCAGTAACCTTGGCAAAGAAATACCTTGCAATCAATCACATTATGTAGTAAACATTACATCATGTAGGTACTGTTACTTTGATATGGATAGCGCTTACTAATCGATTAGTTGTGTAGTGTTTGTTTGATAAGAGTTGCGATGTTGCTGACCAAGAATAGTAGTACTACTTCATTTCTTCCGTAGGTGACGTAAGAAGCGGAGGTATGGACAGCATCGCAGCAGCGTTCCCTTTGTTTTTTTCGTCCAACACAGTGTGGTCACTAACCCAAGTACCCAGCGTGGTGACTATGGGCATTTTTTTTATCGTCAGGAAAATGCTTTGACGCATACCCGTTAACCACGGGGGTGGTCGGCGGGTTATGCAGGACTCCAGGTCTAGAAAGGAGACCCAACTACCTGCTAAAAACCTGACGGTGTCCCTCCATTGCCTTGGGAGCCGGGGAAACACGCCCAGCAGAGGACTGCAACAAGCTCATGTTGAATATACGTACCCTGGTACTGTTAGCGTCCTGGTACTCCAGGCCGAAGTAGTCAGCTTCCAGGAGGTGCAGCTGCCGGCAGACCTGCTCGAACAACACGCGTCCCAGCGCTTTCGACTGAAACAAAAACAGTTATGATAATAACAAGTATATGTTCTTAATCAACTGTAGAGTAATACTACTTGATACTTGATTATTGGTCAAGTTCCTCAACATTATTATGGACAGTAATAGAAACTACCTAGTATTTTAAACGCTAGTTTATATTCCCGAGTGCATAAAGGGTGTGGAAATAGCCACTTCCTACTGCCTTACTATAAGAAAAGAGTAAAAGTATGATCTTAATTAGAAAGAACCTAATTCGGAACTCGAGACTGAACTATCCGACTAAAGACAGATTGAGATCGATCGAGCGTCGGCGAACTAACTTACTTGACGTACTTTCTGATGCACAGGCATACTCAATATCCATCTTTCAACCGGCTAACATTCAAGTAAGTATTGTCGATGAGTTACTACTCAACTTCAACCTTTCTTATTTCGGATATGCCAGCCAATTTGAATAATCAGACACCGTAGCAAAAAGGCAGTCAAAACAATGAGAAACACGCTAACGCCAGGAGATACGGCACAGGGGCGTACACAATAGATTATCAAGAGCCCAGCTAGCGCTTCCTAGCCTCGATAGCTTCTTGATAATTATAATAACGGAGAAAAAGGGCACTTGGGAAAACATTTCTTGTACATATTAGCTGTTATTGATAACATTCTCATAGTTTGGAGATGTTAAAATAAATTATTTAATGCGATTTAAGATATACCTATCAATGCATTTATAATTTAATCCTAGTATCCAAACCAATTTTTCAAACCAGCCACCGTAGCACGAAGGCAGTCAAAACAATAGTACCTAACACGCTAACGGCATGAGATACGGCGACTCACGAACACAATAGAGAGTCAAGTGCCCAGCTAGCGCTTCCGTGTCTCGAGAGGTTCTTGTGATATTAACGAAGGAAAATATCGCTTGGGAAAACATTTGTTGTTGATATTGACGGTAATAGTTAATGATTTTATTGATTGGAGATGTTGTTATAACTTATTTAATGCGATTTAAGGTATTAATAATATTGAATACAGAACTATTCTAATTTTAACAGAAGGTAGCTATATCCTCAATTTAAAATTGACCTACTTATATTCTTCTTTCTATTCCATAATTAGTATAGAATCCTGCAGCTACAATAAATCTCTATGGCCGACTTCGGACACAAACAATACGAACAATCCAATAAAAATCTTTACAACAGGCTACACGACGTTTTTCCCTTTTAAAGACAAAAAGAGGAACATTTCGTAATTAACAGGGCAGAATCGCTCGTGGGCGTCCGAGCCAATAACGCCGGCGTATTGCGAAGCGTCGAGGGTCTGGTCGCATTCCAACAGACTCCGTTCAGTCAACAACGAATACGTGGCTTACTTTGCCAAAAAGATTTGCTGCTCGGTTGTAATGTATTGAATTTATACGTAAATAGACAGTCAAGACAGGTAACAACAAGTACAGTAATCTTATGGCTAATTTATTATGCGGTTCATTTAGTGTCATAACAATAAATATCAGCGTGACAAAGGGGAGAATAAAGTTACTTGCTTTATACTATTTTATTTTCATGTGTAATTGTTTATTTGTATGAAAAACTCTTTAAAACATACATAAGTTTATCATGTAAATCAGAAAATCATCTTTTCAATAATGAGATTTATTTAATCACATGATTATCACATTTCCGTGAGTAAAAAACCATATAAAATGTTATCACTGTTTCAATGCTTTCAAAGTAGTAATTGAATGCAAGCTGAATTCATTTCCCGGGAAGCGTTAAATATTTTGAATAGAGCAATTCAAGGAAAAACGCGTTTTTGTTATACACTGCAGTACAGAAAGTCGGAGTAACAGGCCATTAATTATTTTCCGCGGTAGAAAGAGACTGATGTTACACAGAGTCCTATCCGGGCCAAGAAACAATCCACAATTCTTTAAAAAATATATTTTTATGAAATTGGTATCCGCCGCTTAGTGAGAATTGAATTCAAATCAATAAATTCATGATAGCGGACCAATAAGTTAGACGGGGTAATAGCCAAATTCTGGTTCCGCTTGGTAAGAAAACATTTTTCTGTTCGCTATATTAATTCTGTTAAAGTGAATGTGTTGGTAGTAGACACCCGAGTGTCTCGGAAATTAGTTAAAAGCATAAGTCCTGCGCCTGATATTTCATCGGTCGTGTCGAATTGCTGGCTCACCGTACTACGCAAGAGGGGAAGGAGAGGTCTTGTGACTTGCTTAAAATAATACTTCAATAAAGATTTATAAATATATGGTGAAAATAACATAGCACACTTTGAGTATTAACTCACTTATAGAAATCATAGGAGACTAGTAGCTAAATATATACGTAACGTAACAGACGTAACGTTATCCAGATATCAAATTCCTTATTCCAGTCGACATATTGCACGTAACTTAAACTCCTAGAGCCATATTACTACATTCTACACTAAGTTGTTTCGATCATGTAGGTACTTTGTGTGATCGAAACAATCTCAAAAAGTTTTTGGAAAATTTGATAAAATACCTATGGCATTAAATGTGACCGGAGTGGAGGAGACCATCACTGGAGTGATGCTGAAGGGTCACGACCCTCATTCCTGAGGAATACGACGCAAGGAGGTCATTACATGACGTATAAATACTGTTATAAAGTAATAAACAGCGCATTAATGCATACGGGCATGTAATGTAATCATCTACGGCTGGTTTACGGCTAAACTCAAGAGGGCCATGTCTCCGTTTAAGAGGCAACTAGGTCATTGAGAAAAATAGGTGCGCATAGAAAGGACTTTTTAAAAATAAACCTTTGCAGGTCACTAATTTCGTTGATAAGTTACAAATCCAATAATCAGATTAAAGATGGGATGGTATTTAATCATTATAATACACTAGCGGCCGCCCGCGACTCCGTCCGCGTGGATTTCGATTTCCAATAGCCTAAAGCCTTCCTCGTCAAATGGACTATCCAACACAAAAATATTTTTTCAAATCAGTCCAGTAGTTCCTGAGTTTAGCGCGTTCAAACAAACAAACAAACAAACAAACAAACAAACATACAAACAAACTCTTCAGCTTTATATATTAGTATAGATTCAATGTTGATGCTGAGGTCAATACACTCTGCTTAATGATCGAATTATTGAGCGGCAACAGTTGGTCAGCAAATTATTAATTATCACAACAACCGACCCATGAAGTGAGTGGATTAAAATTTAAAATCAATGCTGAATAATGCTTTATGTTAATAAAGCCTTTAATTCTGGTAAATCAATTTCGAGCTTGTATATAGTAACCAATGTTTTAAAATTTTGTAACCAATGTGTTGCGAAATCAACTAATTACACTCACTAGTAATGAGGAGATGACGAAAATATGTAACAAACACTAGTCGGGTTAGTTATAATATGAACTTAAAAAAAATATGTAAGACCTTTATCTGTATTTCGTAGACAATATATGTACCGACCCACACTACTATCAAGCATCGGCAGCGTACAACTTTTTCACAGCAATAACTACTGTTTGCGCCACGCTGTCAACCAACAACATAACAATACACGCACGCAGCAGATAAACAATGGCCCTCCATCGAACTGCGAGCGTGACGTCATCCGTATTATGTAAACGCGGCAAAAATCCAGCCTGCACAGGGCACTGACTCCGCAAATAGGTCAACCATGCTATACGTCCTCTCCTACATCGATCCAAAAACTTGAAAATTGCACCCCGACTGTCTTATTGGCTGGGTCATTTTAATAGAATTCGTCCGAAGTTGCTCTAGATAAGATGACGTAAAATTCCAATTTCTTGGGGATGTTTGATCTACACCAATGTAAATTAATACTAATACTGATATAATAAAACTGAAGAGTTTGTTTGTTGGTTTGTTTGAACGCGCTAATCTCAGGAACTACTGGTTCGAATTGTATGTATGTAGTATGCTTTTGTCTGTTAGTTGCAACAGATAAGATTAATAAATGTATGGTAGGGTTGTTTTGGACTGTCATTTGTATACGATGACGAAAAAAGCGTGTCAATAGAGCCAAGGACTCTATAATTAATATGACTCAACTTTAAAATTGAGCTATTTTTATATTCCATTATAGAACGGAATGATCCAGTTACGGATAAAAAATACAAAACGAAAGAAGCACATCAAGACAGCCAAAAGAACTAAAAGTAACTTTATGGACAGTCTTATTTCTACTGTCTATAAAATGTTTATTACTAGAAAACAGTAAAATTTTTATGACAAGTCAAGTATGTTGGTGCATAGCAATGCGAATCACACAGAAATATTTTTTTTAAAAACGTTTAAATAGAAGAATTACCTTTATATCAAATATTATATAAATCTAAATAAATATTTAATGATGTTGCGAAATATTTTTATTTATTTATTTAATCATGTAAATCTTCCTTAGTGGTAATGTTTTTAAACACACAGTAACAGAAAACGTTAATGTCTAAATCTTACAAAGAATCCTTAACCACCGCTCAGACACAGTAAAGAAATACATTATATACTAGCTAGGTAGTGCGAACATGATAATTTACCATTCCACTTGAAGATTGACACTCGAGAAATCCTCTATTGGAACAATCCTCATAATCTGTTACCCTCGCTCTGATCAGTATACGAAGCCTTTTGAAAAGGATTAGCCTAACATACTGCTTAACTTCCTTACTAGGAACATCTTTAAACTTACAGTAACAGAAAACGTAATGTCTTAATCTTACAAAGGACCTATTCCCTTCGCTCAAATCAGACAAAAAAATAATATTTAAAGTACTATGTAGTGCGAACATGATAATTTTCCATTCCACTTCTGATCGACACTCGAGCGATCCGCGATTGGAACGATCCTCATAATCTGTTCCCCTCGCGCGGATCGGTGCACGAAGTCTTTGTTGGAGGCCGTCGCGAATCACGGGGGGACTGACGAGCGATTACCACACCGTTTATACTGTATGTGTAAGTGTTACGGGCAACGTGATTAATCGGGAATAATGAATAAGGGCCGGCCTTTATTAATAACTAGCGGCCGCCAGCGACTCCGTCCGCGTGGGTTACGATTTCCGCACACACACAGTCTTACTAAAAAATATTAGCTGAATAAAACAACAGTCTAATGAATGCATTCAACTTGCAAGCTTTTATGGGATGGGACCAATTACACAGGATAGATATAATAACGGAACAACTTATTATTAACAATAATTTGGAGACCTTATACATTTGAGAAATCATCTGTTCACCGCGATTCAGATCCGCGGCCGCGCCTCTAGCGAGGTGCGCCATCTATCGGCACATTTTAAAACTAAATAGTTCGCTAGCACAATTTACAATGATAAAATAAAGGAATATACAATAGGTTAAAGCCTACCTCGACAAATGGTAAGTGGTAAGTGGACTATCCAACACAAATTGTTTTGTCAATTCGAACCAGTAGTTCCTGAGCTTAGCGCGTTCAAACCAATTTGGATCTTGAGTTACACGTGTTATTGTGAGTCAACCATAAAAGATAGACATATGCTGTTGGTGGATATTTTTTAGGCAATTTTATGTAGAATATTTCCGTCATACATGATTTCTATGTGACTTTAACCATTAAGGCTGCACACGCGACTGAAGCTTAAGAAATGGAGTAAATTCTCCCGTTTTCCCCACATTTCCCTTCACTACGCTACTCCTGTTGATTGTAGCGTAATGAAAAGTATCCTATAATATGCCCAGGAGTATGAATAATAATGGTACCAAGTTTCGTCAAAATCCGTCCAGTAGTTTTTGTTTCTATAAGGAACATACAGACAGACAGACAGACAGACAGACAAAAATTTTTCTGATTGCATTTTTGGTATCAGTATCGATCACTAAACACCCCCTGATAGTTATTTTGGAAAAATATTTAATGTACAGAATTGACCTCTCTACAGATTTATTATAAGTATAGATTCCCAAGAGCGTTGGGCAAAGTGATTAATTTATCACTTTGACCGGCCCGTATTAATAATTCCCGACGCCCCTTGGCCCATGTAATAAATCAGTGTTTGAGATGGCTTGTACAGCCGCGAGCAAAAGTATTAGGCACCCTACTGAACTGTTAGTTTTAAGTGTTTGTGTAAGGTATTGTTAATAAAATGCTTTTGTTTATTTAAAAGCTTTATTAAAATGTCATGTTTATTCAAATTTAGTTGGTCTACCTCTAGATTTGATCACAGAAACTACACTTACAGGCATTGATTTAATCAACTTAAAATATTATTCAGGGGTTATTTCATTTATTATTTTTTTAATGCTGCTTGCCCTTGATGTTTTATTGGTTACAGAGTGTCTACGTATCTTTTTCTTCAATTTGACCAAATATGCTCCCTTGGATTGGGGTCTGGTGATTGTGGTGGTCAGCCTAAGATGTCCACTCTGTTTTGGTACAGCCAGGCCATGGAGTGAGCAGATTTGTGACAATTTGGCGTTGTTTTGTTGCAATTTGACGCCTTCATAGTTCATATCGCCATAAATCTTCGTTATTTATGGTTCTAGAGCTCTTACTAAGACTCTTGTGTACTTTTCACTTTTCATTCACCCCTCACACAGCAACATTTCGCCCACGCCATCGGCTGCCATGCAACCCCAAGTCATGATGGAGCTTCCATCGTGCTTAACAGTGGGTAACATACAGTCCTCGTCGTAATCTTCACCTATTCCTCGTCTTACATAGGTTGCACCGGGAGTTCCAAACATCAGTTTGATAGGGAAAAACAGATTCATTTTTGAAACAGTACAATTTACATCAAGAAGTAAATTTTCAATGGTTTTATGTTTTTTATGTAAGGTATGTAAACTAAAGAGCCGTACATTAAAGTTGAATTCGCCTGACCACCACACATTGGATCAGTCTTCCACCATCCAATTTTTATGTTTCAGGGCCCATTCCAGCCGAATTTTCATGTTGTGTTCTGACAGCCATGGCTCCTTTTTTGCTTTGCAACCTTTTAATCCAGCTTTAAGAAGTCATCTTCTCACCGTTTGAACACTTACAGGTGTGCCTTTTGCCTCCTGAAAATTTTCAGCGAGGTCAATAGCAGTTTTTTTGGGGGTCCGCAAAGACTGTCTAATCATTAGCTGGTTATCTCGATCAGCTGCAACTGTATTTCTGCCTGTTTTGGCCTGTTTTCATGAGATCGGGTCTTTCTTAGCTGATTTATTGAATATTGCACTGCGCAGCGAGAACATTTCACTTCTTGGTCTATAGTCACTAGTGACATGCCTTGTTCAGACAAAAAAAAATCTTAGGCGCTGTTCGGCACTAAGTTTCGTTGTTTTTTGGCATAACTCGCGGTAAAAACGTTATTCTCCAAAAATCAGCTAAAAACACTTGCATACAGCAAGTGTATTTTCATAAAAAAAAAATAACGCACCATCGAAAAATAATTAATAATTGAACAACTGCATGTCATAAAAAATGTTTTTGATGTTTTTTTTTAACTTAAATGATACCCCTCAAACAAAAGCAAAGTCATTAAAAGCCTATCACTACATAAGTTTGCTGTTCCAGTGTTTTAATAGGGGTGCCTAATACTTTTGCTCGCGGCTGTATTTATCACTTGGACCGGGCATTATGATAAGAAATGTTTAAGGGTCACAAAAAAAAAAAAACCCTAACCTATTTTAGACCACCTAAGAAGCGGAAGACTAATGGATGGATATAGGTTAGGGTTATTTTTTTTTATGACCTTTTAAAATTCCCCTAGTCACGAACATAACACATGGTAACGACTTTTCATCTTATGTAATATTTTTATCTAAATAAAAGTAGGAAGTTAATTATATCAATAATTGCTTTTTTAGTGTTTATTTTTAAATGTTCAATTGATGTGTCCTTTAACTTTTCATGCTAATATTGTAAGTTTAATAAGATTTAATTAGCAAAAACACTTAAAATAACCTATTTTATCACTTTGCCCAATATGGGTTGGGAATTATTCATAATGGCCGGGAAAAGTGATTAATTTCGCTATTTTTATCACATTGCCCAATTGAGTAGGGAATTATTAATACAGACTGGGAATTATTAATACGGCCCGGGCTTATCACATGGCCCGTAACATAAGCATACATGTCGGTCTATACTCTATACCTACAGGTGTATCGAGTATTGTTGGTGAGTGCTCTAGTTCACAAAGCCTAATGGTTTTTGTTCGACATATTCCGTGATGATGAGTGGTTCGAGTCAAATAAGTGTGATAAAATTGACTGGATGCCAAATTGATGAAGCATAAAGAGATGAAAACCCTTTAAGCACATATTTTAAATGGTTCAAATGACCTTAAGAATTTACAATATTTCATAAACTTAGGAGATTATCAAAAAATATTGTAGAAAGCTTTGTGGTTTAATCGCAGAAATCAGGCACCGAATATGACCAATGAGTTCACCATAGGTAAACCACCCAGTCGCGATGATTAATAATTTGTTTGCTATTTTAAATTGCTTCCTAGTTGTTCTGTATAAGGTATTCAAAAATATGATATCATGTCTAAATAATCAATTTATCGAGTGCATATTCCATACCATACCGTAGCACTGCATCGTATCACTCCAAATTAAGTAGTATGATACGAACCGCGTTTGGACCGTCAATTTTATGAACGTGGGCTGAATTTATGGACCGCGATGAGTACTCCTAGGCGACCCAACCTTTTTAGGCAATCCTTAGACGGAACAGCAACTATTTTGTTCGTTCTCGTTTACTGGGTTAATTTGATCGACATATGGACGCTCCAAGAAACATTTGACCAGTGGTATGCTCGTGTACTGGAAAAGGGCACTGTGACTAGTGAAATTACTAGAAATGTTGTGAGACCTAAATATTGTCTCGATGAAAGAAAGTTGGTTTCGCAGAGTAGAGAATTGCTGGAGCAATAACTCACAGTTACGATGAACAAAGCTCTGCAAAGTGGCTGGTTGCAAACGACAAGACATTATTGTAGTGAAATGCGTTACTTGGCCCTTGCCCAAATGCAAACTGCAGCACTCGCTAACGATAAAACAGCTGATTATGGCATTATACTTTGTTAACTGAATTTTGTGTAAAGGTAAAATAAATATGTTAATATTAAAGATTAGTTTAGTAACCAAAACTGTGGCGATATTCTATTAGCATGTCATCGAATGACTTCACAAACATTCGTCATTTGTAAAACTGCCTTCACAGTTCACACCTACTTTAGTTCTATGAATCATATCATTTGTTAGAAACTACATTAAAGGCTTTTGTTTTGTTGTACAAGGACGAATTCATTACAGCGATAATGAGAATCGTTTACTCCCACGTGACATGAAATCACGTTATTTTTTTAAGAGAACTGCTAACATAAAATATGTGTATTTATTGACAACACTCAGTAATGTAAACATCAGAACAGAAAATTAAAACGTTACCCGTTCTTAGCATAGAACCTACTAGAGAGCGTTTCAGTGTTTTAAAAGTAATCTCGCAACGAACTAACAACATTAATTCCGCTCACCTTTAAAAACAACGACTTAAACAGATAACGTTACTAAAGCCTTTATTACAACGTTTGTAGTAACAGAAACTATGCAAATCAGGATTGCTTAGATAGGAGCCTAAACTTCCCGGTATTGTTGGCATCCAACACGACAGGTCAAATTATTGAACCCTGCATAACCCCAATTCCGAACATCTTAAGACTTAATACCATCTCCTCTTACCTTGTAGTCCTGACTAAGTAAACAATTGGGGCAGGTTATTTCCACTTTTAGCTTTATCGGAGTTTGCTTGGATGACGTAAGAGGTCCAGCTAACGGAGAGCTGAGTGAATATGGTTTATAAACTAGCACTATTTGCGTCACACTGCAGTATATGAGCTTGCATCAGTTACCCGGGGAGACGCGGCCATTATGGACAAATATAGCATTCGACTAAGTGGACTGAGGGCATTCGGTTAGATTGGTTTGACTCTAGCGACATTTGAGATGGATGTTCGCGATGCTAAAGACTTAAATCGTTAGTTATTGATAGGTGAAGATATAATTCATAAGTCAGTTATGATCAAATTGTAAAAAACCTTCTCTTTTTTGAGCCTATTTTTTGTCGATCCGTTTTTAGGGTTCCGTAATCAAAATGGCAAAAAAACGGAACCCTTATAGATTCGTCATGTCTGTCTGTCTGTCTGTCTGTCTGTCCGCCAGTCTGTCACAGCCACTTTTTTCCGAAACTATAAGTACTATACTATTGAAACTTGGTGAGTAGATGGATTCTGTAAACCGCAACAAGGTTTGCACACGAAAATAGAAAAAAAAATAAAAAAAATGGGGGGTCCCCATAGTTAGAACTGAAACTGAAAATATTTTTTTTCATTGAACATATACGTGTGGGGTATCTATGGATAGGTCTTTAAAAATTATATTGAGGTTTCTAAGCTCATTTTTTTCTTAAGTGAATACTTTGCGTGACAGACTCTTCCAAAGTGGAAAAAAGTGTGTCCCCCCCCCCTCTAACTTCTAAAGTAAGAGGATCATAAATCTGAAATAAATATATAATGTACATTACCATAAAAACTACCAACGAAAATTGGTTCGAACGAAATCTATTCAGTAGTTTTTTTAATACGTCGAAAATAGAATTTGTACGGAACCCTCAGTGCGGGAGTCCGACTCGCACTTGGCCAATTTTTAATTCCTTCGTAACTTAATTAAACATTATGCTAATACTTAACTGGCACTCAGTCACTTAAACAATCTCTGCATATAAATATACGCGTACTTACAGTTAGGTTATTTAGGTACTCATCTATTTATTTTTAAGACACCAGCACGTAAATGTTAAAACTATTATCATACTTGTTTTATAGCTCAATTTCTGAATCATCTTAAATATCCATATATTTTTACGACGCAAGCAGTAAAAATAAGCTTAAACTTTAGTGCTCTTGTCCCTGATTATGAATATCTTCACTAGTGGAACTAAACAGAATTGACTAAAAAACACAAAGTTTAGATAATATTAAGTCAATAATAATGACAATTGGTACAATCCTAATTGCTAAACAAGTTACGGCCATACTTAAAGCAACATTTTTTTCAAAACATTTGAGAAATAATAAAGAAACCGTATTTTATTGAGACTCACTAACATGAACACGTAATGCATTTTGACAATAACGAGAGCCGAGAGATCAATACTATCAGGCTAGACTATAGTTGTAAAAAACCCGTTAGCTACCGTTAAATAACCAAATTTTTGGTTAGCTACCGATAAAATGCAGTTGTTAACGGTTAGTTATCTGACAGTGACAGCTAAAAAGGGTATAGTTTTTTTCCTTTGTGAAGAGAAAATCGATATTCAAAAGATAAATAAAATTCATTTTAGATGTTATCCTACTACCTAATCCTACTAAGATTATAAATGCGAAAGTTTGTAAGAATAGATGGATGGATAGATGTCTGTTACTCTTTCACGCAAATACTACGAAACGTAAATGTTAAATTATATGTCGCTTTAATTTATAATTGCGTCTAATATACAATCTATTACTATTATTATTATACAAACACTTATTTACATCTAGCGGAATCTAGTGGAATTTAACCGTAAAATGCATAAAATGCGGGTTATTAACCGTTTCTAACGAAAAATGCATATTTACCCGCACGGTTAAAATCGTTAATAACCGGCGTCGCATCTATAGGCTAGACTCATGAGGTTGACGTCTGCGTTCCCCCAACAGTAACTGATATCTTACAAACTGATCAGGAAAGATTTGTACTAAACAAGTAACAGACTAATAAACAAAGTTGAATAATACTCGCAATTAACATAAAGACCGCGGCTCCGTCCGCCAAACGGGCAAATTGGCCGGAGGGCAAGAACAATAGCCCCGTTGAACCAATCAAAAGTGACCGTCTAAGGCTTTTTCCTGATAAACTCTGGCGCCGCGCCAGGAACGCTCTAACCAGAACCGCTAGACTTCCATTTGTTACGTTTTTTGTAACATTTTACTCTCAGGCTTTTTTATTACATTCTAAACGTTTGACTTTGAATCCTCTTTGCCTGCAAAAATCTGAGTAAACGCAACGTAAGCTTAATGGAAGCGGGCGTTCCCAGAAATTCATATTCGAAATGTTTAGGAGCGAACACGTTAAACCTATCGTTTGAAAAATCCAAGCTTATTTAAAATTCCAAACCAGGACCTAAAGTTGCTCAGACAAACTACCATAGATATATTTTATGGCTGAAAGAAAAATCACTACATAGTATAAAACAAAGTCGCTTTTTCTGTCCCTATGTGTGTTGTATGTCCCTATGAACGCTTAAATCTTTAAAACTACGCAACGGATTTTGATGCGGTTTTTTTTAATAGATAGAGTAACTCATGAGGAAGGTTTTTATGTATAATATCATCCATTAAATAGTGGACAAGTACCACGGGCGAAGCCGGGGCGGGCCGCTAGTAACAAATAAACTAAACAACACGAGACCACGATTAATTTCAAGTGAATCTCGCATGTTAGCAGACAACAGACTTTACTTCTTTTTAAAATGTACGTGATCGCTACTCTGTCTCTACAATGTCCTTAGAAAGGTCATTCTCCGCCCAGCGTTCATACAACAAGATACTCGTATCTTGAAAATAATTCTTTTGAGTTCGGTGCCCTGGCAACATCGATAAGGGTTGCACACGCCGCCAACTTATCTAAGACGATCTTACAACCGAGCTCGATGCGGTAGAGTATAAGCTCTGCTTCCAACGGAGGTTAGGTACTCATTCCGGATTTCCGAGAAATTTAATGCTGCCTTTATCTGCTCTTAATAGTCCTCCTCACAATTTGTTTGCTCCAGGCTGAGCTTTTGAGTCGATTTAGACTTAATTTGGACCAAATATAAATCAGAATAAAGTAATTTCTTCAAGCTCCCCAATTATATTTAAAAATTATGAAGTAATGTGTGACTAAGGCAGTGCATTTTAATATATATTAAAATAACGAGACGTAATTTCAGGATGTGTCATCTCCCATTTAAAATTGTGTCACATTATAAACACGACGGAACGTAAATTCAGCAGCGTAAAAACGCTCGTATTTGTTCCTCATATTGTGTTTCTACACTCGATTACCACTTAAATCCAATAGAATAATACAATTTCATTAGAAGTATTACAAGGAACAAGGGTAAAAAAAACTACGTTAGTATTACGGTCAATGTAAAAATGTGACATGTAAAAGGACCATCGATCAGCACATACACATCATATCATTTCCTTGCAGCCGTCCTCAGGTGGAGTGATCGAACACCGTGACTGAGCATGAATTTCAATTTTGACGCGATCCATCGAAGTTATAGACTGTGTAAATCGCGCATAATGTTATGGAAATTCTGGGAAGATAACTCGCCCGTCCAGACTCGCGCGGATTTCGAAGGGGGTGGTTCGAATCCAGCCCGATTACTGAGACAAGATGAATTTATCTGATTTATAAATTTTATAAATAATATAAACATACATTTAGCTCAATGTACGAATATTACAGACAACTTTATCATTCAGATTTACCCTCAGGAAACTTAATTATACATATGTATATGTCAAGTCTTGATTATTACAAAATATGACAAACTAATACATATTCAAATAGATTTTATAACGATAGCATAATTTAGAGTATTAGTTATTACAATGATAAAAAAAATCAAGCACGAGCTACCAAGAGTTTAAAAGTCACATTTCCATAATAATATTGTCTCATCTGCAAAGTATTATACTTGAAACAAAGTCTTCACGTATTCAAAACAGTAGAGCGAAGAAAACATTTCTTCTTCAAAAATGTCCAAGACAAATATCATCTTTTCTTGTCTCGCTATCTTATCACGGAGTCATTTTTAAAACAAACTCGTTCAGAATCACTTACGCCCGTATTTTGGGTCAACATAAGATTAAGTGTAAAATATGCCTAGCCTCGTAAGGCAGAAGACTTGATTGAAACAAATGAATGGCCCGGTTGGGAGATCTCCTGAGCGCAAAGGATCTAAGTATGGAAGTAATTTATAGGAGAGATTTTTCGGATCTTTTCGAACACAGTCATAATTGAATTACCGTATAAAAAATATTTACAAGCTATTAATTCAAGCGTAAAATAACATAGCATGAACATAAACGTGAGCTTTTAGAACTATCATAAATTGAACAGCCAAACTTAAAATTTACAAAATATCGCTACCACCACTATTGCGTTATAGGTATTAAATGAAAATGAAGACATTACTTATAAAATTGAGAAAATTTGTTTGAAATTCTTAATCTCTGAGCTTTACATAAACTTCCTATTTAGTATCTGCAGTGGTCAAATTTTTTAAACTGAAGATTCATTCAATCACCGTTGATCGACCCAATAAATGCGAACGTAAATCCATCACGCAGTTGCATTATTAAGAGTAAATGAATCAAACAACAGATAACCGAATAGCATCTTAATCGGCAATATCCAACCACAATACCAAATACGAGACATTATCGATAGCTCCGACTTCCGATCAGCAACAGTAATAGAATGCACTAAGCGGAATCCCACTCGATTTAAAATGGCGGGTGCAGTTGAGAAAGTTCCCAGACGATATAGGTCCTGCACTTATAACTTCCGCAATTCGAAACATATGGAAATGAATGCCATCTTTATAGACCACTGAACCAAACAACAAAGTAACAAAAGAGTGGGGAAAATAGAAACGCTCCGTGCGTGCGACTTTTAAGTGAGGTCCAGTCTTTCTATTCAGTTGGCTAGATTATTTTTTATTTTTAGTTGTATGTATATATTGTTATATTATATTGTATACGTTTCATAATCAAATTATGAAGAGATTTAGATTTTAAAATTATCTACAATAAATAAATGTTGTAGATGAAGGAGTCATGAAATTCTATTGAAGATATTGAAGTTTTACCTATCCTGCCGTTTCATTTGTAAGTACAGGGAAAATGAGATCATAGATTGTTTTTACGGTTTTCATCGTCACAGGCATGAATATTAATATTTAAACTGTAAGGCCAGCAAGAGAATGCAGACTGCATCTGCATCAAGGTTAGTAATTTGAAATCGATCGGTCATAATAATATTCGATATTTGCGAGTCAAAGATACCGTCGCCAATGTGAAGTGTAGTGGTGATGTCATTGCTGTACCTGCGCTATTTGTTAACAATATTATTGGACGTTAAAAATGTGTTGGCTTTTTGCCACACAGTTAGCTATCATACAAATATTCAATAATACAAATATTCAATTAAATTAAATGTGAAAGTTTTTTTTGTTTGGATTTTTGTCCGCCAATCACGCTGAAACTTCTGAACGGCTTTTGATGAAATTCTCCTATGGGATGAAACAAGAATCTAAAAAGACGGGCAAAGCCGCTTGTAAAAACTAGTTTAATATAAATATAATTAAAATACTAAAAAAATTGAGTAGAACCAAGAAAAGTATTTACTTTACAAAAATATAAAATCAAAGTTGCCGTCCTATAGGAAACCAATATAGGCTTTCGGAAACATATTTACCCATGAACGAAACAAGACATGATATACCGCTTCTCCAATTCGATACGACTGGACCAGGTGGCTTAATGGAGGCGTTATGTTCCACTTAGGTGTTCCGAGGGATGGGCCAGTGATGGATGTGGAGGCACACTGGCGGTAATCCACTTTGAGCACCCGCAACTTAAGAACCTGGTGGTCTTTATATAGACCGTTACCACATTGACTTTTGTTCCGCTACCGCAATTATTATCGCGACTTATATCTCCATCCCTCTCACACGGATACTTCGTATGCGGGATGCCATCCCGGATATTAGTCGAAGCGAACTGATGGCGCTAGTGGTCGAAGTGGCAACTTGGCTAGACCACCTGACCAACATTTTCAGCACCGATTAAATTTTTTGATGAGTGACCAAAAATGGGGGGTCAAGGTGGACTACATCCTTTCTGGAACTAAGTTACCGCCAACGAAAACATTCGGGATCACGCCAGGTGGAAGATCGGAAAACACGCGACCTAGTAAATAGCGCACTGTTTTGTTTATGGTGCTCTATTAATTGTTTAGTTACGTGAAGGGCAAAACAAAACCATGTTGTTAGCTCTATGTGCACGTTTAGAAACACACTAGGTGGAAAAAAGTCGACCAAAGTTCGGCGGCAATGCATTTTCTATACAAAATTACCATTACTACTCTTCGTAATTTCGGCATGGTGTGTCATCTCTAATTTAAAATACGTTACACTCGTAGTCAAGCCGAACTTCGGTTGCGTATTTTCTGCCTGGTGTGTTTCTTCGCTAATAGATAAATAATGATTAATCGAATAAATTCAGTCCTAGTTTAGTTTATCAAACGCATTGCTAATTACGTGTGGTAAAAAAGTCTAAACGGCAACTAGATAAATAAATACGCTTTAGAACTCGAACTGGTCCGTCACAAAAACTAAAAACATTTGGAACGTTGCGAACCAATGCAATAATTAAAAGATCAATTAATTTTAAGGACACACATAAATGCTTCTATCGAAATACATTCGGAAGGTAAACTAGCTTGTACGTACAATCCACGAAGTTGAGAATACTAATTTATTAGCTGCAGCGTAAGATAGTTTGGAACTGGCGTGTTACACCTGGATATAACTAACTTACTCGAGGACTAACTCCCAAAAGCATTTATGAAATTGAGGAGCACACAGTTAGACAAATTCACAATGGAAAAGTGCACGAAATATCTATACTAATACATACATACTATGTAAAGATGAAGAGTTTGTTTGTTTGTATGTTTGTTTGTTTGTTTGAACGCGCTAATCTCAGGAACTACTGGTTCGATTTGAAAAATTATCTTCTTTTGTATTGGATAGTCCATTTGACGAGGAAGGCTTTAGGCTATTGGAAATCGAAATACACGCGGACGGAGTGGCGGGCGGCCGCTAGTGTTAAATATTAATAAGATGGCTCGATGGAGCGGTGTTTAGCGCACTTGGCCTGCGATTGCTAATTTAAGCAACTTTCGCAAGGGCCAATCATCAGATGGGTGACTGTTTTTTTCTCGAGCATCTCCATGCTTCGGGAGGCACGTTAAAATGTTGGTCCTGCGCCTGATCTCTCTACGGTTGTTTCAGATTGCTGTCCCACTGAACTATGAGAGTGAGGGAATAGTTTGTGCACCTGTGCTTGCGCATTCACTTGTGCACTGTAATATATCCTGAGTACCTGGCTGACCGTAAGAAGAGCCTCTTTGGTCGAAAGCGGCCGGAAGGGCTATTATTATTATTATATTTTTATGTCCCCTTTTACTCCTTGCGTCTTCTGTGATTTTTCAGACACCGCATCTTAGAGCTCTCTTTCCTTGTACAATAGCTTTATCATACTCGAAGTATGAAAATCTCATATTGGCCTAATGCGAAAGAAGGGATCAGCGCAAAGGCTTGTCACCCCTTTCTAGAAACTCGGCAGTCCGGATAAGGTTGACGCTGTCAAAAGATTTGAAAAGGGAGAGAGTTACAGATACACAAGCAGCAGAGGACAATCTTGTAAGATTTACAATGATACATAAGACTACCATTCCTCAGTCACATTTTCTGTGAATATATAATCTTTTTAAGAAAACTTTTTATATATTTATTTTTAAGCATTCGAGCGCTTGCCCGGATTGGAAAAGGTGCTGGGTTCAATCCCCCGCCTGAGATCAGATGAATTTTCATTAATTAATATTTAAAAAAATAGGGATGTTTGAGAGATGTCTCAATCGAATAATACATGAGCGCTCTAACATCTGATAATCTACAAATCGAATGAATAGAAAACCTTATCAAACCAACACTTCACGGCTACGACAGTAAAAATGTGAAATGAAATGATTAGGTAATCTAATCGTCGTTTAGAAAATCACACTTTTACTACGAGGCTTAACCTGACCAGAATCTAAACATGAATATGATAAATCTGTAAGCCTATAACAATCACTAAAGTGATTATGAGGAGATTGACTCAATGCTAGATAACTAGTATTCGTTATCGGACACTGGCGGAAGAATGTTGATAGCGGCATTCCTTGGATGAGACGAAATGTTTTTACTGCCTGTCATTTGGATAAGCGGCGCTACTATCTACTAGTATGTACCTACGAGAAACTATCCTCAGAAACCACGAAAGAAAATGAGATCAGTATATAAACTTAAGATAATTAGACCCACACATTGTATCTAATTACTTGTTCAGTAATGTTTGTTTTTGTATTTTTCTTATTCTGTGTTAATGAAAAACAGATTGGAAAAATAAATTATACGCGTTCATTACAATCTCAAATTCTAAAATCCATTGCAAAAATTAATGCTTAAGCTCCATCTTTACAACATTTTACAAGAAATCAGTAAATATTTTGGGCTAATCATTTAAAGTTGATGAAACTCAAAAAAGCTCTCTTGAAAAAATCAACAGTTGTCAACGCAAAAGCTAATAAAGCTAACAGCTAACACCTAACCTCGGACGTCGCTTAAGTTAACGAACAAAGTTGTAATTAGCCGTTCGATGGGCAATTAGTGAGTTGCAAAATTAAGGGGCGACCTCTGGCGAGATACGTCTGGTCGTTTACAGCGGACCTATTATGAATGATAAATGGACCGTGCGAGACGACAGCAAACATTATGACCTTTTAAATTACGCCCTACAAGACATAATATACTTCCCACAAATTTTAGATTTTCTTCCATAAAATCCCTTTAGCTACGAGATAATTAATCTGCCCTAAGTATTAAAATGATGTCGACTATATTGTGCAAATAAATTTCGCCCTAAAAGGCACCTTGGCATTATAATGATCATCCTAGCGCCTCTCCCTGTAGCGCGACTGGGCTGCGCTGCGACTATGGTCCTGAATTGATATTCCATGTATTTCCTACAAAATGAAGATTTTCTTTCATGAAATTCTTATAAAGGCTCAAGATAATAAAAACCACTTAGTAAAACGTTGTAAAACAAATAAACTTGATACTTGAAATTTTCCGCTAACCTAAGTGTCAAAATGCTAAAGTGCTAGGATGTTTGCCAAAACCATCCCGCAAGGCTCATATCATAAGGCATTGAAGCTGCATGGGGGAAATATAGAAAAGAGAAGCTATAAGATAAACTTAGACAAGTAAAAATCTGATGAGTGAAGTGAAGAGTAGGTAGAATATTTCTAGACAAATAAATCAAAAACACAACCTTCCCCTGATGTGAGTGCATAGCGCCATTTATATTCACTCGTAAAAAAATCCTATTGTTCAAGATGTTGGGTCCAAATTCCCAAAGCATAACGTAGATTTGGAAGCATCAAGAAACAATGATTGCTGCAATTTAGACCATCAGTGCACAACACATTTTAAATCAAATTTAAAAAAGGAAAGAAAAAACACCGGTTACTTTTAAGCGCGAAATAACTTAGTACATTTCGAGGGGTAAAACTAAATTAACATATTCGCCATTTCTTGTATCCAGGTGAATGTGCCCTTTAAAAACGTGAGATCTCAAAGCATTAGCAAGGTTAGCTTCGTGCATCAGCAACCGTCAAATCCTGCAATTTATCCCTATACGCAACGACTACGCCACCAAAATTACAATAAGAGAAACCCCAACCGATAATGTACATCCAAACTTTCTCATTAGACAAATAATGCTATTCACCTATCCATTACTAACTAATGCAATAAGACTAAACACACTATCTTATTAATTCGGATGTTTAGCAAGACCTTGGAGCAAGAGAGAATACTAATAAGAGACGAGACAACGGACAGACAGCGTAAGGGATATATTGTGAAATTAATGGATCCGAAGCATGTTATGTAACTGTAAGATTACTTACGAGTAGTTACAGTAACAGTAATACATTAGTTAATTACAACAATCCTGAAGATAAAGAACAACATTTTGATAAAATTTTGAGCAGAAAAAGTCTATGAACACATCTTTCACAAACTTATGTTAAGAGACATTTTTATAAGAGTTATTCCGGTCTGGTTCACAATTATATTCAACTGTTAGTTACATAAGTTAATTAGAACAAATAAATAAAAAAAAATATTACATTTGAGCCGGGAAGAACATTTTCTTTCACACACGTATTGACACAGACATTGTTAATATTTAGTAATTTCTTACAAAATGGGTCATCAAAACAACAAAAGGGTTTGCAAATCTATTTCTAGATAGATCAATAGTCGCATACTGTGTTCCGCCGCAAAGAAAGCCCTTTGAATATGCCCCTAGTAAGGTCGTGGTCATTGTCAGTGCCTTCTATCTGCATAATCCTACACTATCTAACGCAAATTAACGTCCAAATACGTGATACGTTCAATAGTTAATTGTATAGATGTTGTCCCAAGAAACTTTTTAAACCGAAATACTATCTTATATACGCTTTGGTAAGGGTTACAAATGTAACCTGGATAATAGCAAGGAGGCGTCACATTTTATACAAGTTTGACTTTTCGATTTGACAGGCAGAATTTGTAGCAACAATGTCTTTTGAGCTTAGAGTCGTGGGTCAATTCTATACGAAACAATCTTCGGATGAACAAAAAGTGTTTGTTCCTTGTTTGACTATTTACTTCTATGATTTACACACATTTTCACGAGAACTTAACTTACGTTACAGCCAAACATACGGCGTAGGTCTCAACGTATTTTAGCAGAATTTACCAGCACTTCATTGATTTATAATTCCACGCGAACGAGGCCACGGGCACAACTTGTAAATACATAATGGCGAAAATGTGTGAGGAATAAACAGCGACGCCTAACCCAATAATATGTTAAACAATAGTAATGTTAAGGGCGTTTTAATTTGCGTCCAGATCCATACCAAGTATCAGCCCACACAAAAAACACAAGAGTAGAAGATGATCAAGAAATATAATTTTGATTACGCAAGAGAAAGAGCTACAATTTTGTATTTCAAAACGTAAGTGGAAGTACGCTTCTCATTGACGTTTGCATTTTTCAATTGTATCAATTTTACTTTATTTATACTCTTTATGAATACCGCCGAAAGCAATGAAGGGTTAACATTATCAAAAACAGATCAAAAAGACACTAAAATAACTAGCCGTCTCAGCCCGGTCATCCAACCCTCAACCGCCTCTGGCAAAAATGCCGCGGTCTCTTTAGCATGCGTCGCAGGCCTCGCAAAAATGTTCGCTCCGCATTCCGGACCAAACACCGCTACAGACTAGGTAAAGACCTTATTTACATGTAACAACGGCAAAAATTTACGTAGAGATATACTCCACCTATCCTCAATGACGGGTTAATATTCCAACATAACCAAAGACCGATTAAAAACGCTAACTATCGAAGCTCGGTCATTTAACCCTCAAGCCTCTGGGAAAATGCCTCGGTTTCTTAATTATTTACATCTAGTTATTAGTCTTCATTATTACTCTTATAAAATTGAATACATCAACATAACGATACCGTTTAAAAATCACAACAATTATCAAAATAACTATCGCAACCCGGTCATCCAACCCCGAAGTTGCCAGGCAAAAATGCTGCGGTCTTTGCCTTGCAAAAATGAAGTCGCGCTGGGCATTCCGCGCCCGCTCCGCATTCCGGACCGAGCACAGCTTCGGACTCCTCAACAGATATGCGGGCCATGCTCGGAATCCCATGAAGGGTATAAACAAAATGTTCACGAAAGCTAACAGTTCAGATATGACGATATGAGTCTCGTAAAATTGGAATGCTGATATTGGTTCGTACGGTACATGTTACTATAATGTGATCACCCTTAGTGTCTAGAGGTGCACTAAGCGCAAATGTCATAAAAGCCTTGGTCGCAGAGCGGCGATATAATCGGTGGCAGGTTCCTAATATACAGTTTTCCATTAAAATATACAAAGATGATCACTGCAGTTGATTTTCGACACTGTAACATCCTGATTGTGAATCCCATCACCAAAAATTACTAGTGTAACTACATCGCCGCTGCGACCAAGGCTTTTATGACACGCGTGCTTAGTGTATCGCACCTCAGGTGCAAGAATCCGTACTTTTTAGTAAACCTAAACAGGGAATATGGTTACAAAAATAAATTGAACTTGACTTCGCGCCGAAAGCCCATTAGTAATCGAATCATTATAACAAACCTGTATCTGGAACATGGATATCGTGTCGTCTAACATCTGCACCCTGACGGCGAGCATCTTGCCGCCCTTCTTCGGCGTTGCGGGCGGCGTGCGCGACCCGCCGCCGGCGCCGTCCACGCCCGCTGGCGTGCTCGCCGAATGGTGCATCCGGCCTGGGTGTATGAAATCAGGATTAGTTAACAGATACATGCATATTCATAAACGGGCGCGCTGGTTTTGTGGTCAGAGACCCTGGTCGTAGCCAGGGTCCGACGGTAACCGAGAGGTCGGTCCGATAACCGTCCGGTCGGTAACCGAGGGTCGTGGGTTGCAATCCCGATAGGGGCAAATGTTTGTGTGATGAACATCGGCATTTGTACTCAAGTCATGGATGTTTATAAAAAGTATTTTAGTATGTCTATCCATTCCCTAGCTTGCATAGTACAAGCTTCGAGCTTAGTTTTGGCTGGTATTTGCATATTACATATATAATTGAAAATATCAGCATTCAGCAATGATAAATTAAGAATATCCTGTATATTATGACTATGACCTACTGAATAGCACTTTACATTAGCACAAATTGCATGATATTAAAATGGTAATGAATATGCAATGTTTGCATTTCAATGCTTTTACTACAGATTCTAATTAATGTTATCATAGGTACTTACACACAGGACCCACCAAAAACAAGCACAGTATAAATGTTATATTAGCAGTAAGAACAAGGGGGTATTTAGTATGTTTGTTTAATCAGAAAAATTATGTTTGTTATGTTTTGCACATCTCTTACAGTCAAATGTGTAATAAATTTAAGTTAAATAGTCACATTAGGTGCCAATAAATCAGTATTTTGCCAATTCGGACAGCTCTGGTCAGCTAATCCCATTTGTTCTTATTAACTTCAACTCTGAGCATTAATTGCCAATGCGATTTATAAATGGCAAATGATAGGTGTTATATACTGATGTTTATAATGATCAAAAACATACGAGACTGTTTCTCCATTATGGAAGTCTTCAGGATTGTATCCAGTGGTAAGTTGTTTCAGTCATGTGTTAGCTGAGGCAAGGTATAAAACATATTTTTATAAAATCTATTATATTATATATTTATTTTCTAAAGCAAGTCTTCAGTAAAATACAATAAACATGATAGAATACTTTGTATCATACCAATGAATAACAAAGGTCTTGAATTCAAAGATTTTTCACTAGATTATGAAGGAAATTGTTTTCTTTAATTTCTTATTGTATTCATGTAAAAAAATTAACTAGCATTTCCTGCAGGAAAATTTCTAACATTGATTTAAAATATTCCAATAGGTAAATATATCCTATTTCTGTGAATATTTTGTAGTTCAATGATTTTTCGCTTGCCCTGTTCCCTTGTATCTGGGGTTGGTGCAATACATTGACTTTTCCATATAGGCCTATCTTTCGTCATCGAGTCATTCTTCCCTTTTTCACTCATTTCATCTATTACACAATCCATCCATCTTTTCAATATTTTGTAGGTAATTCATATAAACATTTTATAAGTAGAAAACAAATGCTAACAATTTTATTTACTCACCAGGCAAGGTGTGATATCCAATCGTGGACAGATGTCCCGTGGAGTTACAGCTACCGGGTGGTAGGTCGGATTCCATCATGCCGAGCTCTCTTCCCCTTGTTTCAATTTAAAACACTCCTCAGCGTTTGTTAGTTTCATCGTTGTAATTAATTTAGGCATTTATTGCTTCTCCTTTTGCTTCTGTGTCTTAAATTGCCTGTTACCAAAAACATTATCATTTAAAAATGCCCATATTATTTAAAGCACTATTTTTATCACTTTTTTACTGATTTATTACATGTGAAGTAGACATGGAAATGGATGAAAACATGACTTTAATTTAACTTTTCAAAATGTTGAAATAGTGAAATGGAACTTCATAATTTGACTGATTCATAGGTATTGTCCTTAGTCACAAAAATTACTTGTTTTATAAAAAAAAATTAAATAAGATATTACCTAAATAAAATTGTATGTTATTAACTATATATTTTTTTATTATTAAATTGTTTCTTAACAAACTGTTAGTTTTATAATATTTATATATAATATGAGCATAAAATTAATAGGTCTGAAATTTGTATTCTGTTAAATATAAAATGTTAAAGCTTTGAAATTGTAAAATTAATGTTGAATATATAAAATTAATGTTTATGTTATTTTCAAGCAGGCTGGCAAACGGTGTCTAAAGATTGAATTTATCTATTGATGGTCAAGGAACTTCTACCTGTTCCACTATTTGACATTTAGAAGCCTTCCTGACACCCACTCACTGCAATCAGTCAGCTTATTCACTAAATAAATAAAACAACCACTAAAAAATAGCACTGAACTCAGTTATCACTTGGGTATCATCAATCTTCAATTAATAAAAATTTGCAACAAGAACCGGCGGCGCCCTACTTTACACCCTTAGACATAAATAGTTAGCTTCAATGCATTAACCAGAATATAGGTCAACGGAGGTGTGCCCGGCCGCTACGAGAGAGACAGACGCACTGCCTCCACCGGTCGCGGCGCATCAGAATCTAATAAGAGCCTTGCAAATTTAATTATTACGTCTACACTACGCCTTTCACTGTAGCGAATTGTAAAATAGCACACATGCCTCCATTAATCGTAGCGTACATCCACAAACAAACATACAACATCGCTATAAACACATCTTACTTTTCCAGCGCAGATCAGATGAATGGGAGAATCGACGCAACGTAATCCCAACTCCCGTCTTGTCAACACTCAGTCATTGATTTAACTGGGAATGAAGCACTTTCACGTTAACACTATTTATCACTGGTACAAACTAGCCTCTGTCACCGATTAATCTTCCGCACTTTTCTCAGTTATCATTTTTTCTCGTAAAATAATTACACTGAATACACTTCACACACCCAAAAACGTCTATACGCCATATTTATTTACCTGGCTTGTCTTGCCAACAACAAAAAATATACAACGTTTAATTTAGGGGGCCGATTCTGTAGAAAAGTCACGGAAAAAATCATCGAAAACAAATCCATGAAAACTTCATGGTTAAAGTTGAAAATACATTTAATTAATGTAATAATTTTAAAGTAAATATTGCCATATTGTTATGTATCCTTCAGAATATAGATCCCAGTTTTTTAAATCATTGTTATTTATTCAAATAAATGTAAGATTCCCTTATCTAAAAAAAGGATTCATAATTTAAACAGAAAGAAGATAATCGTTTTTATTATTATTAGGCTCAAGTAAGTATAGGCAATCTTTCTTTATTATACTTTATTTAATTACCAAAGAGACAGACGAACTTATTAGTTTAAAACTTATGACTAAAAATTAAATGTGTAAGTTATAAAAGTTGTCCCTAGGAGTGGTGTGTGTGTGTGACTGTATGTCCATGTATGTACGTAACACGAAATGCACAAAGGCACTAAAAAAAATTATTACTGTGTCATGGATGGAGCATTGAAATTAAAAAAAAAACTTTTAAACAGACTTTGAAGTGGTTTGAATGAGGATTCGAAGACTTGTCAAGTCTTCCTTCCAAGTTAAAGGTGTTATTGTGACGAGGACTGAGTATTGTTTCCATGTTAATTCTGTAGCTATGTATTCTTTTCTTAAGGATTTATTATACGAAAATTAAAATGTTGTTCATAACTTTCTATTAGTACTTTTTAACTTTGAAAAAAGTTTATCTATAAATAAATAAAGGGTGAATAAAATCGAATCCAAATGTTCAAATTGCAAGTTGTAAGAGATTTTGTGTACGTGTAAGTTTTATCAGCGAAGCGACCTGCATGTGTACTATATTTCTGCGTTCTTTTCAGATAGCAGCTCCAAAGATGTTTTAATTATTCCGCGAGCGACTCTACCTACAGTTGGAAATAAAATTTCACTTTTCTTGCCACAATGAAAAAATATGTTTAACAGAATTGCCTCCTTTATATTATCTGTGGTAAATGTCAAATAATGTCAATGTTCAATCTATGTCAGAAAAAAAATTGTGACTTATTTGATCTGTGGTTTTGTGGTGTTGTGGGTCGTGTTTATAAACTTTCTTTCTGATTACGTGAATAATTTGAACAATTAATCAATTTATTGTTCTATAATGAGTACATTTTGGAAGTGTTTTGTAGAATATTTTGTATAGAAAATGGAAACGACGCCGCTTATAGCGCGACCTAAAAAGAAATCCTTATGGTCAAGGTAGGTCTCAAATCTCCATCTGCATAATAAAAACATGCATAGTTCTTTGTCTAATAAAACACAGTAATGCAACAATTTATTATTGTTTGTTGAAGGTTTCTGTTCTCGAGATTCCAGAAAAAAGAGTTGACATCTAGAGTTGTTTATTTGGGGCAACTACCAGAGGAAGAATTTCCCCAAAATTATGTCTGCAATCAAGTAAGTAGATATGACCCAATTCTTTAAGTCCGATGAATTTTGATGTTTTTTTTTAAATATTGTTATTGTGAAGTAACAAAAGTGTTAAATTAAATTGTTGTTGTGAGTATTATGGGTAGTCTCATAGGTTTCAGTTTCAAAGGAGATCTGGCTAGCTTCTTGAATCCAATGATTGTAACAAATACTTTATTAAATTTATTAAATACTTTCTTTTTCTGCTCTACAGTTTTATACAAAACAAGTAACCGTAATACTTTAACTTAACAAAAAAAATCTTATTCAATATCTTTGTATGTATAAAAACAAATATTACACAGTAATATAACTAATTATTATTACAGAAATACAACATCATCACATTCCTGCCGCTGGTGCTGTTTGAGCAGTTCCGCTTCTTCCTCAACTTGTATTTCCTAGTGATGGCCGTGAGCCAGTTCATACCTAGTATTCGCATCGGATACTTATACACATATTGGGGACCACTCTGCTTTGTGTTAGCAGTTACATTATTCAGGGAAGCTATTGACGATTTCAGAAGATATAGGTAAGTTTAAAATTTAAGACATGAGCAGATGAGATATTTCCTTTGCTCTCCCCTTTCTAAACATTTCAATTGCAGATTATTATTGAACTGATTAGGAATGCGCTCAATTTATTTATACATCATTATAATTTGAATCAAAACTACATTTATATTGTAGTTTTATATGTTTCCTATATACCTGCATAGAAGTATTATTAATTTTTTAAATATAATTTATTTGAATGTGCTTTTCTATTTTATTATTTATTCAATCAGACGAGACAAGGAAGTCAACCGACAGCGTTATGAAAGGATAGTCCTTGACGCCCCAGTAGATGGTTATAGACCTTTCGTCACAGAACGGGTAGCAGCGTCAGCTTTACGTGTCGGTGACATTGTGATGCTGCATAAGGGTCAGAGAGTACCTGCTGATATGATTCTCCTAAGGACTAATGAGACAATGGGAACTGTGTTCATACGTACAGACCAGCTTGATGGAGAGATTGATTGGAAGTTACGGTGAGTCACACTATTTGTTAACTCCTTGATATTGTACGATTTATGTTATTTTCAGATGAAAAAAATTGGTTTTATAAATTGTGACAGGATCTCAACTCAAACAACTTTTGTTACAAAGGAAAGTTTGGGGAATTAATAACTTGCCTGGTTATTTATAATTTGGATGATTGTTTGACTACATTGAAGGCGGTCATTGCCTTGTTGTATATTTATTGGTTGAAATTGAATCCTATTAGGTGCCACCGAGAAATAATCTAGTTACATCTAGATGTGAAAGTATACTACTTTCTCTTTTTGACTATTCAACCAAGACAGTTTGTATGGTCGGCGACAGATTCCAAAGCATCAATTTGTCATAATAATAAAAGTTTTTAATAATTGTGTGCATTTAATATTTTTTTAACTGAACAGCCAGCAACAAAATTAGATAAGACTAAGATCAGTAAAGCAGTAGTTTCGCATTGTTTGGGGTGATCGTAAAAGTTAATTAACTTATTCTTTTCGGTAATTAAAACGGCGTCTTTAACCGTTGTGGTAAGATGCGTTGAACCATTGTACATGTCTACTAAAGTTGTTTAGATACTCTGGTTGGCGTATAAAGATCACTCGGAGGCGGAAATATGGCTCTCAGGAATTGAATCCGTGATATTATTTTTCCGCACTAACAACTTAACAGTTTACACTAAGCGTGAAGTGGCGTGAACCGGGTTGTGAGGTCATTATCCCACTATAATTATTATTATAAATAAGATGGAAAAGTACTGTCTAAATAGTCGTATAATCGTCTTCTACTGTAAATAAATGCGTTTTTATTACGTATGGAAGTCATATAATTATTTAATCACCGAGTTATGTTAAAATTATATTGATGAGGTCAATAGATCGAATCTCGACCTCGACGTTTACCCTATGGGTTTTCTTGCTTGGTGTTGACGAAAAATCGTGAGAAAGTACTTTAGTTATGGATTACCGTGGCCTGATAACCGCGCTGTAATCCCTACTAATATTATAAATGCGAGCAACTCTGTCTATCTGTTTGTTACGCTTTCCCGCTTAAGCCTCTCAACTGATTTTGATGAAATTCGGCACAGACAATTTTAAGACCCTAAAAAAACATGGTCTACCTTTTATTGCAAAAAAAAGATCTGAAATCCGAACGAAGTCGCGGGTGGCCGCTTGTATCAAGGTGAAATAGCACTACTTGGGAATAAAGTGCCCGGAAAACCCAGTTTAAATCACTAACAGGAATCATTAGCGAAAGAATATAGCCCGCAATAACAATAATAAGGAAATCGTCGCGCTTATCACTTCAGCCGCAGTAATTACAGAAGCATTAGTCACAAACGTAGCTCAAATACAAATACAATAAATAATATCGATAAGTCAACTGATGAATGGATGTCTCTGTACTGTGCAGTTTTATCTCTTGCTGGTGGTGTTTGTAGTTTTGCCTCTTTTTGTAACGTTTCGTTCAGGGATGTTACGGAGCTTCGACTCCGACTCCGTTAAGTCGGAACTTCCGATTAATATTACACCTTCGGTTCCGACTTCGGTTCCGATACTTTTCAGTCGGAGGTTGAATCGGAGGTCGAAGCATAATAAATATCGGTGACGGCCTGGGTCGACCGTTCTGAACAGGTTTATCCATGTCGCGCGGACCTCCCCCGACTCCTGCTCGTGCGTTCTGTCGTCTATTATTTTTTCACTTATTAGTTTGTTAACTGCCTCCGTGGTGTAGTGGTTAGAGCGCTGCTCAAAAACTACGAAATCCGAGGTCGTGAGTTCGAATCCCGCGGGGAACACTTTCACTTTGTGTTGGTTTTCCCAGTTTGGTTAGAACATTGCAGGCTTGAATCACCTGATTGTCCGATAAGAATGATTATTCCGTGCTTCGGACGGCACGTTAAGCCTTCGGTCCCGACTATGATCCAACTGGTGTGGTTTCCCTTGTGGTTACGGAGGTCAGACAACAGTCGCTCCATTGTAATAACCAGGCTTGTCAATTCAGGATCATAGTCGCAGCGTACCCTGGGCTCGAAGGCAATGGCGCTAGGATGATGATGATGAGTTTGTTACGCACGCGACACGTTCTCAAGGTTATTTATCGTGCCCCCCAGGCTCCGTGGCTAGTGAACAACTTTTTAGTGGAGCTGGTCTTATCTACAACTCGTTAAGAAATAGATTGGACGGAGACAAAGCTTCAAAACTTTTGTTAGTGAAAGTAATACACTTCTTTTGGAATCGATTAATTCGATTTAATTTATTAATTATTTGAAATCTTGCAAGTAATTTTGTTTTTTGTTTGTTTAATTTTATAATTTCACTTATTTTTTCATATTTATTTCCTTGCGTTTAATTAATAAAATAAATGAAAAAGGGTAAACTATATTTTGTCCTTAAATAAAATATCTCTCTACTGCCACTACTTCTGACCCTGCCTCCGCCTCCGGTTCCGACTCCGACTCCGGTTCCGACTCCGACTCCGACTCCGACTCCGAAAAATAAAATCAAAAAACTCCGACTCCGACTTCGATTCCGATATGACACCTCCGTTACATCCCTAGTTTCGTTCCATCGGATGTTTTTATAGGGTTGGCAGCGCACTTGTAAGATTTTTGAACGCTTAGAATACTTTTGCGAGTGGGTCCAAAATATGGTAAGGTTTTTGAATGCTTTCGTAAAATAGTTTTGGAATAAGGTCTAACAACTGGTTACGATTCTTGCTTTGGGTTCTTTGGCAGATCTTCTATAATCCATCTGAGTCGTCTCATCTTTATTAATATAGTTGAATGGTAATATTCCGGATATTAGAATGATAGCAAGAATTTACACAATCGTTACATTTGAAAACGATTTGAAAAATCGCAGGAGTTCATATTATATGTAGTAGAAATGCGAACATGTTTTATGGAAATATCCGTCAATTGACTAAGCAGTCATGTTCGTCCTAGGTAGGTAGAGTATAGGGACATGGACATACGAATGATACATCCGACTTTCAACGTCGCTAGTAGTTGCAACAAGGGGAGTTATTAAATCGCGCTGACCTTTAACGATCAAGGCCTTCAGTAGTTGTTCATACAGCGAAACGCACAACTACCACTAGGCAACTATTAGCTAATATTTGACCAGTCTACAATTCCTCGCCGGTCGTTTACGCATAACCAAACCAGTTAAGTAATAAATAGAACCGGCCATTTGAGAGTGGGCGATGACCTTGATCTTGACTTTTGAAAATGTACTTTTTATCATTAGTTCTAATGAACTTGATCTTTTAATCTTATTTGCGAAACTGAGATATATGTTCTTGTTGTTTTTTTAAATAATCGCATTTTTTCTTACCTATACAAATGGCTGAATGCCAAAAATCCACGCAAAATTCGTATGAAATTATCAAGAAATGATTAATTAATGTTCATTAATACTACTAATTTGCACTTGTTCTATTTTCACGGCTGCATAATTTTTCCTTGAAAGAATAGGTACATTTTGAGAAACACTAATAATGGTTTTAGCGAAAAGGGAATATCAGCCATAATAGCTTTGTAGGGAGGAGGAATCCGATTTGAAGGTTTTTTTTTTAATTCGACCCTACCCAACGCAATTCGTACGAGGAATCTGTGCTCGGGAACTAAGAAATATTCTACAATGTTTATTACTATTTATCAAAACTGGGCTAGGGGCACTGGGCACATGGGCTTTAAACCTCTTGTTTGGTAAACGTGGGGCCCACAGACCAGGTTCTGTCGATCGCGGGGCCCTGGGCACGTGCCCTTGTGCCGCGCCGGCCGTGCCGGAAAGGCGGATCACAAACGTGAGAGACGTTATATGAGAAGAGCCCCAGCATATTTATATATTGGTGCTCCATTCTCCAGAATACCCCTCCCGTCGACGCAGAAGCTGCCGACAGACGCTCACTTGCTCGACATCAACGCCAAGATATGGGTTGAGAAGCCGGAGAAGGACATCCACTCGTTCATCGGCACGTGCACGCGGCTCGATGAAGAAGAGAGTGACTCGTTGGATATCGAGAATACGCTGTGGAGCGGCTGCGTCGTCGCCTCCGGGCAGGCTACTGGTCTCGTCATATATACAGGTACGTTATGTTAACAATATACTCTATAAGATGTACGTACGTATATCTATTGCCAAAGCCAATACACGTAAAGTGGCTCAAATTATTTGGCTCCTTAGATGGCAGCTTGGTTAGGGAGAGTAATGGCGTGTGGCGTGCGATATTAGATAAGAGCAGTTCTTTTTTATTACACGTCTTACTCACAATGCTCCGTACATTAAAAATTAAGATATAAATCCAAACATGATTTATCAGCTGGTACTAGTAAATTTCAAAAATATGTTTAGAATGATAAAGTGAGAAACATCACCATGAACTAAAGTACTTCTAACGCCATCTATCGGTGTTCGTAAGAACTTTTCACACCTTCTTGATTCCTTCAGGTAGCGAAACCCGCAGCGTGATGAACAATGCCGTACCACGCTCCAAGGTCGGGCGGCTGGATCTGCAGGTCAATAACTTGACGAAGGTCCTCTTCGTGGCGACAGTGTTCATATCAGTTATGCTGATCGTGCTGAAGGGCTTCAACGGGCCCTGGTTCGGTTTCCTGTTCAGATTCGTACTGCTGTTCTCTTACATCATTCCTATTAGGTGAGTCCCTATATTAAACTAACTTGCAAATAAGCTTGATAATAAAAATGTCTAAATAGCTGCCACTAAAGTCCATTTCAGCTAAGATGATCCATGTGACAGGTGTACTTCTAATACGAAATGAATATTAATATACAATAAGATAGTTTTCGTATTTCTTTAGAATAGCGTTGATTTTCCTTTGAAGACAATCCGTTCTCGGGATCATCTTAACTGAAATGAACTTTAATAGAATTATTACCTAACTGCGTCGTCGGAGACAGTTTAGTTGCAGGCAGTAAATTTCAAAAGCCGTAGGGCAATAAAATACGTAAGAACTTGTCCGTAATGCAGTTGAGAAACAATGTTATAGGTTTCTGTGTTACTTAAAAACTAATATAGTTATCATAGCTTTCTAGGAGTTTACAATTAAATTCCTTTATCTTTGTTTCTAGCTTACGAGTGAACTTAGACATGGGCAAAGCGTTCTACTCATGGACAATCCAACGCGACAAGAAGATAGAAGGCACGGTGATGAGGTCCACGACTATACCTGAGGAACTGGGGAGGGTCCAGTACCTCCTAGCTGATAAGACCGGGACATTGACGAAGAATGAGATGGTGTTCCAGAAACTGCATTTAGGGAATGCGCTGTTTGACAAGAATAACTTTCATGAGGTACGTCCCATTTGTGTTATTTGTAAGTGAAAATTGTTAGGTAACTGAGTGTTAAGTCTTAATTGATGAAAGTTTTTAGGGATCTGTCGAATCTCCGAGAAAAGAAACTGGAGGTATTGAGTAGGTAGTACAAATAAGCACAAAAGGGTCCTACGGGACAAACTTAACTAATAATAGGCAGTGGACTCTTAAGTGTTGTATTATATTGCCAAAACAAAGAAGGGAACTGCGTCCGAAGGCTTCACGTTACATTGGTGGAGTGCTTGAAGGACGTCGGCGCTCCCGCACGCCCGCGCTGGCTCCGGCAGAGCCGAATGTAGCTGACGCCGTTTCAGGAAGAACTTGCTTCAACACAAATATTTATACACGTTTCTTACTACTTATTCACGTTTACGGGAGCTTACCTAGTCAGAGCTGAATGAGGCAAAACCAAGTGCGTCTTTCAATCATGTCCTCCTATGATTTGTTGTTGTCTATAGAACACAAGCAAAAATAAACCAAATAACATGTTCCTGTAGGTCGAAGCTCTGCTAACCCAATACGTTACAAACGACGCGTCGTCGCTGCCGACGTCCCCGCAGGGCGAGGGCTCGGCCCTGGCGCCGACTCCGCGGCAGGTGTGGCAGTGCGTGCTCGCCATCGCGCTCTGCCACAACGTCACGCCGGTCTACGAGCTGGAGGAGAGGCAGGTGGACGACTCGCAGTCGGGTGAGTGTGTGACGCGGCGTCACTGCCGACGAGTCCGCTGGGGGGGGGGGGGGGGGAGGTGTCAGGATGTAGTGTGCTTCACGCGTTTGCCCAGAACGAGAAGCAAAATCTACAGGTGCGCCAATGCAGCTGACGCACATGGGAATCCGTCCGACGTCCGCATCAAATCCGCATCCGCGGATGTGAATTTCTGATAATACGCATCCGCGGATGTGAACTTCTAATAATCCGCATCCGCGGATGTGAACTTCTAATAATCCGCATCCGCGGATGTGAACTTCTAATAAATCCGCCGATGTCTCAATTTTTGCATCCGTAAAAACCCTGCTTTGATTCGTCTACTCCGCAGCTTTTCCGCAAGCTCTCTATCCTTTTGTTGCTTTAATAAACGCCATCTAGCGGAACCTAGATTTCCTTTAATCTGTTGAAATATGATTCCAATCGCCAACACAATGGTAATTTCCTTCCACCAGACATGGCGTCGTCGGTGGTGTCGGAGAGCTGCG
Source organism: Nomophila noctuella (assembly GCA_958496325.1). Taxonomy (NCBI): domain Eukaryota; kingdom Metazoa; phylum Arthropoda; class Insecta; order Lepidoptera; family Crambidae; genus Nomophila; species Nomophila noctuella. The sequence continues at coordinate 14,234,802 of OY292483.1, read as the reverse complement.
GTGGCGCGGTGCCGCAGCAGCAGCTGTGCGACTACCAGGCCGCCAGCCCCGACGAGGTCGCGCTCGTCAAGTGGACCGACATGGTGAGAACAACTGTTTAGGGTTCGACTACTCAATTCAAGTGAGGCCTAAACGAGATTGCTAACCTCAGTGTTACGTGTCGTGCGCTCTTGTAAAGTGGGCGGAGTTTGACTATTGACTATTGTCATCATGTTACTATTCTACAGTGGGGCGTGGCAATATGACAACTGCTGTTTAGGGTTCGAAGACTCATTGAAGCGAGGCTTAAAAGAGATGACTGACTTCAATGTTACGTGTCGGACGCTCTTGTAAAGTGGGCGGAGTTATCCTGTTACACGAAGAATATTGTTTCCTGATCTTGTTAGGTCCATACTTGAACGTCACGTCCACGTTCCGTCCGATGGCTAGACATTATCATCAAATTGATAGGCTTTTTATTAATTTATTATTTTATATTTAATTTTCAGATGGGCGTTTCCCTGTACCGAAGAGACTTACATAATATTTCATTAAAGTTGCGAGCCGCTAATGAAATTATGCAGTTCAATATTCTTCAGATATTCCCCTTCACCAGCGAGAGTAAAATGATGGGCATCATAGTTCAGGTAAATAAAATAGATAAATTTATTAATTGCTTGCTCACGGAGAACACGCGAGCGTGTGCGTGGGCCCGCGGTGCACGTCCGTGTCAACATGAATATTTCATTAAAGCATACTATTACATTATGTGTATTGATTTTATGTTGAATTACATCGTTGTGGTGGCGCTCGCTAGTCGACGTGTTTTAACCCTTAGTTCGCTTACTTCTCACATATTTAAATTGTATCCTGTGGGGGCCACCGGCGTCGAACGCGGCAAGTCTACAAAAATTATGCCGGTGACGGCTTTTTGCGGCGCATAGCCCGTGTGCGGGGATATTATTCAGCCGGCATAGTAATTTCTTCTTATTTTCATGGACCCGCCTGAGTTACTGTGTATACCGTGATTCTACAAATGTGAAGTGTTTCCAATTTTCATATCGGCAGGAGGAGGGCACGGAGGAGATCCGGTACGTGGTGAAGGGCGCGGACGTGTCGCTGGCGCGGCTGCTGCGCTCGCCGTGGCTGCGGCCCGAGTGCGCGCGCCTCGCCGCCGACGGGCTGCGCACGCTCGTCGTCGCGCACCGCACGCTCACCATGGACGAGTACCTGGCGTTTGAGGTACGTCACATGGCAGGCGGTGTCATATAGCAGGAGGTAAGCATGTACGTGGCGCTGGCGCGGCTGCTGCGCTCGCCGTGGCTGCGGCCCGAGTGCGCGCGCCTCGCCGCCGACGGGCTGCGCACGCTCGTCGTCGCGCACCGCACGCTCACCATGGACGAGTACCTGGCGTTTGAGGTACGTCACATGGCAGGCGGTGTCATATAGCAGGAGGTAGGCAGGCACGTGTCGCTGGCGCGGCTGCTGCGCTCGCCGTGGCTGCGGCCCGAGTGCGCGCGCCTCGCCGCCGACGGGCTGCGCACGCTCGTCGTCGCGCACCGCACGCTCACCATGGACGAGTACCTGGCGTTTGAGGTACGTCACATGGCAGGCGGTGTCATATAGCAGGAGGTAGGCAGGCACGTGTCGCTGGCGCGGCTGCTGCGCTCGCCGTGGCTGCGGCCCGAGTGCGCGCGCCTCGCCGCCGACGGGCTGCGCACGCTCGTCGTCGCGCACCGCACGCTCACCATGGACGAGTACCTGGCGTTTGAGGTACGTCGTGACAGGCGGTGTCATATAGCAGGAGGTAAGCAGGTACGTGTCGCTGGCGCGGCTGCTGCGCTCGCCGTGGCTGCGGCCCGAGTGCGCGCGCCTCGCCGCCGACGGGCTGCGCACGCTCGTCGTCGCGCACCGCACGCTCACCATGGACGAGTACCTGGCGTTTGAGGTACGTCGTGACAGGCGGTGTCATATAGCAGGAGGTAAGCAGGTACGTGTCGCTGGCGCGGCTGCTGCGCTCGCCGTGGCTGCGGCCCGAGTGCGCGCGCCTCGCCGCCGACGGGCTGCGCACGCTCGTCGTCGCGCACCGCACGCTCACCATGGACGAGTACCTGGCGTTTGAGGTACGTCGTGACAGGCGGTGTCATATAGCAGGAGGTAAGCAGGTACGTGTCGCTGGCGCGGCTGCTGCGCTCGCCGTGGCTGCGGCCCGAGTGCGCGCGCCTCGCCGCCGACGGGCTGCGCACGCTCGTCGTCGCGCACCGCACGCTCACCATGGACGAGTACCTGGCGTTTGAGGTACGTCGTGACAGGCGGTGTCATATAGCAGGAGGTAAGCAGGTACGTGTCGCTGGCGCGGCTGCTGCGCTCGCCGTGGCTGCGGCCCGAGTGCGCGCGCCTCGCCGCCGACGGGCTGCGCACGCTCGTCGTCGCGCACCGCACGCTCACCATGGACGAGTACCTGGCGTTTGAGGTACGTCACATGACAGGCGGTGTCATATAGCAGGAGGTAAGCTGGTACGTGTCGCTGGCGCGGCTGCTGCGCTCGCCGTGGCTGCGGCCCGAGTGCGCGCGCCTCGCCGCCGACGGGCTGCGCACGCTCGTCGTCGCGCACCGCACGCTCACCATGGACGAGTACCTGGCGTTTGAGGTACGTCGTGACAGGCGGTGTCATATAGCAGGAGGTAAGCAGGTACGTGTCGCTGGCGCGGCTGCTGCGCTCGCCGTGGCTGCGGCCCGAGTGCGCGCGCCTCGCCGCCGACGGGCTGCGCACGCTCGTCGTCGCGCACCGCACGCTCACCATGGACGAGTACCTGGCGTTTGAGGTACGTCGTGACAGGCGGTGTCATATAGCAGGAGGTAAGCAGGTACGTGTCGCTGGCGCGGCTGCTGCGCTCGCCGTGGCTGCGGCCCGAGTGCGCGCGCCTCGCCGCCGACGGGCTGCGCACGCTCGTCGTCGCGCACCGCACGCTCACCATGGACGAGTACCTGGCGTTTGAGGTACGTCACATGACAGGCGGTGTCATATAGCAGGAGGTAAGCTGGTACGTGTCGCTGGCGCGGCTGCTGCGCTCGCCGTGGCTGCGGCCCGAGTGCGCGCGCCTCGCCGCCGACGGGCTGCGCACGCTCGTCGTCGCGCATCGCACGCTCACCATGGAGAATATCTAGCTTTTGAGGTACGTCGTGACAGGCGGTGCCGTCGTGCGCATCGTCATATTGCTATATGACAATGCGCACGTCGGCACCGCCTCGCAGAAAGGCATATAAGGTCGCGGACGTGGCATCGACGGGCTTCGCACGCTCACTAGGGACGAATATCTGACTTTTGAGGTACCTACCTATACATGTAAAAAAGAACCGACCCCTAAAGTAAAATAAAGTACTTACTTTATTTTATTATTTAAACAACTTCTGAAGGTTGCAATTCCGCAACCGTGTAATTGACTTTTTATTTATTTCTAGGTTTTACTATTTTTTTTTTTTTATTAAATTTTAGCCAATGTGTAATCGTTGTCTTATTCCCCAGAGCGAGTACAAAGAGGCGCGACTGAGCGTGCAGAACCGGAACGAGCGTACCGCGGCGGCCCTGAGCAAGCTGCAGCACGGGCTGACGCTGCTCGGGCTCACCGGCGTGGAGGACCGCCTGGCCGACGACGTGCCGCGCACGCTCGCCATGCTGCGCCAGGCCGGGGTCAAGGTACACAGCATCATCACCATCATCATCATCACATGCAGTGACCCGCAGCGAGGTACCGCGGCGGCCCTGAGCAAGCTGCAGCACGGGCTGACGCTGCTCGGGCTCACCGGCGTGGAGGACCGCCTGGCCGACGACGTGCCGCGCACGCTCGCCATGCTGCGCCAGGCCGGGGTCAAGGTATACAGCATCATCACCATCATCACCATCATCATCACATGCAGTGACCCGCAACGAGGTACCGCGGCGGCCCTGAGCAAGCTGCAGCACGGGCTGACGCTGCTCGGGCTCACCGGCGTGGAGGACCGCCTGGCCGACGACGTGCCGCGCACGCTCGCCATGCTGCGCCAGGCCGGGGTCAAGGTACACAGCATCATCATCACCATCATCATCATCATCATCATCATCAACACATGCAGTGACCCGCAACGAGGTACCGCGGCGGCCCTGAGCAAGCTGCAGCACGGGCTGACGCTGCTCGGGCTCACCGGCGTGGAGGACCGCCTGGCCGACGACGTGCCGCGCACGCTCGCCATGCTGCGCCAGGCCGGGGTCAAGGTACACGGCATCATCACCATCATCATCATCACCATCATCAACACATGCAGTGACCCGCAACGAGGAACCGCGGCGGCCCTGAGCAAGCTGCAGCACGGGCTGACGCTGCTCGGGCTCACCGGCGTGGAGGACCGCCTGGCCGACGACGTGCCGCGCACGCTCGCCATGCTGCGCCAGGCCGGGGTCAAGGTACACAGCATCACCATCATCATCAACATCATCATCATCATCGTCGTCATCACCAGCATCATCATCATCCTCATCATCAACATCATCAATAATCATGATGATGTAAGAATATATTGTGAATAGTTCGGTCTCCTGAGTCCCCCCGACTTCCCCCTTGGTCAATGGGTACGCGTAGAGGTATTTTCATGAACGCTGATGCGTTGCCCTGTGTTTAATCGTTCACAGGCGGTTGCCTTTTTATGGGTATATCTCTCGCCTGCATCTAGCAGACTTTGAAGATAGATAATATTGATGAAACAAAAGGCACCTTTTTTGGTCCCTCTAAGCCTTAGCCCATACAGAAAATCGAAGCTAATATTTACACACAATTTATATCACGAACTTTTATTTACTACCTAAACAAATTCAAATTTGCAATACTATCTAACACTAAACGTCATTTACAGATATGGATGTTAACTGGCGACAAACTAGAAACAGCGCTGTGCATCGCTCGGTCGCTGCAGCTGGGCGGCGGGTCCAACTGGATCACCGCCGACCCCTGCAGCAGCCGCCGCGACGCGTACGACCTGCTGCAGGCGCTGAACGACCACCAGGGCGACATGGACCTAATCATTGAGGGGGAGACGCTGGAGGTAGGTGGAGTAGATATAGATGTTAGCTGGTGACAAGCTAGAAACAGCGCTGTGCATCGCTCGGTCGCTGCAGCTGGGCGGCGGGTCCAGCTGGATCACCGCCGACCCCTGCAGCAGCCGCCGCGACGCGTACGACCTGCTGCAGGCGCTGAACGACCACCAGGGCGACATGGACCTGATCATTGAGGGGGAGACGCTGGAGGTGGGTGGAGTAGATATGTAATGTATGTAAGATGGTGCTGTGCATCTCTCGGTCGCTGCAGCTGGGCGGCGGGTCCAGCTGGATCACCGCCGACCCCTGCAGCAGCCGCCGCGACGCGTACGACCTGCTGCAGGCGCTGAACGACCACCAGGGGGAAATGGACCTGATCATTGAGGGGGAGACGCTGGAGGTACGTGGAGTAGATATTGATGTAAGATGGCGCTGTGCATCGCTCGGTCGCTGCAGCTGGGCGGCGGGTCCAACTGGATCACCGCCGACCCCTGCAGCAGCCGCCGCGACGCGTACGACCTGCTGCAGGCGCTGAACGACCACCAGGGCGACATGGACCTGATCATTGAGGGGGAGACGCTGGAGGTGAGTGGAGTAGATATGTAATGTATGTTAGATGGCGCTGTGCATCGCTCGGTCGCTGCAGCTGGGCGGCGGGTCCAGCTGGATCACCGCCGACCCCTGCAGCAGCCGCCGCGACGCGTACGACCTGCTGCAGGCGCTGAACGACCACCAGGGCGACATGGACCTGATCATTGAGGGGGAGACGCTGGAGGTGAGTGGAGTAGATATGTAATGTATGTTAGATGGCGCTGTGCATCGCTCGGTCGCTGCAGCTGGGCGGCGGGTCCAGCTGGATCACCGCCGACCCCTGCAGCAGCCGCCGCGACGCGTACGACCTGCTGCAGGCGCTGAACGACCACCAGGGGGAAATGGACCTGATCATTGAGGGGGAGACGCTGGAGGTACGTGGAGTAGATATTGATGTAAGATGGCGCTGTGCATCGCTCGGTCGCTGCAGCTGGGCGGCGGGTCCAGCTGGATCACCGCCGACCCCTGCAGCAGCCGCCGCGACGCGTACGACCTGCTGCAGGCGCTGAACGACCACCAGGGGGACATGGACCTGATCATTGAGGGGGAGACGCTGGAGGTAGGTAAAGTAGATATGTAATGCATGTTAGACGGCGCTGTGCATCGCTCAGTCGCTGCAGCTGGGCGGCGGGTCTAGTTGGTTCTTGAGGGAGAGGCACTGGCGGTAGGTGGAGTAGACTTTTGATGCGTTTAGGAGTAGATTTATTATACACGTAGTCTTACTAGTGTGTGCGCATTAAATATGCCCATTTAACTTATATAACAATATAAGGGTGTTTCTGTTATATTTTGCTAGATGGCGTGAAGTAAATATAGAGTCCAACTTGACTGTGATTGGTCTATTTTATAGGGTAGTCAAAACACCATCAAAATGATAGGGCACATGTGGGGCACCCAGGCTCTGGTATGGGGCCCCCAGACGCAGGTATGGGGCCCCAATCGATCGCAGGGCCCTGGGCACGTGCCTATTGTGCCCAGTTGGAAAGAGGATTCTGTCTGAGTTAAAACCTCGATGAAGCAATTATTAATCGCTGTCTCGCATTTCAGGAGTGCCTTCGTTGGTGTGCAGACGAAGTGGTTTGCGTGCTGCAGCGTTGCAGCGGCGTGGTGGTAGCCCGTTGCTCGCCCACTCAAAAGGCGCGGGTGGCGAGGTTACTTCGTGCGCGGGGCTTGATCGTCGGCGCTGTGGGCGATGGCGGGAACGATGTTGCTATGATACAGGAGGCTGATATCGGTGAGTGTCGCTTGTGACGTATAACGGAGCTGCAGTGGCCTTGTGTTGCGTGTATATAAGAGATCGACAATCGACGTTTGGCAAGAACGCACACGCCTTGTAGTTCCGAATTGAACTAGTATAAACTCTTCCCTGCAGTAAACCAGTAGGAGGTCACTGCTTGCTTACACAAAAAGTTAAGAAAGAAGTGAAGAAGAGTTTTGCAGGTTTATTAATTCTTAAGTATAGTACTCGAGTACTTCGAATTTTATTTATAGTTCGCGATACATAGAGTCATCATCACCCTAGCGGTCGTCCCAGTCAATCCCACGGCTGTTGCCTCGGAGTCCAGGGTCCGCTAATTCGCGATACATAGAGTGTTGGTGGTGTATTTGGGTTTGACGCATTCCGTCCCATTCGCATTTGGTCACGAATTAAAAAATGGTCCCATTCGCATTCGGTCCCATTCGCATTTCGTCCCATTCGCATTCCGTCCCATTCGCATTTGGTCCCATTCGCATTCCGTCCCATCGCAAAATGGTCACACTGAGATAAAAGTTGTTTCAAACATTTTCAACCTACAAGTTGAACTATTGTTTCAAAAATGGAAGGCGGGAAAATAGAAACATTTGCTGGCGCCGATTTGTTTTGTATTTATTTGGTGGTATTAGGTGGGTCAAACAGCCATGCGCGGCCATGTCTTCCAGCGCTCTTTGACTTGTATGCTATCCCCAGGCGTGGGTATCGAGGGGCTGGAGGGTCGCGCGGCGTCGCTGGCGGGCGACGTGAGCGTGCGCTCGTTCTCGTGCCTGGCGCGCCTGCTGCTGGTGCACGGCCGCCGCGCCGCCATGCGCTCTGCCGCGCTGTGTCTCTTCATAGTGCATCGCGCTTATTGCCTTGAAATAAAGTCGATTATTGTTTGACAAATGCACCTGTCGCAAAACCCGTCCTCCAGCGCTCGTTTAACGTGACAGAAACTAGGACTCGTGTAATGTATTTTTATTGGGGTCCGCCGCGCTTTGCACATTCATAGTCCACCGTGCTGATTGCTTAGAACTAATTTCAGACTCGTCTTAGTGCTTGTACATGAAAGGTGCTCGCTAGTGGTGCGGCCGTGAGTACTGACGACGAAAGTACATAACTTTACGTATGTTTGAAATTCCGTGACCGTGACTGCGCCCGTATTCGAATGTTTAACGTGTTTCAAACCTTACGCGACGCAAACAATAACTCGCATTCGAGAGTCTGGAGGGCTACAGCGTCGCGGGCGCGGGTGCAAGTGTGGGCGTGTACGTACGGTTCAACGTACACTCTTGCATCATATACGTTTGAAAGCTTGTGCTCGCGGGTTCAACGTGTTTGAATCCTTACGTGACGCAAACTACAGTTGATATAATATCCCCAGGCGTGGGTATCGAGGGCCTGGAGGGCCGCGCGGCGTCGCTGGCGGGCGACGTGAGCGTGCGCTCGTTCTCGTGCCTGGCGCGCCTGCTGCTGGTGCACGGCCGCCGCGCCGCCATGCGCTCCGCCGCGCTGTGTCTGTTCGTAGTGCATCGCGCTTATTGCCTTGAAATAAAGTCTAATTTCGTGTAACAAGTGCACCTGCCGCATAATTCATCTTACTTGCCCACTGTCGATCAGTGCTCCTTTTACATGACAGGTACTAGGACTAGGGTTATGTATGTGTATTGCGGTCCACCGCGCTCTGCACGTTCATAGTAACCCGTGCTTATTGCCTTGGAATAAAGTCTGTTTTCTGAACTTGTCTTAATGCTTGTTCACGTAGGTACTCGCGAGCGCAGGCACGGGGCGGCCGTGTGTGTTGACGTGTGCTTACTTTACGTATGTTTGACATTCCTTGACAACAACAAACCACAAACACTTACGCCACGAAACAATAACTCGCTCAAGGTCCAGAGGGCAGTGCGCCGTCGTGCGCGACGTAGCACGGGCGCGCACGCGGGCGCGGTTGCGAGCGTGTGTGCTAATGTACATGTTATTGACGTGGGCGCTTGCGTATTCAATATGTTAAAATTTCGTGATCGCGGGTTCAACGTGTTTGAACCCTTACGCGACGTGAACTTCAGTTGATATAATATCCCCAGGCGTGGGCATCGAGGGGCTGGAGGGTCGCGCGGCGTCGCTGGCGGGCGACGTGAGCGTGCGCTCGTTCTCGTGCCTGGCGCGCCTGCTGCTGGTGCACGGCCGCCGCGCCGCCATGCGCTCCGCCGCGCTGTGTCTGTTCATAGTGCATCGGGGACTCATCGTGTCTACTATGCAGGTAAGGAAGCATCTTTTTTGTGAACACTTTCACTGCTCCTTCCTTAATTTTTTGTTAACTTATTCACTGGATTCTGAAATTATGTTAAATTAACTTCCATATTGTGTTTTTTTTGTTATTTACGCCACTGTTATATGTATACTTAATTAATTTAATACTAATTAAATGGCTGTATTCCTGGTTGGTGGATGGAACGTCGAGTTTCGTCTTAAAAATTAGTTATCATTCTCTCAAATTGCTCTTTAATCATTACCAACATGTTGATTCTGAGGAATCTCTCTGACCAATGGGGTGCAGTGAGTGATAAAAAAATCTTCGGCACGCCCCATGGTTAGGCACGGCACTGAATGGGTTAACTCATTTAAAGACTCTACGACTTTTACATATTATTATTTTCATTTATTTTGCAGGCTGTGTTCTCAGTAGTATTTTACTTCTCGTCCGTCTCGCTGTACCCTGGCTTTTTAATGGTTGGATATGGAACTGTATACACGATGTTACCTGTATTTTCCTTAGTGAGTATTTTATCATTATAATACTATTCCACACCCGGTGATTTTTACATAGATAACTCTGGACATTTATCGCTGCCTAGTGTCGAAATTGTTGAAATATTTGTTATCTGTGGTTGTTTCCAATAACTCTGAATTTCGAACCTTGTACATTTTGAGCTCTACACTCTGTGGGCAAATCAAATAAAAGACTGTTGTTTCACAATGAAATAATTTAAATTTAATGTCAATAAATTCTAGTCAATCCACGTATTTCCACAAGTACAACAAAACTAAACCAATTGCACTATGTACTTTTTGCAAAGCTATGATATTTGGTATACTTTTGTTAATCCTCATACACAGAACGCATTCTTTAGAAATGATTTCCGTAACGTAAAAACGTAAAAAGTGCCATATTTTATTGACAATATGGCACTTTTTACGAAATCATTTCTATCGGATCAATATCCGCGACTGTTCATACTACAAACAATGCCAATTGGCTAAAATGACATTTCTTTGTAGGTACTTGACAAAGACATACCGAGCTCCATGGCGCTCCGGCATCCGCAACTGTATAAACAACTGACGAAAGGGCGGCAGCTCTCATACAAGACTTTCTACATTTGGACAGGAATATCTATTTATCAAGGTACGTTTGTTTTCTTAAAAGCACTTTCTTACGAATTAATTTGTGTAAGAATCGAAATAACTTTTGTCAGACTTAAAATTCTCAAAATCTTATCAACTTCATGGAAAAAAATACAACCTTCAAATAGCACAAAATTTTTTTGTTGATTTTTCTGAACACAGCGGGTTTGTGATCACCAACCCGAATTTGGCAAGCGTGGTGATTAAGCCAAAACTCATCTTTGTAACGAAAACATGATGGAAGCCTTTGCCCTGCAGTGGGACATTAATAGGCTGATAAGGAGCTATGTCTGACAAAAAAAGTTAAGTATACCTACTGAATGTCAATGTCTAATGTATAACTGTATTCCCAGGCGGCGTAATAATGTACGGCGCGCTAGTCCTATTCGAGGACCAGCTGATCCACATCGTCGAGATCAGCTACACGGCGCTGATCCTGACGGAGCTGATCATGGTGGCGCTGACGGTGGTCACGTGGCACCGGCTCATGGTCGCCGCGGAGTTCCTCAGCCTGCTCATGTACACCGCCACGCTGCTCATATTCACTTCTTACTTCGGTGAGTGATCCACATCGTGCAGATCAGCTACACGGCGCTGATCCTGACGGAGCTGATCATGGTGGCGCTGACGGTGGTCACGTGGCACCGGCTCATGGTCGCCGCGGAGTTCCTCAGCCTGCTCATGTACACCGCCACGCTGCTCATATTCACTTCTTACTTCGGTGAGTGATCCGCATCGTGCAGATCAGCCACACGGCGCTGATCCTGACGGAGCTGATCATGGTGGCGCTGACGGTGGTCACGTGGCACCGGCTCATGGTCGCCGCGGAGTTCCTCAGCCTGCTCATGTACACCGCCACGCTGCTCATATTCACTTCTTACTTCGGTGAGTGATCCACATCGTGCAGATCAGCTACACGGCGCTGATCCTGACGGAGCTGATCATGGTGGCGCTGACGGTGGTCACGTGGCACCGGCTCATGGTCGCCGCGGAGTTCCTCAGCCTGCTCATGTACACCGCCACGCTGCTCATATTCACTTCTTACTTCGGTGAGTGATCCACATCGTCGAGATCAGCTACACGGCGCTGATCCTGACGGAGCTGATCATGGTGGCGCTGACGGTGGTCACGTGGCACCGGCTCATGGTCGCCGCGGAGTTCCTCAGCCTGCTCATGTACACCGCCACGCTGCTCATATTCACTTCTTACTTCGGTGAGTGATCCACATCGTGCAGATCAGCTACACGGCGCTGATCCTGACGGAGCTGATCATGGTGGCGCTGACGGTGGTCACGTGGCACCGGCTCATGGTCGCCGCGGAGTTCCTCAGCCTGCTCATGTACACCGCCACGCTGCTCATATTCACTTCTTACTTCGGTGAGTGATCCACATCGTGCAGATCAGCTACACGGCGCTGATCCTGACGGAGCTGATCATGGTGGCGCTGACGGTGGTCACGTGGCACCGGCTCATGGTCGCCGCGGAGTTCCTCAGCCTGCTCATGTACACCGCCACGCTGCTCATATTCACTTCTTACTTCGGTGAGTGATCCACATCGTGCAGATCAGCTACACGGCGCTGATCCTGACGGAGCTGATCATGGTGGCGCTGACGGTGGTCACGTGGCACCGGCTCATGGTCGCCGCGGAGTTCCTCAGCCTGCTCATGTACACCGCCACGCTGCTCATATTCACTTCTTACTTCGGTGAGTGATCCACATCGTGCAGATCAGCTACACGGCGCTGATCCTGACGGAGCTGATCATGGTGGCGCTGACGGTGGTCACGTGGCACCGGCTCATGGTCGCCGCGGAGTTCCTCAGCCTGCTCATGTACACCGCCACGCTGCTCATATTCACTTCTTACTTCGGTGAGTGATCCACATCGTGCAGATCAGCTACACGGCGCTGATCCTGACGGAGCTGATCATGGTGGCGCTGACGGTGGTCACGTGGCACCGGCTCATGGTCGCCGCGGAGTTCCTCAGCCTGCTCATGTACACCGCCACGCTGCTCATATTCACTTCTTACTTCGGTGAGTGATCCACATCGTGCAGATCAGCTACACGGCGCTGATCCTGACGGAGCTGATCATGGTGGCGCTGACGGTGGTCACGTGGCACCGGCTCATGGTCGCCGCGGAGTTCCTCAGCCTGCTCATGTACACCGCCACGCTGCTCATATTCACTTCTTACTTCGGTGAGTGATCCACATCGTGCAGATCAGCTACACGGCGCTGATCCTGACGGAGCTGATCATGGTGGCGCTGACGGTGGTCACGTGGCACCGGCTCATGGTCGCCGCGGAGTTCCTCAGCCTGCTCATGTACACCGCCACGCTGCTCATATTCACTTCTTACTTCGGTGAGTGATCCACATCGTGCAGATCAGCTACACGGCGCTGATCCTGACGGAGCTGATCATGGTGGCGCTGACGGTGGTCACGTGGCACCGGCTCATGGTCGCCGCGGAGTTCCTCAGCCTGCTCATGTACACCGCCACGCTGCTCATATTCACTTCTTACTTCGGTTAGTTAATAATAATAACACCCTTCCGGTCGTATCTCGACCATGGCAGCCGATTATATTGGACGGCCGAACAGGTACGCAGGGTGTATTATAGTGCACAATTGAGAACCACAGGTGAACTCCCTATTCCCTCACTCTCATAGTTCGGTGGGACAGAAATCTGACACGACCGCAGAGAGATCAAGCGCAGGACCAACGACTAAATGTTTTATTTGTTATTTACTTCGTTATATTTTTTTTAAAGACAGTTATATTTTTCACTGCAATTTTTTATATTATAATCTATGTAATTTCACACTTACAAAATTCTATTGCAGCCGAGTGGGGTCTGTATTACATAAATACTGTAAAATAAATGCTATAAATATTACAGTCAACAAAATATGATCACACAAAAAAATATTCTGATAAACAGAATTCATAATTGTTTTTTTAATGGCTTTTTGCATTTGTATGTTTCACCAAAATTATTCTTCATTATTTCCTCAAAGATAGTACATTTTGTGTTTTTATAAAATAACTAAATAAATAATTCCATTCACAGACGCGGACTTCATCAGGCATTGGGACTTCTGGTGGAAGGTGAGCGTGATAACACTAGTCTCCTGCCTGCCTCTGTACATAGTCAAGTACATGCATAGGAAGTGGACGCGCCGCCAGTACAAGAACATACGGAAATGATCCTTATCCCCCGCCCCTTAGGTTCCAATTGCAATGTGATACACGACTGTCTTGTCCTCCCCCGCAGGGCATAGGTTATTGTTTTCTATAAAAAGTTATTATACTTATTATTAGCACGAAAATACATAATATGGAAAAGATCCTTATCCGCCGCCCCTTTAGGTTCCAATTGCAATGTTATACACGACTGCCTTGTCCTCTCCCGCAGGACATAGGTTATTGCTGTCTATACAGCGTTATTATACTTATTATTGGCACGAAAATACATATGGAAAAGATCCTTTTCGCCGCCCCTTTAGGTTCCAATTGCAATGTTATACACGACTGTCCCAGAACAGGGTATCATACATATGATGCTTTCTACATAGTAATCTTAACTGTTCAACATACAAGTGCTTATGATGACTATTTCACAAACTTTAAATTATGATACTTCTTGGACTTTATGACTATTACTATAGTCATAGTATATTTGGTTATTTTATTTTTTTGTAGGTTGGTAGTACGATTGCTACCTAAATACTGGTGACTTGTTTCCTTCAGAATAATTGATATCTTTTAACAAGGTAGAAACATTGAGTGACAGCTTTGGATGAGATAGGCCACAGGGGCAGATAAATATCAGGGATGCCAAATGAACTGATAGAGTATTTATTAAAGTCATATTTATTTTATTATCAAATTAATGGTAATCGGACACAACATGAAAATGTTGGCATTATGTTCTAGTAAACAAAGTACAGATGCGTCGTTAGTAAAAAAAATATGTCAACTCAAAGTAATTTTATGTTTTAAATCAAGAAAGATTTTATTATGAATCTAGTGTAATGAGAATATAATATTTACATTTTTAAATCTTTGAACCTTTATTTGTCCTGCATAAATATAACTATGATTATGAACTTGTTATTCAACATTCCTTCTAGTAAATATTTGTTGTCGTTATGACTTGAAAGATGTTTCCCAGAGTATTGATTCTCAATTAAATATATCAACTCCTTTCTAATACTCCTATTAAAATACATTTAATTTTAAATCATGTACAAAGTAATTATTAAAAGCTTTTGTTTTACAAAGCGAGCAGCCATGTTTCTTTTTTCAAAGATATTTAATTGTTATTTTATTTAGATGAAGTGAAAATAAATAGACAGCAGTTATTTATAAACATACATTTTGCATTGCGTTAGTTTAAAAAGCAATTATTCTTTGTTAAACTCTAAATCACAACACAAACGGTATTGAGCGCACTTCTCACCCTAATTCTACCTAAACTTACCTCTATTATATTTTATATTCTATTTTTAAATAAAGTATCATCATAGCTTAACAAGATCTATAGTAACATCACACAAAACTTTAAGTATTATTTATTACTTATAAGTTTTCTTTTTAGTGAATATGTAGAAATTATTTTTTATATACGCACTTGATTATGAATATTCCTTTTGTGTTACCCTTCTCGGATGTATAACTGAAATGTTACTGTGATTTTCAATATGAATAAGTATATAGTTTATGAGATAGGTATAAAATTCCATAGATAGGTCTAAAATATTACTCGTTTAGTTATTATGTTAATGTTAAAAGATGTACAAATCGTGTTAAAAAGCATGTGATATGTATTTATTGAAACTATGTATATTTTTAAGTTAAGAAGTTAAATTATACTAAAGTATTGTGTCCAACTTGATAAACTTTAAATTATGTCTTATTTAAGAAGGTATTGACAGTTTATTATGAAATAAACGTTGATTCTGTGATGAATTGTTTTTTTTTGTTAATTGATAGGGATAGGATATACCTATCCTCCACTTTGGTTCAAAATCCGTTGTCATGGCAATGAGGGTTTTCGCAAAATGAGAAATCCGCTACATGGCAGTAGGTAGGCGTAGGGTCTTACTGGTATGTGATTGGTGAATTTTGACTTGACATTGACAGATATGTCAAAATTCACCAATGACATAGCAGTTAAACCCCACGCCTACGTATTGCCATCTAGCGGATTTTTCAATCCCAATCACCCTCATTAGTGTTCCCCCTTGGCTTACCATTAAGCAGAGCAGAGCCAATATACCGTGCTTATAAACAGTGCCGGGTGCCTCAGTGAGTCGAGGAAATTGGCGGGTTGGCTTTAGGCTTTTTGCCCACACCATTCATCGCGGTTCCCTGCCTCGGCTAGCCCTCTAGCGGCGAGCTCCGACTGTGTTTTAAGGGGGGGGGGGGATACGGGTTTACCCACAACGGCGACCATGGATGGCACCACGCTTCCTCGCACCATGGCATGGCACCACGCTCCCTCACAGTTGACCCTTGCCTCGCGACCCCGTCTACTTTCGTTTCGCTCCCGATTACACTTACATGCAAGTAAGTTGCGCTCTTTGTTATTGTGTTGTATCGTTTGTTTATATAATTTAATTTATCTTATCGCAATTTGCGTTCCGGGCATATACCTACAGGGGTTACTACAGTTCCTCAGTTCAACATCGCCTGCTGGACTAACAATCACTTAGCGTTTTGAAGTGTAATAATTCACTTAAGATTACCTACTTCTAGATATATGTTTTATCGAAGTGATAAGACGATTAAGACAGTTTGGCTAACGCAGTTTAGAAAGCGGTGCTTCGCACTGTTTTGTGAGTGCACATTTGCATAGAGCAAGTTCGTAATGATATCATGGAATCACAACAAAAACGACATAGACGATCGCAACCGAAAGCAAAGTATGCGGTGAGTTCTCTTCTCTATCTTTGTATGTTGATAAAGAAAAAATGATTTTATTTATATTATGTAGGTATATTCTCAGACAGGCTACACCTTGACTCGACCAGTACCTCGTTCACGTAGGCAAAAAACAGAATAAATATTTGTAAGCATGAAATATATTCCTTAAAACACTTAAACAACTCTTAAATAACAAATATGTCTTACATATCAAACAATTAAAACGAAACCCCTACAAGTACCTATGTAAACGACTAAAAACTTCTTACCTTCGCGACGGCGCCGTCGGCGTCGTGAACGAATTGATATCAAACTCTGTTCCCGTTGTGGACGTGGTTTGTCTATTTGTCTTCGAGACTACGCGATGCGCCCAAGCTAGATCGCGAGTGCTTCGAGTCTTTTTGCTCTGTATTTTCGAACTGTCTGTTGATGACGAATGATCCGAAGAAGAACTAGTGGAGCCGGACAAGGCGGAGTCGCTGGTGCGCTGCTCCCGGCAGTACGTCACCTCGGAGTGCGACGCCGTGCTCGTTGAGTACATAGGTACCGACTTCTTCTTCATATGCGGCTTCGCCTCGACCCTCAGCTGCGCGACCGGCGTCTGCATCTGTGGAGGACTTCGCGCGCGCTTCTGGCCAAGATTGATAACGTTATCCGCCTCGCTCTCCTCCTGCTTAGAAGCGTATGGCGAATCAGTCTCAGTATCCTCGTTGCCACTCACGATGACTTCCATCAGCTTCTCCGCATTCTCGTTCAAGTCGTACACTCTCTGAGTCTTCACTGATGCAACTGAAGATCTGGTTTTGGCGGAAGGTATTCTGGTCCTGTTCGTTGTTCTCTCGCTGAATTGGGTCGTGTTCGGTTCCGGCAGCATCGCCGGGATATTCGTATCGACGTTTGCATACGCTACTTCGTTAGTCCACGAGCTTTTTGAACGCCCCTTACAATAGCACCCTTTTGAGTCCCCCAGCATGTAATTGTAGCAGATTTGCAACAAGCATATCGCCAATGCGGCCAGTAGAACCAGACCGATGTACAACTTCGGCGTCCAATCTGCGTTGATGTAGATGTAAGATTGCGTTAAAGCCTGCCACGGGTGCCATTTGGAGACTCCTGCATCTTGGTATTCAAAAAGATTGCGTCTAGATAAACCTTTCCCGTAGCTTTGGACGGCAGCTGCTATCCGGAGTACGCCACCGTAGGCTCCATACAATTTTTCATCAACGAGGTGTGGAGCTACGTCCCGCTTCATCCAATGCCACAACTCGTTATTGAAATTTACGAAATCAGAGTGACGGCAGTTTTCCGGAGAACTTCTCAATATGCATCTCGAGGCTGTGGTGTAATATTTTAAGAGAATATTCTCCGAATGCGGCGAAGTCAAGCTGACTAGACCTCCAATTTTGAATGGTAAGGCAACTGCTGATGGTTCAAGATCATCGTCGAGCTTAGGAGTTGGAAGATGTATGCATGAATTGGCATCGCGCTTCGTAACTAGACAAGCACAAGGATCGAAGAGTCTGCCGGAGCCTACAAGTATTTTCACGACTGTAAGATTTGACCACTGCGGAACTTTACGAGGTTCCCTCCACCCCAAACCTTTTGTGTTTAAAAAGGTTTTTATGTATTCTAAGTAGTCGTGCAACTCCCTGGCTTTTCTGTAAGGTACATAGCCAGCATAATATGCAAATCTTACCGTAGGAAGCAATTCATTTCTCATATATCCTCCTATTGTATCAGCTAAAGCCTCCTTTAGCAATGTTGCTGTATGATAGTCGGAAGAGTGCTCGGTAGATCGCAATGCCCCACGAAAGTAACGAATTGTATCTTTAATGTACCGACTGTTTATTTTGTCTGGCGTCACGGGTGGTGGCATTATTTCCTGAAACATCTCCCGTGCTCTTAATTTAGCCATGTCATCTTGACTCCAGCATTCTGCTCTAGGGCGTCTGTTATAAAACAAAGCGGTTCCAACGTTTGTACACGTTCCACATGATGCTTTTAAAAGTATTAATAAGCATAAAAGACATAACATCGAATTTGTATCTCAGCACAAAGCTTTTTTCATATTTTAAACCTCAGTTTTAAACAGTTTGATAATTGACAAATCGGTTTGATAGACATTCTTTGCAAATCAAAAAGTAAATTGCACCTACTCTTTGCTCTTTGCAAATTGAGCCTTGCAAAACTTGAATAATATAATAAACATTGTGCCTTCATAGTAAACATTGAGCTCCGCGTATTTTAAATTTAAAAAATAGTTTTTGAAAGTGTTCGCATAGTATAAATAATGAATATCAATCGTAGTGATACAATAAAACACATTTAGCGTTTGTGACTGTAAACAAATAATATTACTACTTTAAAAAGTGTTTTGAAGAAATAACCCAGTGTGCTTGTGTTAAACAAAAACAAAAACAGTGTAAAACCAAGATAAACTTACTTAAAAGTTAAATAAACACTTCCAGTGATAGGTGTAATTAAAATATCAATGTAACTACGAGAAAAAGTGTGAAATTAGCAATTGTGAACAACAAAAAATATCAACCCGCGGTAATTTCAACACATTTAAAATTTTATCAACCGCCATTTTTGCAACGAAAAATACCAGCGATATTGAACTCTAATGCCAATAGAAAGTAATTTACTACGAACTGTTCTATAATTTCAACACTAAGCGTAAGGTGACTCGTGGTGCAATAGAAAAGTCGACGCCCCGAACGTGATTGAGTCACCGCGATCGAATCTAGCGAAATATACTTTTTGTGATTTTTTCAATTTGAAAAGTTCATTCAATAATGGAATCAGAGAACATTACATTTCGTAGAAATAAAAAAACAAAATCTATGCAAGATATTTCAAGAACGAGTTTATTTGAAAATTCGATCTACAGTATGCCCGATACATCGATAGGTGGCGCTAATAGCTGCTGCGAAGAGTTAAGTGAAGAAATATGTCAATTAAAAACAAAATTGTCGACTGCCAATGACAAAATAGAAACGATGAATGATGAAATAAGCCAACTGAAAGAAGAATTGCAAAAATACAAAGGATTATGGGATGATTTACACAGGAAAGAATCTGCTCGTAAAACAAAAAAATCAAAGGCTTTCAAAATAAATAGAAAGAAAAGCACTTCGTTAACTACTTCATCGCCAGCAAAATCCACTCAACCGGATTCTCCTTTAAGAGATGAATTAGAATATGACAATGAATCGGAAACACGAAATAGTCAAACTACCTTAGTTAGCTGTCATAAATATTCTAATGATGCTCATATAAACGATAGTAAGAACAGTAAGTCCGTTATAAACAAAGACAAAATATGTATAATAAGTGAAGATAATATAAATAAAATAAAGACAATAGCGGAGAACACACTAAATATGGACATCACTAAATATGATATATGTCATTATGCAATGCCAAACTGTGGAATAAATAATATGTTAAGTGGCTTAATACATAAATTAAAAGAGTTTACTTTGAGTGATTATTGTATCATTCTAATAGGACCGACTGATTTTGAAAAGACCAAGAACTACTGTTCATTGGTAGAAAATATAAGAGATAACTTAGTGAAACTGACTCACACGAACATAATACTTTGTGCTCCAACATACAAATTTTCGTATTTTGCTGCTATGTATAATTGGCGAGTGGAAACATTCAATACTCTTCTTGGCATGGACATAAAATCTCACCAGTATGCGTATCTTATCGACTCGAACCTAAATCTCACGTGTGATTATAAAATGTTTAGCCATATTTCTAGACGTATTAATAATAAGGGCGTGCAAACTATATTGAAGGATGTCGCAACGTTGATTAAAAGCACCTATATAATAACAAATAATACAGAATTACAGCCGAACGAACTTAATCAACAAAACGAGACGCAGTTTTTTCTTTAATAAATACCTGCATATACTACACCAAAACATTGCTGGCCTACTGAATAAGTCTGATGAGCTGACAGTCTGTCTAGAAGAATTAAAGGAGAAGAACAACAATGTGGATGTCATTTGTATATCGGAACACTTCATGATGGAAGGACATGAAATCTTTTTATCAATTCCAAACTTTACATTAGCATCATGTTTCAGTAGAATAAAGTCTAAAAGGGGGGGAACATGTATACTTGTTAAGAAAGGCTACAAATATAAAGAAATCCTAGACATAGCCAAATGTTCTATTAGTGGGATTTTCGAATGCTGTGGCATAAGGTTAATTGATTTAAATACAATTATTGTATGTGTGTATAGAATACCAAAAAATTGTAACCTAAACTTATTTTTTGAACAATTTGATAAAATGTTAAATGTGTTAATTAAGATAAAACAAAAGGGCAATGTCATAATTGCAGGTGATTTTAATATAGATTGTCTTAACTGTAATAACACATTATTGGAGTTAGAGAGCTTACTTTTGAACTACAATCTAAGATTACAATTAAAACAGCCAACTAGACTCGTGAGTGGAACGTGTATAGATAACTTCGCACATAATATTGGAAAAAAATGCAAATCAGATGTGATTGAGTTTGGTTTATCTGACCACACGGCACAAATATTAAAATTTCCAGTTAAAAAAATATCTGTTATTAATGAGTGGCATATAACTCGGCGAGATTATGACATAGAAAATATGATTAAGTTTAACAATCACCTAAAAAGTTTATCATTTATGGAAATGTATAGCACTGATAATGCAAATGATGCATATAATTTATTCATGGATAATTTCATGCTGCTTTATAATCTTTGTTTCCCGTATAAAAAAATAATCATTAAAATATATAAAAAAACTCAATGGTTATCACGTGGAATAAAAAGATGTAGTAAGAAAAAAAGAGAACTTTTATGGCAATATAGATTACAACGTAATGATACAAATAAAATAAATTTCAAAAAATATAGTAAAATTTATAAGAGAATTATTAAGCTAACCCAACGAGCGCAAAATAGTTATAAAATTAAAACTTCTACAAATCAATCGAAGGCAACATGGGGAGTCATAAATAAACATAAATCAAATGTGCCTAGAGATATTATAGACTCAGTAAAAATTGGAAACAAATATATAACTAGCCCGCAAGAAATAGCAAATTCATTTAACAACTTCTTTATTGATAAAATCAAACCTGTACATTGCTCGGTCAATAAAACAAACTTAAGAATCAATAAATGTAATAACTCAATGTTTATGGTACCTAGCACTCCGCAAGATATATTAAAAATAATGAAATCATTAAAAAATACTACCAGTGTAGGTCATGATGACGTATCAACAAAAATCATTAAATACGTTGCAGACACCATTTGCGGTCACTTGAGCTACATTATGAATATATGCATTTCAACAGGAACATATCCAGATAAATTGAAAATTTCCGTAATTAAGCCATTGTTTAAAAAAGATGACAAAGAATCAATGAACTGTTATCGACCAATAGCTCTTCTTTCTATATTTTCCAAAATATTCGAAAAATATTTACATGAACAGATATATAACTTTCTAGAAAAATATAAAATACTTGTCAGCGAGCAAAAAGGATTTCGGAAAAACCAAACTATAAACATGGCCATTTTTAATTTCTTAAACAATATTATAAAAAATGTTGATAAAAAAGTTCCTATATGTGCAATATATTGCGATATGACTCAAGCATTCGACCATGTTAGGCATGATGTATTACTTAATAAATTAGAGTCTTATGGTATTAGGGGCACTATACTGAAATTATTGGAATCATATTTAAAAAACAGAATTCAATACACAGTAATTACTAGAATAAATATAAATAAAAGACGTGAGCAAATATATAAATCGAACAAGCGCTCTGTAATGTTTGGGGTTCCCCAGGGCAGCGTGTTAGGACCACTACTTTTTATCGTATACATTAATGATTTACCGTTAGTCTCAAAATATCCAATAACACTATTTGCTGATGACAGTACAGTTACAATTGACTCTAAAAAAAATACTACTCATGAGCATGAAATTACTAAAACCATTAAATCACTAATACAATGGATGAATGAAAACAATCTTAAGATTAATTTGGAAAAGACAAAAATTATGTATTTTAGTCAACGCATAGCTGCTCCAAACTATAACATTAATTACGAAGGCACTATAATAAATACATCTGACGCAACGAAATTTCTCGGTATTATCATTGATAAAAATTTAAATTGGAAACCGCACACAGAGGCACTCATTAAAAGAATTAGTTCGTCTGCTTATGCTCTTTATAAATTATCCTCTATTATAGACATTGATGCACTTATCACAGCCTATCATGGTACTGTTCACTCAATCCTAAGGTTTGGTGTGATTTTTTGGGGAAATTCTGCAAACAAAGAATTTGTTTTTAAATCGCAAAAGAGGTGCATTAGGGCAATGTTTGGCCTTCAAAGTATTGAAAGTTGTAAATCATATTTCATTAAATACAAAATTTTAACTTTGCCCTCATTGTTTATATTTGAAGTAGCGGTTTTCGTTAGAACAAACACTAGTCTTTTTAGTCGTCTGGCTGATATTAGTAGTCGTAGTCGTAGGAATAATGATAGACTGTGCATAGTCCCGTGCAATACAACACTAATGCATAAAAGTGTTTTCTGTTTAGCGCCATTAATATTTAATAAAATACCTACATGTATAAAAGAATTACCTTTGATCAGATTTAAAAAACAGTTAAAAAAATTTCTTATAGATAAATGTTTTTATAACTTAAATGATTTTTTACATGACACCTGAAACTATGACATGAGTCCAGACTATTCTCAGAATATGCCCATTACCAGTAAATTGATTGCATTTTGTATTAGAGTCACTATTCATTTAAATTTTATTGTAGAAATAATACCTAAATTCAAATTTGTACGCCATTTTTCTTGGCAAAACATGCAAGGTACCTTTTGTAATTTATTTAACACCATACTTTACAAGCTAAAATATGTAATGTAAACCCGTGTTTTGAACAAATAAATATATTCTTATTCTTATTCATTGAAATCTAACACCATTGCGAGATTATATTGGCGCGAACAACTAATCTCGTACGTCGTGTAGGGTAGGCACACATTTTGTCCATTATTTAGTAAGAAAATAATGGGGGCGTTTGGGCGAAAAAAGCGTTTGCAAACGTTTGTAAACAAAATGGCGATTGTTAGCGCAAAATGGCGATTGTTTTAGCGGTAACACAGTAAACTGACAGTTAGCAAACACGTCCTGGGCGAAAACTGTACAGTTTGCGCTAACAATCGCCATTTTGTTTACAAACGTTTGCAAACGCTTTTTTCGCCCAAACGCCCCCATTATTGTAAGACTATTTGCTGCTGAATTCGAATGATTACAGAAATCTTTTTAAAAAACTGTTGTTAACTACATTTTTACAGAAAAAAACTGTTTGAAATTTTTATTCAATGAGTAAGTCTTTAGGTAAACAAAAGGTGTTTTTAATTTAAATTTTAATTTACTACGAATTGGGTTTCTTGGCCCTTTGGACAAAACGGAATACATTTTTGCTTAACTGACAGTGACATTTGACAATTTGTTTGACAGCTACACTACAATTTTTGTGCCAAAAATCACGGTGGCGGTAATCCAGAGAAGGCATTATTTTTAGTTAAAAAATATTAAAAACTTATAATATTCATATCTGTGATCATGTTTTAATAACCTTTTTATCTAAAAGAAGGAATTTGAACAAATATATTGAAAATGTCTAAAGTAAGTTCAAGTAGAAAATGTTACGCACAATGTGTCAATGTTTTGGTGTAATTCCGTTAACAATTTTAACATTTTCTTATTAACTACTAGCTGCCCGCCCCGGCTTCGCCCGTGGTACTTACTTACATGTATTATACATACAAACCTTCCTTAAGAATCACTCTATCTATAAAGAAAAACCGCGTCAAAATCCGTTGCGTAGTTTTAAAGATCTAAGCATACATACGGACATACAGCGAAAGCGACTTTGTTTTATACTATGTATTGAAGATAAATAAATAAGTTCCTAAGATAAGTAAATAAGTTTGCCCTGAAATTAGAGCCAACAAGTTCTCGCGAGATCAGAAGTCCAGGCAGGATAGAGAATATTTTTTGGTGTTTCTCTACTATATTATAGAATCTAATTAAAATGTTCTATTTTTCAGGATATAAGATCATTTTTCCAATTGAAGAAAGTTCAAAAGGTCAAGGTAGAAGATGATGATGATGTAATACCAGAATCTCCAGATGTACAAATTAAAACTAAGGTATGGTAGCAAATCAACACTATCTTATTTTATTACTTAATTATTTTTTTCATTAACATAATTCTACAATAAATAATTACCTACGATACACTACAACAATAATTAATATATGAAAATATTCATAAGATTAAAATAATTACAGAAAAAAGAATCAAGGAAAAAAAGAGTTCTAAGTGATTCAGATGATGAAGAAATATTTACCAGCAAAAAGAAAAAGCCGGACACTGCGGCACACAAATCTACTAAGAACTCGAAATCTCCTAAAAAACCATTAAAGGAAGTTAAAGTAATTGACCTCTTTGGAAGTGCACCAATCAAAAGAACTGAACCTTTAGTAAAAAAAGAAAAAACAAAGAAAAACACTGAAACAGGAATTCACTCTGATGATGATTTTGATAAGAGCCTTTTAGAATTAGATGCAGTGGAAGAATCAGCCCTGGATACAGGAGAAAATGCGTCTGCTTCAAGTGTCAATAATATTATTCCTAAGGGTGACATTCCAAATAGCACTAGCACTGGTTTGCAAGACGAGATAAAAGTAGAGAAATCAAAAAAATCTAGTTCAGATAATAAAGAAGTTAAAAATAAAGATGAAAAAATTAAGATTGAGAAAGAAAAATCTCCTAGTAATGAACATAGAAATGATAAAGACATTAAAGAAGACAAAAATAAAAAAGAAACTAAAATGGAAAGAAAATCTAAACTTGATTCTAAAGCAGGCAATGAAAAGAAGAAGAAATTTGCAGAGTTCATTGAAAATGAAACTATAGATACTTCTGACAAATCTGAGGAAGAAACAAGTAGTAAGAAAAAGAAATTAAATGAAAGTCATTCAGAGAAACCTAATAAAATAAAAGAAGTGAAGAAAGAATTAGTTAGTGACACAAATGACAGTGATTGCATAGAAGATAGTCAAATGAATCAGAGTATTCAAGGGTCGAAAAAGAAAAAGTTAAATAAGTCACTAAATGATTCAGGTACTGTAATGTTAAATTTTTTGTTTCAACCAATTTTTTTAAGTATTGGCACCTGACCTCTTTTGATTATGAGCTTGTAAGTAGTGCATCATTAGTTCCTCAACTATATTCCTGGGCTTTATTGACAACATACTTAAAACTGCTATACTCTGTCCACTATATGAAGCGTTTTTTGACAGTTCGCCGATTGACAACATTGGTGATGTCCTAAAGTATCTCAAATGTGTCAACAATCCGATTGTACTATTATCATTATTCGACATAGGTACGTAAAAAATAACCGATTTCGATAAACATGCGTTTTGATTTAACATTCTCTTAGATTTATTGTAAACAAATATTAATCCATATATTTGAGTTTATAAATTAAATATAAAACAAGTACCTAAGTCATAGTAGTAAAAGAAATTTAAATCCAAATGTTGTTACCTTTCCATGTGAAATATACATTATTGTACCTTATGAACATGTTATGAAGTAGTTTAGATTTATTCATAGCATTTATTTCTATCGATTATTTGTAATCGGGGGCACAATCGTTCTAATCGTTTTTCGTAGCACATCACTGAGTTGGCAGTAACCGTCCATGAAGAACAATATTCTTTTTTCGAAAATTAAACGAAAACAATTCGAACTTTCATGGGCGTGAGCTGTCAAAAGACGCTTCATAAAGTGGACAGAGTATAGGAGGATGTGTGAGCAAATTGATGCTAGTATAATATTTTCAGGATTCATATTTTATCCAGTTTAAACCATTTGTGTATCCACTTTCTATATTGTGTTGCCTTTGTAATCTGCCTGAGCCATTATATTACTTGTTAATTTCAGTTCTTACGGATGAGGAACGCCATGAGAGAAGAAGGCAGTCTGCAGCATTGTACAAAAATTACTTGAATAGGTCAGGACCTAAGCATTTAGGAGCCAAAGAAATCCCTGAGGTATGTCACTGTATGTAAGATCTCTTTTTGACTACAATCTCCAGCTTGATTATTTTGGTGTAATGGTTGAGAAGTTGACTATTACAAGAGATTACAGAGTTGATCCCCAGACTGGACAAACATGTCTGTTTTTTCTGGTCTAGGTGTTAAATGTATCTATTTGATTTTATTTATAACTAGCGGCCGCCCGCGACTTCGTCCGCGTGGATTTCGATTTCCAATATCCTATGTGTTATTCTGATGTATAAGCTATATTGTTGTAAAGTTTCATTCAAATCCATTCAGTAGTTTTTACGTGAAAGAGTAACAAACATCCATACATCCATACATACAAACTTTCGCCTTTATAATAGTAGTAGGATAGCACTGTTGAATCTCATATCTGTAACACAAGTGCTTGAGCTTCTTACTACGATGTCATCAATTCTACATAGTCAGTCCAATGTATGTGATATTGTGGGATTGTGCATGTAATGCTTGTCGGATCCATCCCAGAGGTGGGAACAGTATTTCAAGCAAGGCCGAACTTGTGTCTTATAAAGAAGAACAAGCTAGTATGGCTTGTAAAACCGCCGCATCCTGTTCTGGATTCCTAGATTCATCGAAAGCCAGCTTTCAATATACTGGCCCTGATTAAGATTGCAGCAAAGATATTTCTTAAGCTTATCAAAGCAGTGTAGTAAATACAGCATATCTTTATCTACTTTCAGGGTGCCCCGGATTGTTTGAAGGATTGTGCGTTCCTTCTCACAGGTGTCTTAGACTCTTTTGAAAGAGAAGAAGTCACTGATGCAATTATTAAATACGGCGGGTGCATCAAAAACAGTATTAGCAAGAAAGTGAGTTATTTCTTTGACAATTTCTCTAATTTATTTGACTTATGTACCTTATCACTATGTGACATGCAAAATTTTGGTAATAATGGTCTGACTTGTTGTTGAATGGGATTTCATAGAGAAGACCACGGGCATAAGACACATAAGACTTCGTAACTGTTGTGCTATGTGTCTACTGGTGAGTAAGATCGCCAGAGCTCAGATGGAAAGGGGTTTTAAAGGCAGGCAACGCATCTGCGACCCTTGTGCGGTTGTTGATGTCCATGGGCAGCGGTGATCATTTACCATCAGATGACCCCCTTGTTCATTTGCCTAACTATAACATTAAAAATATATATTGTAGAATATTTCCTCATAATTTAATAATTTTTCCTCAATTTAGGTAACACATGTACTAGCCGGCGAAGAGGCAGGCCCCGCCAAGATGGCTAAAGCAAGTGAACTAGGAATAAAAATAATTGGTGAAGACGATTTCATAAAAATGATCAAAGATTCTACAAGCAATGGACCTGACAAAAAAGAAATCAAGAAAGAAAAAACTCCTAGTAAACCAACCAAAGAGTTATCTAAACAGTCAAATGGTATTAATAAGAAAAAAGATTTAGATTCAGTAAATAAAAATAAATCTGATCAAGATAAGCACAAAATCAAGCATGAGAAAATAAACGGTTTTGAAATAAAAGATAAGAAAATCAAGAGTCCTGATAAAGTTGATATAGAATCAAAACCGGAAAAGAAAATGAATAAAAAATCGGAATCACAGTCTAGAATTAAAGAAGAATCAAAAATTAAAATAGAACCACAGTCAACAAAGCATTTAGGAAATGGTTTGTAGTTCTTGCTCTATAATGATTTTAAGTTAGTTTAGTCATTACAGTGCCCCACAAAATGATGTTGGAATACCTTTGTTTTATTGAATATTTGAAATATGATCAATAAATACAGGCGTGCTCACAAAAACATATTGAAGGTTTTATTAGGCATGTGTTACTGGAATAATATTAATTGTGATGATGTAATTCAAATTTATTGGTGACATTTTAGTATTTACTCTTTTATGTATGATTGTATTACAGATGTCAAATCAAAATCAAGTGATAGTATTGAAACTGAAACAGCAGCAGCCATGATGTGGGTTGATAAGTACAAGCCTCAGAACTTGAAACAAATCATAGGACAACATGGGGATGCTAGCAATGTCAAAAAGTAAGTTATTGTGATTTGTTTTCAAAATTTTATTCTCTATAGTATTTCTCTTTGAAACCAATATTTTATTAGTAGAATAACATATTGGTTTTCAATTACCCCTGAACCAAAACTGCAATTACAAAACTCACGGGGCCGAATTTTCCGTTTGTTTGTTTCTTCGAACGCGGTAATCTCAGGAGCTACTGGTACATATTGAAAAAATATTTTTGAGTCCATTTGGTGGGGAAAGCTTTAAGCTATAGTATAAAACTATGTGTGCGAAAACCAAAATCCACGCGTACGGAGTCGCGGGCGGCCGCTAATGTTATAATATTTTTTATTGATTTCTGGCTGAGTGCAGAGCCCTAGGAGAGTCGTTAGTCCTGCATTGGACTACGGTAGACTGACGATGATAATGATTTGAATTAAAAAATCTCAACACAGTATTTAATACATTCTTTCGAAAATGTTGTTTTCAGATTGAGTAACTGGCTGACGAAATGGTACGTCAATAGGAAAGCTAAACTCCCCAAGCCTAGTCCGTGGGCGAAGAATGATGATGGAGGCTTTTACAAAGCAGCACTGCTGTCAGGCCCGCCTGGCGTCGGTAAGAATTAATTAATAGTTTTTAGTTAAGTTCCTTACGACATTCAAAATATCTGTATTATATCTGTTCTAATACAAGTCTCCACCGCAATTTAAAGCGTCGCGGTAGTAAACTTTTTCATTAGGCATAACTGTTCGGGCTTCAAAAGTGCTTGTGTGTATGCCTATTTAAATAAGGATATTATTGATTGATTACTAAAAAACAATCAGGATTGTTTATACAAATAATCAGTAACACTTATTAACGGTTGAATTTAATTTGCGCCAAATCCTCAGATTGCTAACATCATTGAACCAATCATATGATAGTGTTTTATAATATTACTATCAACAGATAATTGATTTTCAACTGGTTCAATATCAATTAAAGAATCTTGCCGGGTAGCCTGTGTTCTCTGTACATTTCAAACCATTTCCCCAGGTAAGACGACGACAGTGGCGCTGGTGTGTAAAGAGCTAGGCTTCGACATGGTGGAGTTCAACGCGTCCGACACGAGGAGCAAGAACCTCATCAAGGAGCAGATCAGCGAGCTGTTGACCACAACTTCGCTTTCCGCGTACGCTAAAGGTAAGGTTTTAGTAAAATTTATTGAGCCAATTCATCTACCATGGTAACAGTAACAATTTTGGACGTCTTAACTTTTTTGAGAAGAGGCTTCGGGTCCAGAGATTTTCAAATAAACTAACATAATTTTATGTAATAAATGAATGTCTATAAGGTGTAACAAAATATACTGCAAATATTTTAAGGGCGAATCGTTTAGTGAAAATGTAACAAATTTGATTAGTAAATTTTTTTTGTTAATACGCTAGTTTCCGAGAAAATCAACAAAATAAATTGAGTGAATAATTGGGAAAAGTACAAATTTTGTCATATGCAAGACAGCTGGTTGTATCTTATTAGTGTAATACAATTACTACAATTGTCCTGCCCCAAAAGCAAAGTGGTGGAGAGGGGGCGAAGCTTACAGGACGAAAAGAGCAAATTGGCCACTGCAGAAAATGCAAAATTTGGTAGGCATTAATTTTGACTTTTCAATATCTGATATTGATTACATTGCCACTAAAGAATTCGCCCTTAAAATATTTGCAGTATATTTTGTAACACCCTATATATTGTTAAATAAATCATATTCTTACAGGCGACACAGGCAAACAAGCAGTCACGAAAAAACACGTCTTAGTCATGGATGAAGTTGATGGAATGGCCGGAAACGAAGATAGGGGTAAGTTTAAATTACAAGCACGACAGTTTTTAGGCTACTTCACAACGGTATTCTGTCGAGTAGAAGTAAAAGGTATATTCCCAGATTAGTGGCATATTCGAGTAGAAGTTAGTCTAGATCAATGGCTCTTAACTTTTGGTCCCTGGAGCCATATCAAGAAGAAGGGCCTTTGTTCCTTTGACGTCCGTAAAGATCGCGATCGTAAATGGGAGGCGACTAAGAAACCTTATTTTCATTTAATTAACGCATACCATTGCTAATAAACCAACTTGGTGGTCTTTGGAAAGACAGAAGTTTTGTAAAATGCTCCCTCATACCAAAAAGGCTAAGAACCTAATCTAGATAATACTATAACTAGTATTTTTTTTCATTTACAGGCGGCCTCCAAGAGCTGATAGGTCTGATCAAGTCTACCTCGGTGCCGATCGTGTGCATGTGCAACGACCGGAACAGCCAGAAGATGCGCTCGCTCGTCAACTACTGCTACGACCTGCGCTTCACCAGGCCCAGGGTCGACCAGATCAAGGTTACTTACGTTACTAATGTTATTATTGAATCTTTATTATTATTTTTATGGAAGTTGGTAGCAAACTAGCAGACTGATTGACACTAGCAAAACCAGAGGAGTTTACAAATACGTTGCCGCCCTTTAAGAAGGGATTACGCTCTTTTCTTAAAGGTGAGGAAGTCGGTCCGGAAATATCTCAGTTTCGTTGTATGAGTCAGGAAGTTTTTAAGAAAACGTCAGATTATTTCCTTTCTAGCTCGGTTGGATAAATCATTTGACGGCACAACAACGATTCCCAAATAAAGATCAGAGATAAAGAAAGAGAGAATTAAATATTTTTTTTTAATTTCTTAGATATTTATGTACAAAAAACCGCAAATGCGTTGCTGGCACTTAAGAAAAGACTACGCTCGTTTCTTGAATATTTGAAGATCGTATTGGTCCGGCGAGGCACAAGCTTCTGACCGTTTATTTTCGGGGATATTAATCCCCTATTTTGTGTTGGTAAGATTTTATTTGTCTTTATTGAGCCCTTGAACTTGTTTTACTAAAACAATAATCAAATTAATCTCAAATTCCAGTCAGCGATGATGTCGATATGCTTCAAAGAAGGCCTCAAGATCCCGCCTGACGCTCTGACGCAGCTGATAGTGGCCGCTAACCAGGACGTCCGGCAGACGCTGCACCTGCTATCCATGTGGGCCGCCGAGCCCGACCCGGACAAGATGAAGAAGGATTCTACAAGTGTCCGGAAAGATATTAAACTGGTAAGTGGTCAGTCTTGCGGCGTATTCCTTATTACAGACTCGAGTAACATTGGACCCGGACAACAGGAAGAAAGACAGCGTCCAGAAAGACAACAGGCTGATGACTGTCACTAAGATGTCCGGCAGACGCTGCACCTGCTGTCCATGTAGTAAGTGAACAACCTTATTCTCAATCGGAACCGGAAGGAAGATAGACAGTGTCCGGAAAGACAACAGCTGATGACTGTCAACTAAGATGTCCGGCAGACGCTGCACCTGCTGTCCATGCAGTAAGTGAACAACCTCTCTCGGCTTATTATCAATCGGACCCGGAAGGAAGATAGACAGTGTCCGGACAGACATCAAGCTGGTAAGTGTGTCGCAGTAGATAGTGGCCGCCAACCAGGACGTCCGGCAGACGCTGCACCTGCTGTCCATGTGGGCCGCCGAGCCCGACCCGGACAAGATGAAGAAGGATTCTACAAGTGTCCGGAAAGATATTAAACTGGTGAGTAGATTGTGGTGAATTCCACATATTGGCACCAATCAGCGGGGTTAAGAATCTGGTTTGGAAATCGTCAGAGGTTGAAACGCACATGTGCATATGCCCAGGGCCTCTAATAGGTAAAAGACGGCCCTGCAGATCATTTGGGCCCCAGACCAACGTCGGGGGTCCCGGAGCATTGGGATCGCGAGGCCCTGGGCACGTTCCCATTGGGTGGGAAAGAGGGGTCTGACGATCCGTACAACATGAAGATAGACGCTGCCTGTGTACGGATATCAAGCTGGTTTGCAACTACATATCTTGTCTGTCTATAAATCTCAGAAATTGAAACACTTACTTCCATAAATATTACCATGTTGAAACTTAGTGTGCAGATTTTGGCCTTATGAAAGAATAAATACGACCGCCAAAAATATAATGACTGCAATGGGAGTAGCTTAAAGAAGCCCCGCCCATCGCGGTCTAGTTTTCCTTGGGATTTTAAAAGTTTCATCCATTCTTACATTGTTTTACACCTTTACTATTTCATTGCAGTTATTTGATTGATTATTCCAGGGTCCATGGGAGGCTATCCGCAAGGTGTTCTCAGCGGAAGACCACAAGACCATGAGCATCAATGATAAGAGTGACTTGTTCTTCTACGACTACAGTCTCGCGCCTTTGTTCGTCCAGGAAAACTATCTGCAAGTTTCACCGCATTGTCCGAAGTGAGTAAGAATTCAATATTATGTTCAATTAATTAATTATGTTTTAAATGGTCTCTTTTTTTTATATTTCCATGCACTATGGAAATATAAAAACTCTCCATTTAATAGCACAAGAACTTGAAAGATTCCGGAAGTTTCGCAGCGTGCCTTTGTCCAATTGGGCCCTGGAGTCAGACCTCCTTGCACGTTTACTGAACAAGAGGTTTAAAAAGGGTAAAAGACGGCCATGCCTGAAATCCTTAGATTGATAATATAATACAACATTTATATAAATTAAATACATATGCAGTGCATATATTGTGTAGTGTATATATGTATTTCAAATGCTATACTCTTCACCGGATCATATAAGGTAAATCTATCTATTTAAATTGAAAACTCCTTACATGTACACTGGATGTTTGATAAAAGTGTCTTGGTTGTTCAGGAATGAACTGTTGGATCGCATCAGCAAAGCAGCAGACAGCATCAGTGCCGGGGACCTGGTGGATGCGCGGATACGAGGCAAACAGGCGTGGAGTTTGCTGCCTGTGCAGGTGAACAATAACTTTTTTAACCGACTTCAAAAAAGGAGGAGGTTCTCAATTCGTCTGTATGTTTTTTTTTTATGTATGTTCACCGATATTTTCGTCAATTATGGACGGATTTCAAAAATTTTTTTTTTGTTGTGTAGAGTTCAGTTCTGAGGTGGTCCCATTTTCACCAGTCCAGGATCTGATGATGGAATCCAGGAGAAATCGAGGGCCACCACCGAAAATTGACAACATTTAATTTTTTATAAGGTACTATAATTCAAAAACCATTTCGAGATTATCGCTAAATTAACACAGAAAAAATGTTTTTAATTTTTTTCATTCAGTAACTAAAAAGATATTTTGAAAAGTGTCCAAATTCAATGCTCGTCGGATCCACACATAGTCAATCTTGGTCTCGCTTTGGCCATCGTGAATTAAAAAAAAGAAACGTAAGTTTGACACTGTTTCTTGTCAAACTGACAGAAAACTGTGCATGTGTGTGTACATTTATCGTACAGTGTTGCCGGATTGGCAAAACTCCTGGCCAATCGGGGAAAAACTCATGTTTTTGAATATTGCGACAAAATTATAACTCAGTTGATGTACTAGATTTAATGTTATAGCTTTATGAAATCTTACTAAAACATTATTTACGTAAGTTTAAAGTACGAACTGGGTACTTAAGTGGCACTTTAGGTACTTGGACAACATTTTTCATGAATTTACCCTAGAGTCTCCTGGCAGCATTTGTGTGAACTTCCGTCATTCAAGTTTATTTTTTAAAATAGCAAAGATAATATGTTCGTTCATCCCATGACATTGACTTACGCTCTTTGAGAATAAGTCGTTTTTAAATAATTTATTTTACAAAAAGGAAAGAAAATAAACGAAAAAGAAAAAATACGTAAGTTTTAGTTTTTGAAAATCTTTCAGAATAAAAAATAAAAACAGCACATGAAAAAATTTAAATGTTGTCAATTGTATGCTCGTATGGTGTTTTTGTTTCGTAATCATGTCTTACTCAGGTATATGCTTCAGGATGTCAACATCTGATGCTGCTGTCCTGATGATGATGCTACAGTACTCCTTAACGGTTAGGAGTTGGAAGGCAGAACTGCAATTTGGTCGATGGAAACTATTTAGTAGTATGTAGGGCTTACATGTTGCTTGTGAGGTATGCTTGAATCAACATCTGATGCTACTGTGCTGATGATGAAGCTACAGTACTCCTTAACGGTTAGGAGTTGGAGGGCAGAACTGCAATTGGTCGATCGAATGTATGTAGGGCTAACGTGATACTTGTGTATATTACAGCCAGACCCACGTCGAGAAATCTCGCCGAAAAGTCTCGCTGGGCCTTTACGCGAGAACAAGAAATTTATCCACACTCTCATTCACTCTTAACAACAACTAAGTTCCTATTAATAATTAAGTTTACGACGCTTTTACACCACTAAAAATCATGAAATAAACTGACTTTTTAAAAAAAAATTAAACCGACTTCAAAAAAACCGTAAACACAAAAATAAACTAAAAATTAAAAAATAATTCCTAATATCTATTACCTCATACTGTAATTTTCCTAAACTATGTTAAAGTAATCTTAAACATACTAACTGAAGTCGGTGCCTGCCCAAAAACAGAAGAGAAGAAGCACCGACTTCAGTTAGTATGTTTAAGATTACTTTAACATAGTTTAGGAAAATTACAGTATGAGGTAATAGATATTAGGAATTATTTTTTAATTTTTAGTTTATTTTTGTGTTTACGGTTTTTTATAAAAGAAATTACGCAAATCAAACTATAAATGCTTATTACATGAAGATTAGTCCTTTTTCACGGGCCTTCGTCGATGGTACTAGCTCTCTACTATCTCATTACCCCACTTGGGCACATCCCCGGTGCGGTTGCGCAGCTTGCTGTACACATTGTTTCTCGATGCCGTGCTGCCGGACGTGCCAGCGCCTTGGTCTAATTCCAGTATTGAATGAGTAATATGAACCCAATTTACCCAATCGATACTTTTTAATTTTAATTCTCATTTAGCCAAAGGTTTTTTATCATAAAAATATTATCTATACTTACTACGCTGGTTTTACGACCCGAAGTAGATACGAAATATAATCCTGTAAATAATGGAAAACACCACAAATGTGTTGTGGTATTCACTGGATACCTTCTCAAAAATATGTTTTATAAAACTGTTGTAATATAATTAATGCGCCAATATCCTGACAATATTTTAATTCATCTGTAACCATACCATATCTTCCTCAGGCTATGTACAGTTCAGTGATCCCTGGGCACTACCTGTCGGGCCACGTGGCCGGCCAGATCCAGTTCCCGGGCTGGCTCGGCAAGAACTCGCGCGCCTCTAAGATGCACCGACTCTGCCAGGAGATACATGCACA
The DNA here is from genome assembly GCA_958496325.1 of Nomophila noctuella. Lineage (NCBI taxonomy): Eukaryota > Metazoa > Arthropoda > Insecta > Lepidoptera > Crambidae > Nomophila > Nomophila noctuella. Next base: position 14,199,171 of record OY292483.1, on the reverse strand, counting down.
TACGAGGCTTAGGTATGTCGAATTATCTAGACTAATCCATACTAATATATAAAGATGAAGAGTTTGTTTGTTTGTTTGAACGCGCTTATCTCAGGAACTATTGGTTTAAATTGAAAAATCATTTTTGCATTGGATAGTCGAGTCGTCTTAATCTGAAAATGATGAAGTTTCCTTAGTAACTTCTGACGACACCCTCGGAAAGAAATTGGTAAGGTAATGCTGCTATTGTAAGCTGGCTTTCAATAGCATGCGCATTGAAGTTAAGCGGTAATACATTTTCTATACAAAATTTGGTAATGTAATTTCATCAAAGTGTGTCATCTTCCATTTATAATACTTTTCAAGTGTAGTCACTCTGTCACGTTTTTTACTCACATCAAATACTTTGTTACTAAAAAAGTATTTTTTTTCCACATAACACTCACAACAAACTTAATCCTAATTTTCCCCCACAGCACATCAGGGTCAAAGTCGTCAATCTTCCTCGACTACAGCCCTTACCTGCGCGACGCGATCGTGACGCCGCTGGTCCGGGACCGCGCGGACGGCATCCCCGCCGCCATGGACGTGCTGGAGTCCTACCACCTCCTGCGGGAAGACCTGGACTCCTTGACCGAGCTGTCTGTCTGGCCGGGCCAGAGGAATCCTATGGTGTTGATTGATTCTAAGGTACAATAGTTGCTATAGTTTGTGTCGAGATCAAAATATTCGTTATTCATATAAGCTTCAGCGATGTAATAATCACTACATAGTATAAAACAAAGTCGCTTTCTCTGTCCCTATGTCCCTTTGTATATATCTTTGAAACTACGCAACGGATTTTGATGCGGTTGTTTTTAATAGATAGAATGATTGAAGAGGAAGGTTTTTATGTATATAATATACATAGAAGAAAAACAAAAAAACTTAGTTGCACCCGTGCGAAGTCGGGGCGGGTCGCTAGTATATCACAAAGTGAAAACATTCCAGCATTTACTAAATTTAACTAACAAACATTCATCCTATATGTTATGGAAAGAGGGGTCCCTCTTTCCCACTGGGCACAATGGGTACAGGACCCCGCGATCGATTGAGGCGCCCCGACTAGGTTCTTCTGGGGGCCCCAATGTCACCAAACCAGAAGCTTAAAGGCCCATGTGCCCGGGGCCTCTAAAAGGCTAAAGACGGCCCTGTTTTTATGTATAGTTTATTAGTAAATAACACTACAGAGCTGAGAAGCGTTTTCAACAAAAGGGTTTTTATTACTTGCTAGAGCTGTTTGTTACTTATTATTCCACTATCGGCCGCCCGCGACTTCGTCCGCGTGTATTTCAGATCCCTTTAAAAAGGTAGCCTATGTGCCAAATCATAATCGGTTCAGATGGTTAAGCGAGACACCGTAATTCATAATATTAGGAGTTATATAAGATTTTCAAATAAAGACCATTTAATTTATAAATTACTTTATGTGCAGGTGAAAGCGGCAATGACGCGTACGTACAACAAATCCGCCACCGCGCTGCCGTACGCGCCGGCCGCCATCAAGAAGGGTCGCGCGCGTGACGACGACGCGGATGGCTTGGAGGACGACGAGCCTGACGAGGACGAGGACAGCGACCCGGAGAACGATGCGCTCATCAAGGTGAATATGATAGGACCTACGTGGCGCCATCTGACGGCTAAATAAGGAAACTGACTTAGTTGAGAAGGGAATGGGGGGTACCCAGCCCACCTCTAAATTATAACATCAAAAATGTTAAAAAGTCCCCTTACTCAATTGCAACGTGGTTGCAGGATTACATGTACTAATATTTAAATATTCATGTATATGAAGACATACTCAATTTAAATTTGATTCATAAAAACTAAATATGTAATTATAATAATTGTGGGACGACATGGGCTAATAATAATATTCAATTTAGATCAAATGGTACCAAAAAGCCTTTGCACTGTTGGCTTTGGCCCCACACATGCTTCAAAGCACCCAAGATCTCGTAAGAGTACCTACATCGTAATAATAATCCATCTTCTTATCATTACAGAAAAAGAAAACAAATGAGAAACCTAGTAAAGAAAAATCAAGTACCAGCAAGGAAAAGGCTGGGTCCAGTAAGGAAAAAGCTAGTTCCACTAAAGAAAAAGCTGGATCCAGTAAAGAAAAACCAAGTTCCAGTAAGGGGAGAAAGAAAAAATAAGTAGGTGGAGCTGGCGCCGGAACAAGGAATGAAACCTCCGAATAATTGCCTAAATTATGTTAATGTTGAATAAGTGTTTATTATTAAAACGGTCATTTTTATAACCTTTGTTTTATTTTATCCCAATAAGTGATATTGAGGAAAACTAAGCTTTTTGTCAATAAACTATATTTTATTCTACAACAGCAATAGAACCAAAAAACTTGGGGTTTGTTGACCGGGATTCAACTGATCCTAAAATCAAGATTGTATGTTAACAGATGAGACCTTGGACTTAATAGGTGTATTTGTCAAGAAGTTGACTATTAGACCAAGAGGTTGATCCCCACACTGGTCAAACATTGTGATGAACATGTATGTTCGTCTGGGTGTTAATTGTTTACAAGATTAAGGTATTTTATGTTAAATAGGCATATAAAAAGTAACCTTTATATATGTATGAGATATGAGCTAGGAGTCGGTGAAAAGGATCACCTTCACCAATGACATTCCTCTCCCTTCCAAACCATATCATCATCATTGTTGTGTAAACAATGATACATAAAAGGGTTCAAAATTTGATTGTAAATACTGTAGGGCACGATTATACAGGTTTGGTTTTCAATAAATAAAAATATTTTATTTCTGCTACTAGACTTAGTGCAATATGTCTTAAAAATAATAGCAATTTTTTTTACTGCAAAGTAAAGAATTTCTTAATGGTACACAGCTTTATTAGTTAGAACACTAACAAGACCGAATTTTAATAAAAATACTTATGAACAACAACACCAAACTTTATTACATAATTCACACTAAAATTTTCTATACCGAAACAGTTGAATACACTTAGTCTTTCTTGATCAATTTCACTCTGGGGTCGTCGGGCCTCATGATGGTGTATGTCATCTTGTATCTCCTGTTGTCCCCATCATTTTTTATGTAATTGTAACAACCTGCGGTGGCGAGGCCCATTCCAACCAGGGCTATGCCAGTGGAAGCCAGAATTTCAGGGATTTCATGGTATCCCTGCTTGATCAGCTGGCCGAGGGTGCGGCGGGAAGCTGTCGCAGCCATTTATTTGGTTGCAATTCCCCTGGATTGCTACTAAAAAGAATTTCTTCGCAAGAAATTCGCTAGCTTCGGGTGGTCGTGTTTGACAGATGTAATTTGACAGTGACATTTACCATCACATGGAATGTCAGGTCAATAAGTGCATTCCACTTAAAGTTGTCCGGTTTTTTTATGATCACGTTCGTAGATCATGATCCAAATGAAACAAGAAAATAATAAACAAAATAAATAAAATAATAAATAGTATTATGAATAAAACAGTCTGCAAAAATACGATCTATATAGAAAATGTATGATTCGTGTGACGGAACCCTCTCTATCTCTCTCTCTGAATAATACTGGCATGCTATTTAAAAACTTAATTAATACGTCTGCTTGACATTGGCACCAGATTTTCATTCCTTTCTAATTACTAAACTCTATGAAAGTCAGCACAGATTAGAAATATTGTATTATTTCTAAAAATCTGGAATAATAAGAAATCTACGAAGATATTAAATTCAAAACCAAAGGACAAAGGACATGTTTAGTAAAACGACATTATGGCACCGGAGCCAAAAATAATTGGACATCCTTTACCATTTCCCAATACCTTCTTTGGAACTATCAGGAAGGCTTGTTGGGTTATTCCGGAGATTATAGCTAGCAGTGCATTAGCAGTTATCGGTATAGGATTGGCTACTGCAGGGTGTATAAATTATATAAAAAATGACGGTGATAATCGAGAGTATAAATGGGTGTATACAGTGGTACGAGACACAGACCCGCGGGCGTGTAGATTGAAGAATCCTGTTTACACTCAATATAAATGTTAACTTATGAAGTCTTTTTAATAAATATTGTTTCTTCGGTTTTGATTAAATAAATAAATATTATCTACAAAACATTGTATTGAACTTAAAAGATACGCTTTAGAGGAATGCTTGATGAAATCATTTTTTAGCACAAGATGCTTAGCTGCCCGTTAGAAATATTTGTCAGTGTTGCATTTTAACATACCAGTTTGATTCTACTTGACGATAACTTATATAAGTTGTCATTTCTAATAATTTATTTATTTCAAGAAATGTTAACACTTAGATCTTGATTCTGAGCAACTAATTCGGACTACAAACTACAAAGTTGCCAACGGTACTTAACTGTCATTTTTTGGGTTATCACAATGACGTTTGTGACATTGACTTGATCACGTAAGGTCACGATAAATACGAATGAGAAGAGCGGCTGTTTCTTCGTGAAATCATTTGCAATTTTAATCTGCGATTATTCAACACAGTATTTTGCGTTAGCTCTTCGCTCGTACTAGACGTTTGTGTGGTAAAATTTAAAATGAGTTCCCGTTTTCAAGTTGTTGAGCAGGGTCCGCCGATCGAGGTTTTCCAGTTAAATAAATTGTTTACTGACGATACTTACCAGAATAAGGTTAATTTAGGTGTCGGCGGTAAGTTTCCCGTTCTTCGTTTAACTTCTATTTGTATAATATACGAGATTAGTTCCCGCCATGAATGTTTATGTACTGTTCCTGTTATGTAACTTGTTTACGCCGAAAATTTCATGTTATATGGACTCTTCCCAACATTTAAAAGAGTTGTACTATAAAAGTTTTTGTTACAGTTCTCTCATTGCTTTCCTTTGAAAACATGTAATGATTTCAAGAAATAAAAGTTTTCACAAACATAACTTAAAAGTAAATTATTTTAGGTGAAAAATATGTACTCAATTTTTATTATTATGTGGCATAAAATTTCGGTCAATACTGTTGTTTTATAACTTGAATATAATTTTGACCATTATTAGTTTTTTTTTATTGTAGGACATAAGTATGGTTAGCCTAAAGTATAAAGAAATCATGTTACCTATAAATAAAAATAACTTTTTAAACTCAGAAAACAGCTCCTAAGTTTACTATTTATGTAATCTAAAGATAAACAAATGAAAGAAACTTGAACTTGAATATTGGCATACATTTTTATATTTGTTAAATAACTTTTAATGATAGAATAATACATCAGAATTTCAGTGAATCTTTTCCTATGCTTTCAGCATACAGAGATGAGAATGGCAAACCCTGGGTGCTGCCGGTGGTGCGGAAGATGGAGAAGCAAATGGCTGCAGACGAGACACTCCTGCATGAGTACCTGCCAGTACTTGGTAAGTTAATACTGTGATTTATTTATTTATTTAATCTTTATTGAACTACACAAAATATTGTACAAAGGGCGGACTTAATGCCTCATGGCATTCTCTACCAGTCAACCTTTGGGGCAAATCAGAAAGTGACGTAGGTAGTGCTGATTAAATAAAATAACTATACATATATATATATTACTATACATTTATTGAATAACTATACTAGACATAAATAAATACATTTTAAATAATAGATGATGCATGTAAAAAACTACTGGGATAGTTAGACGAAGATTCAAAAGGATCCACAAGGAAGTACCTATGCACTAGATACATAAACTGTATGTATATTTACATACAGTTTATGTATCCTCCAGATTTTGGTTTGTATGTATTAGTTAAGATAAACTTTTCCTGAGGTTTTGATGTTTCTTTAAGATTGAAAGCAAAATTTCATTTCTTATACCCACCAAAAATTATTAAGTTTTATTTCCTGGTTGGTTCAAAATTTTACTTTGCATACTCTGTAATCAAATAACCACAATTTGATTGACAGAAAAAAAATATTATTTAAGATTCATCAAATAATGTTGCTATAATAAGAAAACAAAATATTTTGAAAAATGTAGTAGGTATAAGCTGTTAGCTCATGGGTGCCAACAAATTCTTGCATTTGTTCTGACGAGTTATAAAGTGCTTATCATGATTATTTAAACCTATCTTGTATAAAACAATAGGTTATCAGATATTTGAGTCAAGTGTGACCAAATAATGGCGTTTGATGGAATCTTTTTTTTAATCGAATTCATAGTCATTCTTATTCAGCAACAAAAGCGAGGATATTTTAGCGGGAATCTCTGCGATATTTACTATGCAATACAAGTCGTTATCTTTGTGAAAAAAATGGTAGAAAACGCATCTCAAATATAAACATCCTGCTCAATACAGGGACTTAAATAAAATCCACTCTACAATATTTCTTGATATGTCTGCGGGAACACACATACAACAACAGTAAACTATTGTAGACTAGCGGCCGCCCGCGACTCCGTCCGCGTGGATTTCGATTACCGTAATATTTTTTTTACGACCTCACCTTAGAAACCTCAAAAATTGTAGCCTATGTGTTATTCTGATGTATAAGCTATATTGTGGTAAAGTTTCATTCAAATCCATTCAGTAGTTTTTACGTGAAAGAGTAACAAACATTCATACATCCATACTTACAAACTTTCGCCTTTATAATAGTAGTAGGATAGAAACATAAACGTGCGTGTGCTTAGAGACGCACATAATAATTTACAAGAATATTAATACTATATCCATAAAAAACAGCATTAACATACATAAATATGTATTTATTCTACCTTGGTTGTCAAAGATGAGAGAACACTGAAAATTAATATTCAACGTAATTTCGCCGTTGGTATTGTTTACTAGACAATTCAATTAAAAAACATTGTTTTTAACTAAAAAATTGCTAAAGTTTAAAGAGCTTACAAGACATCTCAATCAATGAAGATAAAAATGGCTAAATTTATTTAAACGCGTTATCGCGGCCTATTATTTTTATAAACCCAAATTCCGATCGCGATGTACACAATAAATGATGCACAAAAGCATTAATATTATTATTTCTGTCACAGTAAATCTATCTTTACATATATTAGGTATCTCTCTTGCGGAGAGCTCTCATATGTTAGCTCTCATTAACACAAAAATTATTGCAACATTATTATTCTAACATTAGATGTCCTTCATATAGATGTATGTATGTATGTATTGAAGCCATTCCATTTCCTACTTAAGTCCAATAAAGCAGACGCGAGCGACAATTTGTACAGTTTAATAATATAAAAACAGCTAAATGTACATACCTATATAATGTAGGTATTACGTTTCGGTATGCGTTTTGTAATTATGATGTCTTGTAATTATGATTCATGTTCTGTATATATTTCATCAAAATTCCTTTTCTTTTATGTACTATCATTGAGTTGTAGGCTTGTAGGTCATTAGCCTACATTTAATTTATGTTAAATTGTTTGCCACTGTTTTAAAATACACTTACATATGCATATTGTGATTCATAGTACGTTTGATGCGTGGGACTTTTCTTAACCGACTTCAAAAAAAGGAGGAGGTTCTCAATTCGTCCGTATTTTTTTTTTATGTTTGTTACCTCATAACTTTTGCCTGGGTGAACCGATTTGGATGTTTTTGAAAGCTGAAGTCGGTGCCTGCCCAAAAAAGCAGAAGAGAAAAAGCACCGACTTCAGTTAGTTTGTTTAAGATTACTTTGACATAGTTTAGGAAAATTATAGTATTAGGTAATAGATATTAGGAATTATTTTTTTATTTTTAGTTTATTTTTGTGTCCACGATTTTTTTGAAGTCGGTTTTTATTGTGTTTCTATTACAAAATTATGTGTTCCGACTTAAAGGAAAAATAAAATAATAATGTCATTTTATGCAATGAAGTTATACCTACTTCATATAAAAGAAGCAGACTTTTTTCATTGTTTCGCTTATTCAGAAACTCTAAAATCGACTATTGACCCGTCTGACAAGTGCCTTATGTTTTTTAATTTTATTTTTGCTTATGTGTTTTACTATTATAACCTTTTGTTTCACCTAGAATAAAAAAGGGCCATGGTTCGCTCTAGTTGAATTATTTTTTAAATATGTGCAGTGTCGGTGCAGTTTAATATGCGGTTTATATTATCAGATAAAGCTGTTATACGAGTATCTGCCCACTAAAGGATTAGTTATAAGATAGCAACAACTACAAAAACGCTAATGCATAACGATGATGCATTAGCTCATGTTATGAAACCTCATGCCTATCAGTTCGTGTAGGTAGTTTTAAGATATAAGCTGTTCTGAGTGTTTGATAAATACCGATACTTGTGATATAATTAAAAGCAATCGATAACACTTAATACACATATACCCGTAATGACAACAAGAATTACGACGTTAAGATCAAGTCATTGCCTGATAAAATTTATAAAACTAGTTGAGCCCGTGCTTTCGTACGAATGTATAAAAAGATCAGATAAAATATAAAAACAACGATAATGAATGATCCTTTATAGTGATAATTTTCTATAAACGATCAATTTTATTTTATAACAAAATTAGTTAGCCTTTAACGTTTCCATGGTGTCATGGTAAATTTCCAACATCGCCTTGCAGTATGGCAATGTTTATATTGTGTTATAAATCTTATATCGGTAATTTATACTTTAAACTTAACGTTACTTGTACTTGCTTAATCGAAAGAGATAAGATTTGCGTAACTGTTTAAAATAGCGTGATAACATGTGTCAAGGCTATCCGTCGTTCGTAAGAATTTAAGAAATATTTTTTGTACATAGGTACGGTAATAACGGTACTCAATTTGTCACTAAAGCATAATTAAAATTGATCAATGTTTTCTTTGCTGAAATTGGAGGCATAGGTACTGTATGTAGGTATATGCAGATATTTGGTAGGTTTCATTCACTCACAATTTTTTCTCTATATTCTTTTGTTGATGAACTTACTGATATCGTATCTTTTATATTATATGGATGGAGGCAAACAAACATGAGTGCCTCCTGATGGTAAGTGGTCACCGCCATCCATGGACATCAACAACCGCACAAGGGTGGCAGATGCGTTGCCTGCGTTTAAGACCCCATACCCTCCCCAACTGAGCTCTGGCGACTTTACTCACTAGCAGAAAGATACCACAACAGTAACGAAGTGCGACTTCAGTGTGGTATTCTGTAAGGTGTAGGTAGATCTACGGACGAGCGGCTCATTCGAGTGGAAGTTCCACTAAGCTCTACCTCTCTTCTTCATTTAAATTAAAGCCAAAAGGACCTTAGTTAGGTAACTAAAGTTTACACCACCCATACCACCGTGATTTTACTTTACAAAAGACAAAATATCCTCGGCAAATAATAATAACTATCGGTGATTAGTATAATGTAAATAATTAAACATTCTATGCAAACAGGACAGTATATTAATTCACAAGAGGTATCTAACTCAGGTCATGAGTCATGACATAAGAGATTATCACTAAAACAAAGCACATCTAAGTGTAAATAATTTTCTATTTACAAACATGTCAACTTAGTAACTCACGTGAACACGGAACGATAATGCAATGTTTAGAATGTCGTTTTCGTGTTAGCAAATAATGTTTTCGTAGATTATTTAAAATAAGTATTAATTTAGAAAATAAATCTGTCGAAGAAATTGAAAAAGTTTATCAACGCTTCTTAGATTAAGAATTAAGAATAAGAATAAAGTCATTCATTCATTTCCATAAAAATACAAAATACGAATTCACACAGATTAATAAGCAATGAATGGGAGTCCACTCAGCACTTATCTGCGAGAAAGACACCATTATTTACTGCAACTTGTCTAGCGAGCCCGCCACCATTCGCAAGAGTACGGATTACACAGGGCCATCTTTTTTCTTCCAGTTATAAGATGCCCTGGACAGGGCACATATGTATGTATGTCTTTACACCTCTGGTTTGGTAATCGTGGGGCCTTCCATACCCAGGTTGTGGTTAAGAGGGGTCTGGATTACATCCATCTTATTCGTACACACACACACACCTTTGGCTGGCATACAAGTGCTTACTTAAAATAATGTCGCCATCGATGGGAGGACATCATGACATTCTTTCCTCGTTAAAAAGGCGTTTGAGATATAGTGCATATAATTTGTATCTCTAGTCATAACTATAGGTATGTGAAGATGATTGATAGTCTGATTAAGTTGCCTGCCTATGTTGCAACATTCAAAAATAGCTCTGGTTGTCACCAAACTTGCGTAAGCTAATATGCGACAAACACCGACCCCGGTAAATAACTGCGGCTTATGTAATTGTTTATAATTTATATCACACGAGACATTAATTGAAGCCAATTGCTTGTTTTGACGTATGTTCTATTTTGTTACGATACTAAATAGCGATACGTAAGTTATGATAGTTTAGGAAATAATGTTACCGTATGTGTAAAGTATAAATATAGTAAAAAAATCGTTTGATATTCATGGTTGGTCCATCTATCCCTACTTGTGGGGCTTAATGGAACAGGTTGATTATTCACGGATCCAATGACGATTGTGAAACATAAAGATAACATTTGCTTGTTTTTTTCGCAGGTATGGAGCAGTTTTCGAACGCGTCGGTGTCCATGCTGCTCGGCGAGGACAACCCCGTCATAGCCGCTGGTCGCGTGAGTTCTGCTTTTACTAGCTTCAGTGACCGTCCATTGATAAGGCGATCCTCGAAGGGGGAGGGGGGGGGGGGTCCTTAAAAATTACGAAATATCACAAGGGGGAGGGGGGTGTATAATACGTGTATTTGCTTTTGTTCGGAAATATGCGATACTCTGCGAAAGCGGCGTTAAATCCGTGGTATGAGGACATTCTAATCAAAATAATGTTCATGGGGGGGGGGGGGGTCTGATCCCGAATAAACAAAACGGTCTGACCCTTGTGACACTGTTCAATCAAAATTTGTTGTTCTGACACACTGTTTTTCGGCTTAAAAACATCATGATCATCGCTACAGTTGAGCTGGTTTACTAGCAACCGAATCAAAGTAAAATAGATATGTGTTCACAGGCTTTCGGTGTACAAACTCTGTCTGGAACTGGAAGTCTCCGTGTCGGCGCCGAGTTCCTGAACAAACACCTCAAGTACACCACATTCTACTACTCAAATCCCACATGGGGTAAGTTTACCTATTATATTTCTTATTTACCTTAATATTTTTTGTAGAGATCCTCATGTACCTAGTTATAAGTAGTCTAAGTCTAGGTCTATGTGTCTATGTGTAATGCATTTTCTTTACAAAATTACGCGACGTCATTTCGGCATATTGTGTCATCTTCCATTTAAAATGCATTGCGGGCACAGTCACGCCGAACTTCGGTTGCGTTTATTCCGCCTCGTGTGGTTCTATAGGTACTTAGATTTGACCATGACTGGTCTCGAGTGATGATTTGTTTATGCCAAGCTAGTCCAAATATTAAAATTAAATATATTTGAATACATGTGACCGATGTAGGTACAAGTTGTCACAACCAATGTTCTTCTTTGAATAAGATAACAATGAAAATCTATCTACATACATTGTTTTTTACTGAACATCAAAAACATCGTTAAACAACACTGAATTTCGATTGAGTGAGATGCAACTTCATTGTAAGTTAAATATGTTTACTAGTGGCCCGTTTTGAGGTGTCGATGTACAGGAAATGTACATATAATATGTGCATTATTCAGGGTCATCTTTTGAAATTCTAATACAACTCATAATATTAATACCAATTTGTTTTTCAATACACGCATCCTCTGAATTAATATCGCGTTTAGTCCCGTTAATAATATGAGTCTTATAATACAACGCGAAAGTCTAAAATATAACAACTCCTCTTGTCAACAGAAAACCACCACCTAGTATTCGTAAACTCTGGCTTCACATCCCCACGCTCATACCGTTATTGGGACGAGAAGACGCACGGCATAGACTTTGACGGGCTCATTGAGGACCTGAAGAACGCTCCCGAGAACTCCGTGGTCATCCTGCACGCGTGCGCTCACAATCCCACTGGTGTGGATCCCACTCAGGAGCAGTGGGAGAAGATTGCTGATGTCATGGAGGTGAGTTAGAGAGCTAGTCATTAATAGCTGAGTTAGGTCTTAAGCCTTAAGATTAGAAGCAGTTACCGTCACTTCTGCCCCGCGTGCAATCCTGCTGACTGCGCTGGAGTGGATCCCACTCAGGAGCAGTGGGAGAAGATTGCTGACGTCATGGAGGTGAGTTAGAGAGCTAGTCATTTATAGCTGAGTTAGGTCTTAAGCCTTAAGATTGGAAGCAGTTACCGTCACTTCTGCCCCGCGTGCAATCCTGCTGACTGCACTGGAGTGGATCCCACTCAGGAGCAGTGGGAGAAGATTGCTGACGTCATGGAGGTGAGCATGTTGTTAACAGCACTGGGAATGATGAGCTCATCGAGGACCTGAAGAACGCTCCCGAGAACTCCGTGGTCATCCTGCACGCGTGCGCTCACAATCCCACTGGGGTGGATCCTACTCAGGAGCAGTGGGAGAAGATTGCTGACGTCATGGAGGTGAGTTTGATATTCATAGCACTAAAACCTGCCTGTCTGATGGAATGCAGTAACCGCATGTTTTTACATCATTGCCTTAGCTATTTTCCCGCCCTTCTGGAAGAATTTTAAAGTCATATCCACAGAAAACCTCTTCGGATAGTTGATTCCACCGACGCTGACCATACATGAGTCACTAAAGAAGCGGTTTCAACCCTTCTTTATAGCGGGATCAGCGGCTCTAAGGGAAGCCAGTAGGCTGAGCTGGTTTAAGTCTGTCCCAGTCAGACTCGTGTCACGGGCAAAGTTCATAAAGAGAGAGAGAGTGTGTGTGTTTGAGAGAGAGAGAGAGAGAGAGAGAGAGAGTGTGTGTGTGAGAGAGAGAGTGTGTGTGTGTGTGAGAGTGTGAGAGAGAGTGTGTGTGTGAGAGAGAGAAAGAACAAGATCATTAGGTAACTTAGCCTTATTTTAGGGTTATAAAAACAACTCATCTCGACCATATAGTCACATTGTCCCCTCGTGTTCCCCAGGAGCGCAAGCTGTTCCCGTTCTTCGACAGCGCGTACCAGGGCTTCGCGTCGGGTGACCTGGACCGCGACGCGTGGGCGGTGCGCTACTTCGTCAAGCGCGGCTTCGAGCTCGTCTGCGCGCAGTCATATGCGAAGAACTTCGGCTTGTACAGTGAGTGTGGCTTTGATGTTGATATGATTCAATTAAATAATTACGAAACTAAGTCTCGTATTAATAAATCGCACTCAACTCTAAGCTCGAACTTGAGCTGCTTTGTATGAGAAAGACATATCTAGTTCGCACTCAGGATCGAGCTCAGAGTTGAGTGCGATTTATTAATAGAGCCTAAGTTTTACTTTAACGCATTGACAGTAAAATTGGCCTATAGTTATTTGAACAGTGAGTATAGCTTTAATGTTGCTATGATTCACTTAAATAATTACGAAACTAATTTGTCTTCCTCGTGTTCACATGAAACTTGACCTATTGATACATATAATTGTTTGCGTTATTTTACATACCTATTAAGACGTACTGCGACCTATTCCAAATAAGACAAATTACCGAATGAGCAGCATACAATAGGTATCTATATAACTATTTGAAATGTATTCGGTCGAATTGCAGAATAAAATATGTCATAATTTTATGTATTTTTGATATAATAATATTGTTGTGAGACATTAAAGCTAATGAACGCAGGTCAGGGGGGGGGAGTCATGCGCATAGTGGCTATAGTTACCTACCACGCTGAACAGGCGAGTCGACGTGTCTACATTACGTCTGTATGATTCCAGACGAGCGCGTGGGCAACCTGACCGTGGTGGTGTCGGACAAGGGCCTGGTGCCGGCCATCAAGTCGCAGCTGACGTGGATCGTGCGCGGGATCTACTCCAACCCGCCCGCCCACGGCGCGCGCGTCGTCGCCAACGTGCTCGCGAGTAAACAGCTGTTCGACGAGTGGTGAGTCAATACGGATATTGTCGTGGTGGTGTCGACAAGGGCCTGGTGCCGGCCATCAAGTCGCAGCTGACGTGGATCGTGCGCGGGATCTACTCCAACCCGCCCGCCCACGGCGCGCGCGTCGTCGCCAACGTGCTCGCGAGTAAACAGCTGTTCGACGAGTGGTGAGTCAAGGCAGACATATTTATTCCTAAATTGTTAAAGGGTTTTTAAGAACTCATATACTTAGAGTTTTTTTTTAATGTATATTTAAAAAACAAGATGACGTCTCGTAATGGGACATCTAAGAGATGTAGAGCTTAGTGGAACTCCCACTCGAATGAAACGCTCATCTGGGGATACTTCCCCACCCCTCCTCCACCTTACAGAAGACCACAGTGAAATAGCACTTCGGAACTAGTGTGCTATGTTTCTGCTGGTGTATAAGGACGCCAAAGCTCAGTTGGGGAGAGTATGGGGTTTTTAAAGGCAGGCAACGCATCTGCGGCCCTTTTACGGTTGTTGACTTCGTGGGCAGTGGTGATCACTTACCATCAGGTGACCCGCTTCTTCGTTTGTTCTTATCACATATGTAAAAAAAAATACTGACGAATAGGCCGCTCTGGTTTGCGGACTGCGCGCGTGCGGTTATTGCAACCGTTTGGTGCGCCTCTCATACGATGATTGTATGCAGAACGAACCTAACATGCATAGCTAGGTACACATAGCTCGCGGGTAACTCGTGAGTGACTCGCGAGCTGGGCATTCGTCAGATTTGATTGCACCCTCATAAGCCAGAGGGACTTGAATTTACACCCTTTAGTGTGCAATACATCCGGACTGCTCAGCCGGTCGTGATAACGATTTTATTCGTTTTTAATATTATAGTTGTTTTATTTCATAAGATTTGACTTTTCGTAATTTTAATGCTTTTACTTTTTATTTTTTTAGGAGGGACGCCATCAAAGTGATGTCATCTAGAGTGATCCAAATGAGAGAGGCTTTGAGAGCAGAACTTATCAAGTAAGTATGAAGAACATTCATCAAATAAACTTTCAGTATTTTTATTACTGAAAATAAGTAGTTTCATTATATGATGACTCAATACAATGAAACTATGAGTACTTTCATTATATCAAGTCATCTTGCAGAAAGATATTATCATCTTGATAATGATATATCTTGATATGACATTGCAAAAAGTTGTGTTTCAATGCTTTATTACTTATTGAACATTTAATTGATAATCAGACTAGCAGGAAAGATTAAAAATGACTATTAAATACCTCATATAGATTCTTTTTACTTTATAATGTATTTATCCAATTACTTTTATCTTTTAATGATAGCATCTGAATTATATTAACTTGCATACCTTGAATTCTTTGTTTACGTCACGCCAAATAGCGGAAATATAATACAGAAATATAATTTCCCAGTAATATTACTGTTCACTGAGGGTGTTTGCGATTGGAAAATTCGCTAGATTGCAATGCGTAGGCGTGAGGTCTATCTGCTATGTCATTGGTGAATTTTGACATATCTGTCAATGTCATTTCAAAATTCACCTACCAGTTAGACTCTACGCATACCTACTGCCATCTAGCGGATTTTTGCATTGACGAAAACCCCCATTACTTTTATTTTTTAATGGTGGAATCTGAATTATATTAACATACTTGGATCGCCAAATAGCGGAAATAAAATTTAGCAGTCAATTTCCTCAAAAAAAAAATTCTTATTTATTTACCATTAGATCTTATCGATTTTATCAAACCCTTTTCTTGCCCCCCAGACTCGGCACACCCGGTAACTGGGACCACATCGTCAAGCAGATAGGCCTATTCTCCTACACTGGTCTCACACCGAGGCAGGTGGAGCACCTCATAGCGGAGTACCATGTGTACCTACTTCGCTCCGGCCGCATCAACATCTGCGGTCTGAACCCGTCCAACGTCGCGTACGTGGCCAAGGCGATCCACGACGCCGTCACCAAGTTCCCGGCTGAACAGTAATGAGTTTTGTTGATTGGTTGATAGATTGGGTGCAGTGCGGTTGTTTTATGTAGGAGGGAGGAATGCAAACGATGGTGTCTAAGGCTCGTATTAATAAATCACACTCAACTCTGATCGCGATCTTAAGCGCGAATTTGAGGTGCTGTTTTGTATGAGAATGACATTCTCAAGATTGAGCTCAGAGTTGAGTGCGATTTATTAATACGAGCCTAAGTGATCCCCGTTGGTAGCGGTTTTAGGGTAGAGCGCGGTTGGGCGACGGCCCAGGGCGCCGGATACTTATCATTATAGTTCGAAGTTTACTTGTAGAGGACGCTGTAGAAATCCCGCCTTGGGCGCTGGTAGAGTTAAACCGGCACTGATCACCGTCGCCCATAAACATC
The DNA here is from genome assembly GCA_958496325.1 of Nomophila noctuella. Lineage (NCBI taxonomy): Eukaryota > Metazoa > Arthropoda > Insecta > Lepidoptera > Crambidae > Nomophila > Nomophila noctuella. Next base: position 14,182,830 of record OY292483.1, on the reverse strand, counting down.
GACAACCTCCAATGGTCGCCTGACCTTAAAACCCGCGTCAACAAACGTCATTAAACCCTACTACATATATCACACTGCACCAAGGGCAGAAGTACATTCGCACGTGCAAACGATTAATGATTCATGAGCAATAAGATATTTCATTAAGAATTATTTAGTAATGGGTATACGATTTTTTATATATATTTTTGTATGGCACTGCAGATCTTTTTAAGTTACATAGTAGTAATGAATCGTTTTGCTTCAGATAAGAGCTCTTGCAGGCAAAAAGTAATGAAATAACGTAGTCTTTTATAATAATGAGAGGCAGCTTTTTTTAAATATAAAAGCATTTTGCGAGTGCGAATGGTACCATAGGTAAGGGTTGAATAGTAACTACATGGATATAATTTGACGGATAAAATTAAGGCTACTTCATATTCTAAAAGTGAGCATGTTAGAAAATGATTGGTTGAACTATACCTTTTTGTAATGCGTACTGTGTGAATTGGGAGCTTCTGATGGAATGGAGTATTCCAATAATGAGCTTAAACGATTCTAATCAACCTACCGTTTATACGTACGTATTGTATTATGGAAAATGCTCAATATTAAACTTATTATACATTCTATGTACATAAGTATGTGAAAATATTGCGTGCTGCGTTGTCATCTTGATATTCCTCAGGAGTTCTGTTAGATGGTGATACTTATCCGTAAATTCGATCGTCAGTTTAAATGACAAATAAAAATTAAGACAGCTGTCATGATATCCATTTAAAAGTTATTATTTACTCTTACGGCATTGATATAATGTCTTACGGTTAATAATTTTAATATTAATTCAAGCATTTTACGTGACCCAATAATTTTACACAAGAATCATATTTTTTAACGAGAGCTACTAATTATAGTTAAAATAAATAAATTAGGTACCTTATGAATTTGACATGAAATGAGATTATTTATGTACCGTCTAAAAAACTCAGAAAATTACATTTTAATATTGTTAAAAATTGAATCATCGCAATCATGAACCAACATAATTTTTATAATATTTTGAAATAGTGCTTTTTGCTTATTTCATGCTTAAGTTATAGAACTATTAAAATTATTTTTAATGCTCATTTGGAAACGATTGGAAACTTCACCATTTAAGTAAATCTTATTTGAAGTTTCAAGAATCACAGATATTTCTAAAAACGAGACCTAGAATGAATAATTTAATATTAATAGAATGAAATTAATTATGTATTTACATAGGCTATTTTTTTATTATGTTGAATATTTTTTGCTGTTACCTTATATACTGTTAGGCTGTGAGGTTTTATTCTGGTTATATAACATTTATTAGGAATATTTTATATTTAAAATATGTTTACCCAACAAAAATTGAGTGTATTTTTATATATTCAATGCTCATTCATGGAAAAACGTGTTCAATAAAACGGAGGAACAAAACGCGACCTTATTGGTCCAAATATTTTCATATACGAATATAGTGACATTGTCGGTGAAGATGCAAAACTGTAGAAAAAATCATTGCATATATTATGGAAAGTGTACTGTTTGTTCAGAGCAATATTATTAGCAGAAGCTTTACAGGAGTGACGGTATCTTGAATCAAGTAAATCATGGCAACTATATTTTACAAAAGTATAGCACAATGAACCCTCATTCGCTCCCCCATCGCTCGTTTTCGCAAATGAAAAATCTGCTAGATGGCAGTAGGTAGGCGTAGGGTCTAACTGGTATGTGATTGGTGAATTTTGATATGACATTGACAGATATGTAAAAATACACCAATGACATAGCGGTTAGATCTCACGCCTACGTATTGCCATCTAGCGAATTTTTCAATCGCGAATTCCCTCATTATTTTGTTATCGACATTGGATGACATCTGATTTACGTTAAAGTTTCATGTTATATCGATCGTAAATAAGGTTACTAAATCAGGTTGATGTTGCAATAAAATCGTTTTACAGTTCTACCAATTGCGAACCGCTTATAAGTGGTTTTGCCTAATCACCGACTGTGCATACATTTCTCTTATATTACCACATAGCCATTATGTCGAACAGTATTACGCGCTTTTAGCATTATGTACATGAACTCATCCGTTTGAAACACTCTGTTGTCTATTTTATTTTTAGACGTATAAAGTATGTTTGCAAATACAATATCAGTTGTTAAAACATTTGTTTTATTGTAGATGTAGATGTTTTTATGGGTTGCATGATTACACGCGTTTCTTAGACAGTTAATATGCTGGCAGTTGTACGATCACGAAATTCTAGGTTTTTTGTTACAAGGTGTTCTTCAAAGTTTAAGGTATATTAGTGCAATATTTTTACATGTAAAATATTTTGTATACGCATGTTTATCTACGATAGATAATTTTTAGTTGTTTTTCGTCTATCCCCTTTTCCTCGTAATAATTTATAAGAACAATCTGTTATGGATCTACCAGTTAAAACATTTCTTCTTTTTCAGCGATAGTCGGGCGAAATTGTAAAGCGGGACAACTAAATTCCATCACCAAATGGTACGTTATTTATTTGGTGATGGGCCAACTTTGTTTCATGTAAATATTTAAATAATGAAGCAAGTCGAACGCATCTAATGACGATGCTAAAACCTTTGCGAATTCTTCAATAATGTCTGTCATGTCTGGTGAATGTTTTTGGGGTAATACTTGGTCGTTGAATATCGAAAATAAATTATTGTCCACTATCGAATTTACTTAAGAAGTACATATTATGTAATACTCGTATAATATTGTATAATAATACAAAAAAATATGGTGATATTTTTATGAATTTAATGTGTGCTGTTAACACTGACCACAAAGTAAAAGTTTGTTATTATTAGGTACTGATCTTCTTTGAGAAATAATTGAATTATTATAATAACAGTTAAATAATACCATTTTGTGCTGTGTTTTTGGTACTTCATGAGCTCTGGTTATAAGCATAATACTTTCTAATGAAACAACTGTTAAATAATATAATCGTGTATATACCTAATAACATTTTATAATATAACTATGTTTCCATAGTGTTATCGTTTGCTTCTGTCGTGACGGATACTAGCGGGCGGGACCCGAATCGATTTACCACTGGAAATGGAAAGATTAGAGTTAATTGATATTTTGTACATTAATTAATTATCCTATCTGCGCAAGATGGCTGACATTTGCTGGAGTCGCCGAGGATCGAGCTAAATGGGGAGCCTTTGGAGAGGCCTATGTCCAGCAGTGGACTGTGATAGGCTGATGATGATGACGATGAACTATATTCATAAAGTTATGAAAGAAATAAAGTTAGAGCAAAAAAAAACAAGTATAACCAACTTTAGCCAATTTTGGGGTATACGTAACTTTGTTCCGCTGCTTTTGATTTAGCAAATAAAGACTCTGACAAAGACATTTTATGTATCGAATACTTGTACTAGCCATTACCATTGAAAGCGGAGTGAGTGATTCTAAGGCTCGTTTTAATAAAACACTCTCAAGATCGATCTTAGAGTTGAGTGTGATTTGTTAATACGAGCCTATAGGAAGACAAAACATTGTTCTCATTTGGTTTAGTCCTCTTTAAAGGTAATCTGGCTGACAGTCCACGCAAGTACACCGCCCAATGAACCTCACTAGTCATTCCTCACCTGTGTCGCTAGCCGTGAGGTCGACGAGCTCGATGCAGCACTCCTTGTTGTCCCCGCCCACGGCTAAAGAGAACGGCGCGTCCGGACACGCGCTCGCGCACAGCGCCTGCCCCACGCGACCGGTACGCTCGCTCACTTGCACCGGCGGCGAGCTATGCGGGAAACAGCCGAGTAGGTATATAAGGCGTAACAAAATATACTGCATTTTGTAGGCATTAATTTTGATATTTTAATACCTAATATTGATTACATTGCCACTAAAGAATTCGCCCTTAAAATATTTGCAGTATATTTTGTCACACCCTATATAAATTAATATAATAGGCACCGTGTAGAAACTATCGAGGGCGTTATAATCCCGATTTTTTTCCGTGGTTTGACAGTAGAATTACCGACATTGAGAGTAATAGTTACGAATATAAGTCACTAGATGGCAGAATAAGCCACCGTGTTTTTCCAAAGTTTTGGCTTTGTTTTTTTCCGTGGTTTGACAGTTGAATTGCCGACATTGAGAGTAAAAGTTTTAAATATGATGCCTATAATAAAGAATTCTTTGGACTAACACACCAATGTGTATTTTCGCAAATGAAAAATCCGCTAGATGGCAGTAGGTCGGTGCGGGGCAGTGGTCCAACTTTAAAAATAGTTGGCCACAGCACCTTTTGAAAGTTCCGTGGTCCAACTCGCAAAATATCTTGCCAACCCTAAAATCCGGGTTGTCCACTTGTCCCAACCAATAGTTGTCGGTAGAGACATTTCCACTAATTTTTGGTTTGGTTTGTCCACTTGTCTCCATCGGATTGTAAATGGACCAAAAACCACTTGGTTTTTTGTCATATGAATTTTTTTTTATACATCCGAAATTTTATACTTGTTATACGTCCGAATATTTAGTTTGGATTTAGAACTCAATAAATAATCAGTTATCATAATATTTTACCTTGATATATCCCACGTTTTTAGTTTTCCATCAGTGCTAACGGTGATCATCAATCCAGGAACTTGTTCACTTAATATTAGACCTAAAACAATTACATGTAAGTTATTATTTAAAGAATATCAACAATGAATTTCACTGCTTGACAGTATTGTCTGAAGATAAATAGTATTCACCTGTGACTTCTTTTTCGTGAGCGTCTATCGTCCACAGAGGTTCGTCTTGCCTGCAGTCAACGTACGCAACTTTTCCTTGGTTGTTGCTCATCTGAAATTAATAAATTAATACTAAAAAACGGTTTCAAACTTCAAAAATAATACTTTCAAGATTACAATGGTACCTCATTGGTCTTGGAGATATAATGGGAATAAAATAAAAATATGAGACGAGCGTGTCGCAATTCCTATAGTTTTAGTATATAACACACTAAAACATTCGTTCCCAAAATAAAAGTTACAAACAAATTTAACCCCAACGAGCCGCATAACCGAGACTCACCGCAAAGCAGAAGGGGTTCTGCCTGTCCCACACGGCTCGCTCTATCTCCGGGCCCAGCGCCCAGGCGCGGTGCGCGTGTGCCGCGCGGCAGTCCGCCACGCGCGCGCGCCCGTCGCACGCGCCCGCCAGCAGCGTCTGCGCCTCCAGCGGGTGGAACGACAGCGATTGCACCTGTCACACATACAAGTAGAGTAGTGGGACAACTATAAATAAAACACATACACATACAGTAGTGGACAACTATAAATAAATTATTAATAAATTAATGCGAGGGTGTTAGCGATTGAAAAATCCGCTAGATAGCAATACGTAGACGTGAGATCTAACTGCTAACAAACAAACAAATTTTTACTTTCCGATTTATAATATTCAATATTACAATTAAATTAGTAAGGATAACACTCTCCACCTATGTCATTGGTGAATTTTGACATATTTGTCAATGTTATGTCAAACTTCACCAATCACCAGTTAGCCGATTTTTTCACTTGCAAAATCGTTATTGGTTAGCCCCAAACTGAGCTCAAAGCTTGTACTATAGATGCTACAGAATGGAAAGGCATAAATAATTAAATATAGAATGTACAAGTGTTAATGTTCATCACACCAACATTTGGGATTCGAACCCGTAACCCTTAACCAACAATAAAAACATTGATTGCAAATTATGAAAATACCAAAAAAATATATTAAGTTCCACCTGCCCCGACCACAACATCACTTACCTTATCTTCGAAGTAATCCAGCTTCGTATGCGGCGCTCCTTGGTCCAAGTCCCACAGGAGCACTGTGTTGTCGGCTGACCCACTCGCCATCACGTGACTAAAACATTGTGAATGTAATGTTACGAACGAGCCGGAACCATCGAGACATCGCGACATAAAGTCGAATGTTCGAGACTATCTACATCTATAATTGTGACGGCCAGACGCGATCCGCGCCGAGAGTATTCGCGAAGCCGGTACAAACCCCGCGGCGAGTGTGCGAGCGCGCCATTTACAACCTTATAACAACGCAATAAGGTCAACGACCGAGTCACCGCAGACGCGGCGCGAGCGCGTCGCAGGTAGAAAAAGGGTCGCGGGAGCGCACGACGCTTCTAGATACACCGCGTGTTATCGAGAGGGCTATTGTTTGCGCGCGAGTACTTTCTCGGGACGGCCGAATTATCTAGTATCGCGTTGCCGGCGATATAAATACGGCTCAAGTAGGGAGTCAGTCAAGTTCAATCTGAGCTTTCGGTGCGATAACAGTGACAAGTGATTACGAGTGACTATACCTGCGACCTAAGCGATACCTACGGACTACGAAGAACTCTGTGAACATAGTGTTGAGTGCGATTGAGTGTACGACCTAGGCGACCTACGGACTTCGATTTTCTGTGTGATTTGGCTACGGTGATAGTGGTGTGACTTGTGTTTGCGTTGTGACTTGTTTATCGTCGAATAAATTCTTCTATCAAGTCAACGGTTTTTAATCCAAATCCCGATCCCCACGTTCGTAACATTTGGTGTCAGAAGTGGGATTTGGAAATGCCAGTGACTCCGAGGGAAGATACTGCCGGCGTCAGAACGAGGGCACAACAGGCTGCGGAGGCCACGGCAAGTGCTCGTCAGGAAACTTCCAGTGGCCATCGAGAGATGCCGATCGTCTCTACCGACCAAGCCGCGAGCATCGATCAGGCCAGGTCAACCACGCAGGCCGTTTCAAGTGACGCTGCCCATAAGGCCTCACTGCTATCTCAAGAGCAATCTGGTTCGGAATTAAGTAAATTATTGCAAATGATACTTCAAGAACAGAAGGAAACGCAAAGAAAACAGGACAAAATGCATGAAGAACAACAAAAAGAGATGCAGTTGATGCGTGAAGAACAACAAAAAGAGATGCAGTTGATGCATGAAGAACAACAAAAAGTACTTAATGGAGTCGATTCAATGCGTGATATGGTGCAAGACCTGCGTAAAAACATGGACCAGCTAGAAGAGAGGGTCACTAATGTAGAGGCCAACTTGGACAGCTTAAGGGTACAGGTCGCTGAGCTACAGAAGAAAGTTTATCGATTGGATACTGCAGGACCCGCCGTAACGAGTGATTATATCAGCCAGACACCCCGAGTAAAAGTCCCATCTTACGACGGCACTACATCTTGGGCCGCCTATCGTCGGCAATTTGAAACCGTTGCCAGTGCCAACAGGTGGTCGGATGAACAGAGCCTGGCTGCTCTTACTGCTGCTCTTCGTGGAGAGGCTCTTTCAGTTCTGGAGGTGCTACCATCAACGGGGAGCACATTTAAAGATTTGATGGAGGCACTCGAAGTACGCTATGGAGAACAGCATCTGGAGCATGTCTTTCGTGCACAATTACGTAAAAGGTGTCAACGCTCAGGAGAAGGCCTGCAGCAGTGGGCCTTAGAGATTGAAAAGATCGGTCGCAAGGCATATCCATCTGCTGAAAAGAAAATGGTGGATTCCATCATACTGCAATCGTTCATTGATGGAATAAGGGACATGGAAGTTAGGGCTGCTGTTGGGTTGGGCCACCATACCTCTCTGAAGGAAGCCCTAGCTCATGCCCTTGAGGTTGAAGTTGCGCGGCGTGATATTGGACCTGTTCAGAGGGTGCAAGAAGTATTTGAGGAAGTGCAAGAGGTGAAGACGTCCTATCCGCCGAAGAAGAAGAGAATCGGTCCCATGTGCTACAAATGTGGAGAAAGAGGACATTTGCAGTTGAGCTGTCCCAACAAGCAGGCTCAAACGTCTAAGCTTGCTGATTTAATCGGACAGTTAGAGGAAATGTCAAAGAAGCTGGAGGCTACAGCTTCTAAAAGGAGTCAGGGAAACGAGAGAGAAACAGCCAGGGGTAAAGGGCTGGTGCTGACTGGAGCTGAAAAAGCCCCTACAATGATTGTTTCCCAGGAGTACAACAGGAATGCCGACGCTCTCTCATGGAGACGACGCCCAGAAGAATGGAAACGGTGCGTAAAGCAGGAGACAAAAGAAGAAGTTGTCCGACTAATGAGGATAAGCCCTCCGGGAACCTGGGAAGATGAGTCAATAAAAGAGGCCCAGGAGGATGACGAAGCCATACGACTTATCGTCGCTTGGAAGAAACGGAGTAGCATAAAGCCACGATGGTCTGAAGTTGCGCCTTCGAGTGCTACCACTAAAGCATACTGGGCACAATGGAACAGCTTAACACTGCAGAACGGAATACTTTACCGAAAGTGGAAACAACCTAATGGTAGAGAGTTCCACCTGCAGCTGGTGGTCCCAAGAAAAAGGATCAAGGACGTTCTCCGCGAGGTACATGATGGCGTAGGAGGTCATCTGGGTGTCAAGGAGACCTTGACAAGGCTACGAGAAAGGTTCTTCTGGCTGAACTGTCGAGCAGATGTGCAATACTGGTGCCGGAATTGTACTACTTGTGCTGCAGTGAAAGGTCGATCTACCAGGAGACTGGGACACCTTCAACGTTATAACGTCGGTGCACCATGGAGAACAAATACAAGTGGCTTTGAGGAAGACAAGATGGGAAGGCCCTTACAAAGTGGTAACGCGAATAAATGATGTTACATACCGAATCCAGCGACATCCGAGAGGAGCATTGAAGGTGGTTCACATAGACCGCCTGGCGCGTTATCACGGCAATAATGAAGATGCTCGGGACGAGCATATCTAAGAGGAGGGCAGTGTTACGAACGAGCCGGAACCATCGAGACATCGCGACATAAAGTCGAATGTTCGAGACTATCTACATCTATAATTGTGACGGCCAGACGCGATCCGCGCCGAGAGTATTCGCGAAGCCGGTACAAACCCCGCGGCGAGTGTGCGAGCGCGCCATTTACAACCTTATAACAACGCAATAAGGTCAACGACCGAGTCACCGCAGACGCGGCGCGAGCGCGTCGCAGGTAGAAAAAGGGTCGCGGGAGCGCACGACGCTTCTAGATACACCGCGTGTTATCGAGAGGGCTATTGTTTGCGCGCGAGTACTTTCTCGGGACGGCCGAATTATCTAGTATCGCGTTGCCGGCGATATAAATACGGCTCAAGTAGGGAGTCAGTCAAGTTCAATCTGAGCTTTCGGTGCGATAACAGTGACAAGTGATTACGAGTGACTATACCTGCGACCTAAGCGATACCTACGGACTACGAAGAACTCTGTGAACATAGTGTTGAGTGCGATTGAGTGTACGACCTAGGCGACCTACGGACTTCGATTTTCTGTGTGATTTGGCTACGGTGATTGTGGTGTGACTTGTGTTTGCGTTGTGACTTGTTTATCGTCGAATAAATTCTTCTATCAAGTCAACGGTTTTTAATCCAAATCCCGATCCCCACGTTCGTAACAGTAATATTAAAAGAAGTTAACATATTGGTTTAATAAAAAATAAAAAACTTTTTATATGCTATTCTTAAGGATTAAGTCCTAGAAAAATCCGAAATAATCAATGTAATCATACTAATATTATAACTGTGAAATTTTGTTTTTAGGATGTTTTTCCGCCAATCACTCTAAAACTACTGAACGGATTATGAAGAAATTGCGTATAATATTCATTTTCACCAAAATCCGGCAGGGTATGACTTAGGTGATAGGATACTTTTTATCCCAATTAAATGTTCCCATGGGATAAAACAGGAATCTTGATGACGCGGGCAAAGCCCCGGGTAAAATCTAGTTCATTAAAAAAAGGTCGAACAAAACATAGTCCAAATAATCATGTAAAACCAAAAAAGAAACTAACGTAAAGTTCCTATTCCAAGATAGATCGAGTACAGCGTCTTTATGTCCTACACGTTTTGTTTTCTTCTTTTTATTCGGTTTCTTCCCAAGCTTGAAGGCTGGCTCCAGACAGTTCTCGATGTCGAGATCCCACACTTGGATGACGGGATCCATGCCGCCAAGAGCGCATAGGTTACCTGAAAATATGCTTGTTTTTATATATGATAAGCTACATTTAATATAATCATCAACTTTACAACAGTCCTGTTGCTCATGTAAAAGAAAATTTGCCTTCCACAATGTACTTATTGTATAGGGCTAGGCATCAGTAAAGAACTTGAAACACATGTTCAAGTCGTTAATTAGGTCTCATCGAGCATCAATTAGGATGCCCTGACCAAACACTGGTTTCGTCCTTAATTCCAGTTTACAGTTGCGTGCCATTAGACACATACGTAAATTAAGCCGTCACCCAATGCCAAGTGTTTGTGGCGATCTATACACAAAGTATACTTATGCTTAGAAGAACAGAAATCTACAGTTTAAATAAATGGGTAATGCCAAAATATTCCTTACCGGGTTGTGGATCTGTTGGGTCATGACTCAACCACTCAATACACAACGGGAACCAGGGCAGTATAATATCGTGATGCACATAAAATGAACCTTCTTCTTTGTTGTAAACTGAAACAAAAAACAAATTTTGACTTTGTTGAATCAAGAATAAAGTAAGGTCGAGTTGTATATGTAAAAATAACTATGTATGATACAGAGTTCGCTATAGTTTTCGTTGAAAGTACTTACTTAGAGGTATACAGGACATTTTTTTCAGAATTATCGCAATAGTATTTCAAAAGTTAAGGGGGGGGGGGACGCTCTAATTTCAACTTTGTATTAATAAATCACGGACTGGGGTGTTTGATCCACATGGTTTCAGGACAATTTTTGTTGTATTTAAAACTACCTTTTTAACGATACCCCACACGATGGGGTAAGTCGATTTTTTTTTCAAACTAACTATTCGCTGTATGGGGGTTAAAAAATTATTATTTTTCGATTATTTTAGAAACCAATTCTTGAATTTTCATGACAATCGGTGCAGATACGGCGGAGAACGAGCCAGGACAGACAGACAGACAGACATGACGAAACTATAAGGGTTCCTAGTAGACTACGGAACCTTTAAAAAGTCATGGAAACTGAAATATACTTTGAAATATTTATTTTTATTATTTAAATCAAAATCAAAATATACTTTATTTATGTAGGCCTGTGCAAGGCATTTATAAATCGTCAATAAAAATATTACAATAAAATGAATCAACCACCGACTTCGGAATGCAATCAGCTACTGAGAAGAATTTAGATGGAACTATTTTATTTATACTTTACTTTACTAGCCATCCGACTTACTGTAAACTTCCAATATACTGGCATCGCTTTCGACATGGCCCACTAAGAGAAGATTGTCGTCTGATTTGATGATATCATCTTCTTCATCACTGTCTGGACCTTCAGTCTGTAAATCACATATTAACAACTATGTATTTTTAATGTGTCACATAACTTCCAAAGTCGTAAGGAAGATACAAAGGATTCTGAAATGAAATAAAAACATATGCTTTAGAAGACAATCATAATTATCAAAGATTTAAAAAATAGCAGAATATAGATTTGTGTTTCAGTGAAGTATTTCATTTTACTTAAAATGGAAAATGTATCAAAATGTTGGAAGCAAATAATTTGTCTTTATTAATTCACTGTTTTGTTAGTTACTTTACTCATATTTGCAAACACATAATTCAATTTCCCTTGATATTTTATTAATTAATCTTAATGTATTATCATTAGATAGTACATATATTATATTTACCCTGATTTGCACATTTTCACTTAAATCACCTAGGTTTGGTAAGGTTGCTACAGATCCAATACCGACAGGATTACCTGAAACAAAACAAAAATAGTATAATAATATATAACGCATTACACATACAATCTTCAATAAATACGGAAACTACAAGTAACAACAAAAAAATTACTGTTTTAAAGTCCAGAAATGCACCCTACGTTAGTAACAAAATACATAATAGACAAAATTCACTTGGTCAGTGATCTTTTAATTATTTATTAGTTTGGTCACCAAGACATTGGAGTAAGTAAGTAAGATGTATTAGTTCATAAGATTTAGCACACAATTAATTTAACAAACTTACTTAAATCTTCTTGGTCATAGTTCTCAAAGTCAAATTCATCATCAGGATTAGCCGGAGGGTCGGGTGGTCCGTTAGCATTTTCTTCACCTTCTTCATCGCTAACATCTTCTCCAGCTTCTGTTATTCTGCACAAACACAGTCAATAATACTGTTGTGTACAGAGAGAGTGTATTAGAGTCCTTACCTTCCAGTCTTTATGGATGGTCAAACCTCCATGATGGCTGGAAATTCTAATCAGCGTTTGCACTGGCTAACTACAACATACGTTTTCAAAATTCCAAATTCCAGCAATCTGGAGGTCTGACCATCTACAAAGACCGAAAAGGAACAGCACTGTTACAAGAGCTTTAAGTAGATTTTTTAAGCAAATTGACTTAAGACCATATTTGTAAATATAAAAATGAGATCTACATTTTCACCTTCTAAGGCGCAAAAAATGAGTCCTTTTTGTATCTTCAATGGTTTTGGCTCTGTTGATTATCATAACTGCATAGTTACTTACACACATAACAAATTTTAATAAATCCTTTACTGCGAATATTTCAAAAGTAGTCCAAACATAGATATTACACTCTTCATTGGAAGTGCAGAATAGAAGTCAACTTATTACTAAGGGTCTCGTTCACATATGAATGAAAAACAATTCCTTGGCAACCTTGAAGGAGTGATTTGCCATTGCAATTGTAGACAATACAACGGATATCATCTATTTTTGAAGCATTCAACTATTGTTGTGACACACCTACATAACATTGAAGAAGAGTAATTTTCTTATTGTTGAAGTTGTTGCCGAAAACTTAATTGATCCTGTGTTATTAGTAAATTATACGATAAAAAAATACCAGTTAAGAAATATAAAGTATGATAGTAAACTATTTGTACCTTAGATCATTTGCAGTCTGCTTTATTATGTTCTCTAATTCCTTTTCCGTCAATTCGATCTGTGAATTATACGAATTGATATTAGATTTTATGTTGCGTTACGACTTTTTATTTTTAAAAGTTTTTATTCATTAAAACCCTACCTTTTCTGGCACTGCTTTGGCCACACCCCTTTTCACAAAATGCATACATGAAATCAAACTAACTGTGGGAGTGTTTTCCTCCATTTTAACACTATTTTACCTTCCTATCTTATTAAAAATCAGTGAATTGCGATGATAAAAACAAATCCCATGTGCTGCACCAAGCATGCAACTTTTTGAATGACAGGTTGACATTGACAGCTGTCTTGACGACTGACTGACGTTTCAACGTGTGTGTTGCATTTAAAAAAAAATCTCTTTTTTTTTTTTTTTTTTTTTTTTTTCCAATTTTACGGCCACGGACAGAGTCCATTTCAGCCCATTCTTTACTATTTAAAACTTCTCTTTCAAGTTTATTGAAGATCTTTTCGTCAAAATTTTCTTGTCATATAAGTGCTGGTCATTGAAATTTCTTGTCTTAAATTTCTTCTATTGTGGATCTTATGTATTCATATAACAGTTGATATGTTGCAAAGTTTTGTAGGATAGATGGCAATTGGCGGGGAATGTTCTCAGTGGTTTTATAGATCTTCAGTAAGCCATCTATCAGTATTAGTCTTTGTAATGTAAATGCGGAGCAATGTAAAACTAAATGGTCCAAGTCTGCTATTTCGTTCGACAAACAATGTTCACATCTGTCAGTACTCTTCAACTTTATTTTTCTCAAATGTGCAGGATATCTCCCATGTCCAAATCTAAGTCTGTTCAATGTGGTAATAAACTTTCTAGGAGCTGTCTTTAATAGGAAGTACCATGGTTTACGTGTTATTGTGGTTTGTATTTGAGCGTACCAGGATCCTTTATCAAGTTTTCTTGAGTTCCAATCTTCTTGCCAATGCAGAAACATTCTTTGTTTTAATAAGGATTGATAATCGGTCATTGGTACGGGTGGAAAAGCAAATTGCAGATTAACGTTATGACGTATTTTCATTAGTTTGTCTACTGTTTCATTTCCAGATATGCCCGAATGCGACGGCACCCATAAAAATTCTATGATTCTTCCAGCTTCTTGAAGATATTTAAGAATTTCCCTTATATTATTTATGTAAATATTGCTTTTATAAGATAACTTGCTTCTTTCTAGGCATTTAAGTACACTCAAAGAGTCCGTTACTATAAGACATTTTCTATCTTCGTATTTTTTAACAACATATTTTAAAGCTTCATTTATAGCAAATGCTTCAGCAGAAAAAATTGAGGTGTTATTATCCAGTGTAAAGCATCTTCCAAATTTACAAATAGAATCATAGTATGCAGCTTTTACAAGATCCGGCAATTTTGATCCGTCTGTATAAATCTTAATATAGTCATTCTTCTTGGTATTAATATACAATAAATATTCTTCATTATTTTGTACTCTTGTTTCATTAACCATTGCTTTTTGCATTTGAATTTCCAATGAACCCAAGTCCCATTTTTCGTTCTTCTCCATGTTTTCGCATTTTTCCATTAGGTCTTTCTTGCGTGCCTCTTCCATGTAAATTACATTCGTCAAATAATTCTGCTTATATTGAATATTGCAAAGTACTTTCATAAAGAATTTTTCACTTAAATATTTACATCTTATATGAACTGGTGGAATACCTGCCTCTACTTCTAAAGAATTAATTGGAGTAGAACACATAGCTCCAGTGATTAATCTTAGACCTTTGTTTTGCACTACTTCAATTTTTCTAATTAAATTACTACTTAAAAAGGCATAATATACAATGAGCCCATAGTCATAATGACTACGTACTATAGATTTATATAACATATTTACAATTTTAGGGTCCATTCCCCAGCTAACATTAGCAAGATATCTTAAAATATTTACAGATCTTTGCATTTTATTTACAACATTATTTACATGTGATCTAAATGTCATCTGAGTATCAAATACTAATCCTAGAAACTTCTTTTCGTTAACCGTTTGAATATGGTTAGAATTAATATTAACATTAAGATTAAAATTACAGTCATTTTTAGAAAAAATCATAGCTGAGCTTTTCGTTGGATTAATGTCAAGTTTAAGTCCTTTATAATATGTAAACAATTCATGCAACGTTCTATTAATCTCTATTTGTGCTTGTAACACATTCCTATGAGAAGTATACAAAACAATATCATCCGCGAATTGTAAAGCATTAACTTTAGTTAAATTAACATGCCTATGTATTTCCGCAGTATATAAAGCGTATAATATTGGCGAGAGTGTCGCTCCTTGTAAAATCCCTTTATAAACACTTTTAGGACCATAAAAACTGTTATTAAATTTGACGTAGGCCTTACGACCATGAAAAAAATTAAAAATCCATTGCAGAAGTTTTCCAGGTATATTATATGAATGAAGGATCTGTATTAGTATGGGTAAATCAACGTTATCAAAAGCGCCCTGCACATCTAAAAACACACTTACTAGATTGGAATAATTCAGTAAGGAATTTTGAATGTCCTGACTAAATTTGAGAAGACTATCAACACTACTCCTACCTTTCCGAAATCCATACTGTTCTAATGGAATAATATTATTTGCTTCAATGTAAAATTCTAATCTGTTTTTTATTATGTTTTCAAATAATTTCGCTAAACATGATGCCAATGAAATGGGACGATAAGAATCCGCTAAAAGGGGGTCTTTATCTGCTTTTAGTATTGGAACAATGGATATAGACTTCCATGAGTCGGGTATAATGTTATTTTCCCACAAACTATTGAATATTTCTAACAAAATACTTTTGCCTCTAGGATCCAATTTTTTAATCAAAATGTAAGGAATATCGTCTAAGCCAGGAGTGGTATCCTTCCGCGTGTCTAAAGCAAAATCAAATTCTGATTTGGAAAACGGCTTATTTAAATGCAGATTAATGCTATTGTCCCTAAAGAATGCATTTAAATCAATAAATACTGAATTAGGTACCAAAGCGATTTTATTTAAAAATGAACTTATCCATCCGTCTTCTTTATTATAATTTTTTGGCCTCTTATTATTAAATTTTTTAACAAAATTCCAAATTCTAGATATTGGAGTATTCCTATCAAAACTGGAACTTAAAGATATCCAACTTTGTTTCTTTTGTTCTTTAATTATAAGCTTTTTTTCTGCATCTATTTTTTTATACAAAATGTAGTTTTCCATAGTTGGATATCTTCTATAATTTAAAAGACTTAATTTGCTTCTTTCCACTGCTTCAGAACATGTTTCATTCCACCATGGCACTAATTTTCGGTTTTTGTGAGACTGTGAATTTGTAGAAGTTGACAACACTGGAACACAGCTTGTTTTCAAAATATTGATACAGTTGACAAATCTGTCATAATCATTCAGACAACTATCAGATAAAGAGAAATCTGTGAAAATACTCTGAGATAATTTATAGTAATCATCCCATTTGGCCTTTTTATATAAGTAGCTATCCGATCCTGTGGTAGTGTCATACGTATCGGGATGAATTTCAATATCTACAAAAGTCAGAAAGTGATAACTGCCCATGCAGTCTGACGACACCGTCCAATTACAGAAGGGAGCAAGACTTGGTGAAACAAGGCTGATATCAATAGCAGAAGGGGCATTACCTGGACGATTAACAGTTGTGCTAGTACCATCATTCAAGATAAACAAATTCAATTCCTCCAACATATCATACACCTGAATACCTCTTGGTTTGTTGTAATAACTGCCAAATGCAGTATGATGTGCATTAAGATCACCCATTAATAAAATTGGAGATGATAAACTACGGATAATAGATTTGAGTGTACCAATCGGAAAACTTCCACTGCGTGGTGGACAATACAACCCTAAAATACTCAATTCCCCAATATTAGTTTGAATCTTAACAGCAATACTTTGTATTTTATCTGAGAACTGTACATTAATTAAACTACATTTAATGTTGTCTTTATGAAATATAGCTACACCTCCATAACCATTGTGAGAATCCCTACGTAACAATCTATAACCTAAAATGTTAACATTATTTTGAGGCTTAAGCCAGGTTTCATTTAAAACTAAAATGTCTAAGTCATGAGAATAAAGGAATTGTTGAACCAGTGCTAATTTAGGTTTAAGACTCTGAATGTTGTGTTGACATATTTTTAATCTTTTATTTGTAGACCTAAGATCCATGATCATTTATATTTTTAATAAAAATTTCTTTAATATTTTGTGTGTTGACTGGAAGTTTATTATTCTTGTCTAGTAAGATAGTGAAAGTTTTTATAAATGCATTCATCAGTAGATTGTTATTAATACATTGAATTATCAAATCTTTTTCATTTTTCATTTCTTTCGGTTTGGAAACAGAAGTTACTTTTGAAAATGAAGTCTTGTTCAATTGTGGAAATTGAGAGTGAGATGAGAGGTTGTACATAATTTTTTGCTTATTGTCTTCTATCTTTTGGCTTTTAACAGGACATAACTTAGAAATGGCAATATGATTGCCTTTGCAGTTTACACAAAATGGTGAGTCGGTATTTGGACATTCCTTGAAACTATGTGACTGACCACAGATTGAACAGACTGTCATTTTTTTACAAAACTTGGACAAATGCCCAAAATTCAAACAATTGTAACATTGAAGAATAGGTCTAATATATGGCTCAACTCGCATAGCACACAGTTCATATGTGACGTAACCAGGCAAGACATTACCAGCGAATGTAATACATACAGTTTGAAGCGGCACAATACCTTCTGGTGTTTTCTTCGTGAATCGCCGCACACCTAGTATCTCTTGAGTAGATACTAGTTTGTCGAATAAATGTTTGTTACCAAGTTCCACTGGAACATACCTTATGACTCCAATTGACTCTGCTTGGGTTGCTGGAATGTAAGCTTTGAATTCTTGGGTTACAAGAAAGTTGGCATTGTTTAGAAGTGCATTCGCATTTTTTGCGTTATCAAAAATAGCTGCAAATTTTTTTGCGTTAACTCTCTTTAACTGCTTTACACCTTTTACAAATCTGCTGAAAATGTTATTCATATAAATCGGACTTTTGTTGCCTAGTTTTTCATCTTCTTTGGTACTTTCAATGAAAACTGTGAATGAAGTATTTCCAGAATTTTCGGGATAATTACGGACATGATTAGTCTTACGGTATGGGGCATAGTCTGGTAGCTGTTCTTCATCTGAATGATCTGACGAGGAATCACTCAATTTGTGTCGTTTTGTGCCTTTTTTCTTACTTGTGTTGAGACCACCACTTTCGGAACTCATTTTGAGCTCGCTAGAATTTGAATTAGCGCAAGAATTAATTAAATTTTATTTTAGCGTGAAAAATTTGAACTTCCCGCGATCAAGGTTTCCCGCCTTCCCAAAAAAAAAAAAAAAAAAAAAAAAAAAAAAAAAAAAAAAAAAAAAAAAAAAAAAAAAAAAAAAAAAAAAAAAAAAAAAAAAAAAAAAAAAAAATCTCAAACGTGTCATAGACAACGAGTCTTATTTCCGGAAAGAAACCGGAATTTATGATTCACTATGATCATTTATGATCAAATCAAAAGAATTTAGGAGTTCAGTGAAAATTGAATGGTCTACTATTCTTTATTAAGGTTTGTTTTGAATTGTAAGCAGTTTTTTGAAGACTTACTCTTAAATAATATGATAAATATGACATCAATGGCACCATTAAGACTATGTTTACTTATTTTTGTGTGAGCTTATTTGGGCATGAACTACACTCATAGACTAACGTAGAAAACAAGTGTTTGGGTCAGTGATTTTTCGGTCACGAATTGGGTTGCAAACTAACAAAAATCATTGACCTATCGGAATTATTAAGTTTGAAATCATGAAACTCTAAACAATACAAATATAGCTTAAAATTATTGTTAAATTAAAGCGAATCAGGCAAGCACAGCATGAAGAGGCAGGAAGCTATGTAGGTAAAACATCACTATTTTGCCAAAGACAAAATATTTTTGGAACAGTACGGTTATGTGCATTGGACATCCCTAAGTCCAACATACATAGACAAATTAAAATTTGATTCAGCCTCTCGCTACATGATTCGTTTTATCGTAATTCTGAAACCAATTTAAAAGTGCATGAATGTACGTTTCTTTACCAATATTGTAGGTAAACAAAATTTAAATGTTTTTTGCGACGGCCAAAACATGTATTGATGTGATTATTTCTGTAGTGAGTTTAGTGCTAAAATTATTATGTCTGTGCTGTGACTGACATGTCAAAATTTGCCGATCTCGAACACTTTATACATACTGTTTTAATTAATTTCAACATATAGTCAATTATATTAATGTTTACCCTGTAAATTGATTTTTATCCCTTTTGCTAAAGCAAATTTTTTGGTACACGAAATCATTACCTTGTTGGATTTAGAACTCCTTTGTCTATTGCTAATTTGCTGTCATATTTTGTCAAAATAATGTTGGTTGACAGAGTTTTGTTGTTTTGAGACTTCATTTTGGTTTTTGAATTTAAAATTAACAAGTACATTTTAATCATATGGCTAATTATATTGAAAAGTGATCATGTACATCCATGATCCGTACAACACTTAACGAATGCTTATAACATGTTCGAGGTTATTCATCTCTTCTTTTATGATCATACAATTTAAATAAATGATGTTGTTTTTTAATTGGTTTTATATAATGAAAGTATAGACGAAACCTGAAAAATGAAGTACAGGACATGAGAAGTAAACACCGCAACTTTCAATAATCCTTTGTAAGTTCTTATTGTATTGGCATTTTCAGGTAGAAATGTGAGTGTTTTTCTCACCAGTACCCAGGAGGTTGACTAACAGTGGATGGATTGTTTTATTTAGAACAAGTTTTAGTCAAGCTGAAGGAAATTAAGATAGCAAAGTAAGTATGACTATCAATTTTGAATATTTTTCTTGATAAATAATTCTTTATACTACAAATTACAACTGTGTTGAAGTGTTTTGGCTGCAACTGGTGTTTTTGACTAGATAGTGCATCATTAAAATGTGTAGTAGTTAGTTTGAATTATCTTTTGATATGTGATGCATGTATCTACTTGGCAATGGCTTACTATATCAGCCAGTAAGCAATTCTGTTTTAGATTTTGTCCAAGAAAATGCCTCAATGCTGTGTTCCAAAGTGCAAGGCACTTGGAGTTCATAGATTTCCAAGAGATCCACTTCGTCAAGCAGAATGGGTCAAAGCAATACGGAAGGATAATTTTAAACCTGATCAATCATCTCGAATCTGTAAAAGTCATTTTGTTCCAGAAGATTATGTGAAAGAAAAGAGTTTTGGGGCCCGTAAGTATCAATATTTGATTTGCAAATTGTTAAAATTGTCAAGTCATAAAAATGTGGCCAGTATTGCTTGAATGGAACACAGCCCGAGGTCTGGACAATAAATCTACACCTTACCACCTTAGTAAGCAACAGGAGAATTTATAATTAAGGATACCTCATTATCATCCTCATCCTGGTGCCTGTTGTCGCCTCCTTAGCTATTGCCTCCTACGACTATGAACCTGAATGGACAAACCTGGTTACAACTAACATTTGAGGGACTTCCATTTGACCTCTACAACCCATAATTTAGGATACCTTTTGTAGATAAAATGTATTATAATTAAAAATTGCTTGTTGCAGGTGCATTACTTAAGAAATCTGCAGTCCCTAGTCAGTTTTCATGGACATCAAATCCTTCTTTGGAGTCAAATAATGAAGTGAAAGGAAATGCTAAATTACGCCGCAGGAAACTACCTGAAAAAGGAACATTTCAGCTGCAAAAACGAAGGGCGTCAAAAAGAAGTAATTATATATATTACTTATTAATTTCTTTTATTTTGTTTTTATACAGTTGTCTCAATGTGAGTCATAATGTTTGCATATGAGAAATAAAAAATGTTTTTATGATAATTAAAATTTTAGGAAAGATGGCATTAGAATTGGATAAATTAAATGAAAACACAACAGAAATTGGAGAATTAAATGAAAAAACAACAGAAGCTGAAAAAGTAAATCAAAACATATCTAGTGAGAAGGATAGTGAAAATTTAATGAGTATAGTAGCTGTGCATTCAGTGTTAGATAACACAGATGAAAATGGCGCCGATAATTTGACTGATGTAATTAATAAAGATGGACAGAAAGACAGCGATGAGACAGCGGAGTGTCGAGCCTGTCTCCAGCAGTTGAGGGTAGATAGACTATTCAGTTTGTTCCAAGGCTGGGCGCCTCATTGGGAAAAGCTGGGGACCACGATAGCTGAAGACTTAACCAATTTGTCTGATGTGCAGGTTAGTTTGGCTATTTACTTGTATTAGGAAATAAACAATAAATTCATTGACAAACACATCAATAGCCTAGCTCAAACTAAGCTGGAAGCTTGTACTATAGATGCTAGGGAATGGATAAATATACTTTAATACATTTTTAAATAACAATGACCTGAGTACAAATGCAGATGTTCATCCCACAAACATTTGCCCCTAGCCCGATATGAACCCACAACTTTCGGTTTTGTAGCCAGCGACTCTGACCACAAGACCAAGGGTCCGTCCAATAATCATACTAGCAAATAAAAAAAATGTGGTGGCTTTTGTGACTCACCTTCCCTATGTTGATTATAAGCCGACATTTTTTTTTTTCTTTTTTTTCCCTTTCTTTTTCCATCTACTATCAGCCCGTTTTGGCTTTAATCAGATTTGTTGATGTTATTTGGCATTAGCCGACATTCTTATTTCATCAATTGACAAATAAATTGTTCAACGGACAACTCTTGTTGTTACTAATTTTTTTTTTTTACAGCTTTCTGAAACAGACATACATTCCAAGTTCATATGTTACACTTGCTGTGAAAAGTTGTGGAATGCTTGCCATTTCAAGACGCTAGTTCAAGATAATGACAGAATTCTTCAACAAAGGATACCAGACAACACGGATAGAGTATGGCCGAAGCCCATTCAAGTGGATAAAAGTATAAATGTATTTGACAATAACCTCCCATTCAATGTTGATATCAAACAAGAGGTGCTGAGTGATGAAGAGGCCTGTAATATAGAAGAGATGAATTATACAGATGTAAATTTAATGGATATTAAGGTGGAGCCAGAGGAAATTGTGGAGCAACCCCCTATACTAGTAAATGGTATGTTTTAGTTAATTGTAGGAGGTACCTCATACTTACAATACCTTGGACTGACACACCAATTGCGTAGCCCCAAACTAAGCTCGAAACTTGTATTATGGATGCTAGGGAATGAATAGACACACTTAAATACTTTTATAAACATCCATGACTCGAGTTCAAATGCTGATGTTCATCACACAAACATTTGCCCCGAGTATTCAAACCCGCGACGCTTGGTTTGTAGCTGGAGTCTCCGAACATTAGATAAATTCGAATCATGTTAAATATCCATTTATTGTTAATCTATCATTGCAAAAATTAATAAAAGTTAATGTTATCAGCTGCTAAAGATTGATATGAAATGGAAATTCCACAAATATTTATTTGAGATTCAACACTAAGACATTCGTATTGCTATTGCAGGAGTGACGTCATTGAAGGAATTCCCTCAAGATGAGAATACGCCGCCATTATTGAACGGAGACGCGAAGCACTATGAGGTGAATGTGAAGGAGGAGCCGGTGAGCGACGCAGAGGATACTGGCCTGCCGCTGGAGTGCCTGCTCTGTATGCGGTCGTTTCACAGCATGACGGGTTTAAAGGTAATAATAATAGTAAAGAAAACAAGAACACAAATATACAATAAAACAAAAACATAGAAAAAACATCATACAAGCAAATAAAAATGCAATACATAATTATTGTAATAAAAAAGAAAACAAAACATTCATGAATGTGTTAAATGCACCAAAGTAGATACCACTACACAAACACCACTATACAAGCGTAAACATTAAGACTGGCATGAGCCGTTGTTCCCTCCTGCAATAATTACCACCTATTCTGCAGGTTCATCCCTCAGAAATGGGTTGATGATGATGATCAACGTTTACTAGAATGTAACAGAAATGCCAACCTTGCTTGATTGAGTAGGTATGTTATACGTGTATCCGGTACTGTTTTTCCTCCGAGTTACGAATACTTGCAGCAGTGTTCCCTGTATCAGACATATGTATTGTGGTCAACAAGCCCGCCTAAGGTTATGACCTTTTTGGGAAGGCCTACGTAAACCAGTCGATTCCAAGTATAATGATGACGTTGAATGATTGTTTGTTTTTATCCAGGCGCACGTGATCGCGCAGCACTCGTACGTGTCGGTGGCGCGCGGCGCGGGGGGCGCGGGGGAAGGCAAGCACGTCTGCGCCACGTGCCGGAGAAGTGAGTAGACACCTCTTGCCATGAGCAATCTATAGAGTAGGATTCAAGTGCTGGGTCCAGTTTATTAAGATTTTAGTCGGTTCGATAAAAGGGTGAAGAAAGCCAATCCTTAAAAATCATTGAATGCAGAAAAAAACCGGTAAAGAGCGTGTCGGGACACGCCCATTAAAGGGTTCCGTAGCCAAAAGATGGGCCGACTGCTTGAGACACCCTTTAGTAAGGGCAACTGTGCAACTGTACGTCATACGTTGGTGGAGTTGTATAAAAATAACTATGTATGATACCGAGTTCGCTATAGTTTTCGTTGAAAGTACTTACTTGGAGGTATACAGGACATTTTTTTCAGAATTATTGTAATAGTATTTCAAAAGTTAAAGGGGGGGGGGGGACGCTCTAATTTTAACTTTGTATTAATATATCTCGAGACTGAGGGGTTTGATCAACATAGTTTCTAGGCAATTTTTGTTAAATTTTTGTTGTATTTAAAAATAACTTTTTATCGAATTAACTTTCCGCTGTATGGGAAGGGGGTTAAAAATAATTATTTTTCGATTATTTAAAAAACCAATTCTTGAATTATCACTATCCATCTCTCCACCAATTTTCGTGGCAATCGGTGCAGAAACGGCGGAGAACGAGCCAGGACAGACAGACAGACAGACATACAGACATGACGAAACTATAAGGGTTCCTAGTAGACTACGGAACCCTAAAAAATACTATGAATGTATTTTTTCTTTTCAAAAATAAAAGAATGTTTCCTTTGAGTAAAATTTTCTATCTACAGTAAGAGTACTTCCCAGGGCATTACAATATTCCAACCTGTATTCTAAGATAAGTAGTTAGTATAGTAGTGGTTGACAATTCCGAAAGGCATTTTTTGAGTTCCCTGAAAAGTGCGGGGTACGGCGGAATGCGTCAAGAGCAAACGTTTACAAACATGAAAATCTAGAATACACAATTTTCAGATCATATTTCGTGTATTATTCAAATAACTCGACCATGTGACGTCATCTCCCCAGCATTCACGACATCAACCGACCTGATGGTGCACGAGACGTGCCACAACAAGCACGTGTGCTACGGCTGCAACGCTAAGTTCGACTCGTTCAGCGGACTCAGCGTGCACAGAAGGCGCTGCAAAGCAATCGCCAGCGCTGAAGTCACGAGGCCGAAGACGCTGGACGATGTTATACGGTAAGCAACTTAGCGCTGCAGGGCTTTATAGTCGCTAGAAGACTTCGAATCATTCAGCGGACTCAGCGTGCACACGTGCCGGCGTTGAGGTAACCGAAGAAGCTGGCCGATGACATAAGGTAAGCAAGTCAGCGTCGCAGCACTTGATAGCTGCTGAAGAGTTCGGCACGTTCAGTGGCCTCAGCGTGCACACGCGGCTCTGTAAAGCGCTAGGCAGCGCTGAGGTCACGCAACCGAAGAAGCTCGACGCTGTGATACGGTAAGCAAATCAGTGCTGCAGCTCTTTATGGTCACTAGTAGAATAATAAAAACATGGGATAAGATTAAAAAGTAGACATTGTCAGAAGAGCTACACATGCTAAGAGGCCCATAAAAGCGTAAATCAGAAAAACTTGCAAAATAATTATAGAATAAAAAAAACAATTGCTATTTTCGGGTATGATGGTTTCAAATCGCTTTTTCATGCTGTGATGATGGCATCAGATTAGTTGTGAACACACGAGAGGCACAACTGACGATGTCATGAAGCAGACAATCCGTCCCTAAATACTTCCTTTTTATTCCAGGCCACCAGCTGACGATAGTCTACTGAAGCCCAGACAAACGAAAGAAGTTAATGCAAACTCCCCGGTGAAAGACAGCCGGTTTTCATGTCCTGTCTGCAATGAGATCTTCACTGATATGTACTATGTGAAAATACATCTGGAGGTGCACCATTCTATAGACAGCTCTACTAATGTGAATGAGGAGTCGACGCCGATGGAAATCGAAGTGTTAGAGAGTTTGTTCAATGAAGACACGTAGTTGTAGATGGCGCTGCGATCGCTTTAACAAAGGTTATTTTGTGTGGTGAATACTCTGATCGGTGGTTGACTCGTAATGTGGAAGAGCATGTATGAATTAATTCATTAATTGATTTTGAACCTAATTAATATGATATAAGGTTCAAAGTACGCTAAAAGGGTGAAAAACCACATAAGTTGTTAGTTAAGAATGCTGTCACATGGCATTTATGAAGATGGACCATGTAATGTACTTAATTAGATGACAAATATGGGCGGTGATGATGAAATTGAAGATTCCACTCCCTTCAGCGTTGGAGTGGTTGAAAACGTCAACTAGAAAAAGATTTTCAACACGCTTGGATAGAAAAATATGGTGATCTAACCATCCAGTGATGTTGCAAGAAATAATGAAGGTCGTTTCGGGAAGCCTGTCTAGTAAATATAAACCAGAAGTGCAGTTAGACTATGGTGTGAAAGTGATTGGGAATTGCATAAATGAAATGACTTGCCAATTTTCACCATACAAGTGTTTAGTGAATGGTGCGACTTTTTACACCCTGGCCACAGCCCACAGCGGTGCGACTTGCGACGCGTCTTGCGCCGGCGAAAGTGGCGAGCGAAAAAAACAAATAAAGGAAATTGTATGAAGCATGCCACAGCTATCGGCGGCGAGATGCGCGACTATTGCCGCAAATCACGTCGCCGGCCTCATCGCACCACACGTCGCGTCGCTCGTCGCCGTAGCTGTGGCTAGACCCTTAGACCTGTTGTTAACGCCTATATCTGGGCAATGCTGATACTATCCTGTATATTGATACAGGATAGCATAGAGGAGATATCCACTCGATTCCTATACGACTAATGGTTGATATACGTATTTTGACATTCGCGTTGCATTGCTATACTGATTAAATATCGCGTTTAGACCCGTTAACTAATATCAGAATACAAATGGTAAATAAATAGTCGGTACGGCATTTATACATTCCGTAGCGAAAAGGGCTAGATTTTGGCTAGCGAAATTGTTTTTAAATAGTGTTTCTCTGTGGATATTTTCTCTACGACCAATTAGTTAATTTTTGTGTGATAATAATTGGAAGTGGATGTAATAAATATGTATATTTGAATGGTACCTAAGAGTGGTTGGGTTTTAAACAATAATTATAAATTGAAATATTGTTTTTTTTAAGATACAATATTAATCGATTGGATTCTTGTCATCACGTAAAGCTTTAAATTATGTTTTTAAATAGATAACCTACTACTGCCAGATGGTTTAAAAATTTGGCTCATGATACTTTAAATGTGAAAATTTTTGTTTTAATTATAATGTGTCGTCTATAGTCAAATCAATGTAACTACATGTAACTTTCTCAACCATTTCTGAATATTCCCTACAACAGCGCCAAAATATCGTTTTTATCTGGTCAATTTTATCAGTTGTTGTGTTCAATTTATTATATCATTATCACGATTATTGTAAATGCTTCATCTGTGTAAATAATTTTTAACATTTAGATTGTAATGAAATTGTGATCTATGTAATAAAGATCTAGTGCTAATTTAAATTGTTGCAATTTGTAAATGTTGTTTTTAATCGAAATCCTAAGGAAATTTAATTATTTGCTCCATATAAAGCGTTATACCGTTTACTCCTGCCACACAATATATTAAAAACAAATTGAAATATATTACATTTTATTATAATATCCAACAAAACTTTACAACAATAATTTGATTTTTGTGCTAACATTTACGAAATAATAAATTCATATAGGTAAATTGAAAATTAACAAAGTGATAATTTAAGTGTGATTAAATTAAAATCTGTGTTGGATGTCAAAATACTTGTGTGGCTAACATTATAATACTAAAAACATGAAAGGTACCTACTTAATCTTCGATGCATCATCGAAAGTAGTTTTCAGAAAATATACATTTTGATTTATATTACATTTCTCCTTTTCACAGCCATCTCAGTCAAAATACATTTTAAATGCTTTTGCATTATAACGGAAATTAAACGGGAATATTTTTAGATATCAATCATTCTGGATAGGATCTTCTATTATAATGACGGTGTACCAAAGAAAAAAAACAACTTTCCGAATTAAAGATAGGGGTAAATTAAGGAATGCATATTAACTCATATCATTATGAGATTAATTGTCAATAATTAGCTGTGAATGTAAAGTGTTATTTAAACAAACATCGACTTCACTCGGTGCAAATTCTAGAACCTTTTTACAGATGTGCCTTTGACGCAGGTTTTATCGTAATTACGACTTAAAAGAAAAAAATCGGTTATTAATTAACATTATACTGAAAAAGAAAAGTGACAAGGAAACTTCGTTTTTGTATATACATATTTAAAAATGTATTATAAACTTCACAAAACAAAATCAAATAACAACATTAAGAAAGAAAGAAAAATACTGAAATTTAATACACCATCAAAAGACTAACGAGGATAAACCTTCCCGTTGGTACTCACTATAGGCAGGCACATCCATAAACTATATACCACTCAAACAACCCTACGAGCCAAGACTAATTCCTATTAAGCTCGTTCAAGATACGCAGGATGTATATGAACAGGTTCAGTATATCCATATACAAGTTGATGGTGGCGAGGATGTACTCCTCCGGAGACAGCTGAGTCATCATCTGCTGCGTGTCGAAGACCAAGAACAAGCTGAAGAGAACGGCCCCGGTGAAGGAGAGAGCTATCTCGAAGGCCGAGCTCTGGATGAAGAGTTGGAGGATTCCGCCTACGATTAGCACGCAGAGGCCGGCGACGATACTGGAAGTTGGTTAATAAAAATATTCTTTTAGCAATGTACGGTAAATACTTAAAATAATTATAAAAAGAAATACACTAGTATTTATTCATATAAAAAATAGTTTTGCTATGTTTCTGCTGGTGAGTAAGGTCGCCAGAGTTCAGTTATGGAGGGTATGGGGTTTTAAAGGCCGGCAACGCATCTGCGACCCTTGTGTGGTTGTTGATGACTCTTTTGTTAGTTTGTTAGTTACATCAAATAAGTTAACAATAAAAGTTTCAGTGTAAAAGTTTATTTTTCCGTTAATTTTATTTTTAACTTAATAGTTTTCCTCTTGATGTTGTGAGTTGCTCTCAGCAAGCCCTTTAATTTAATACCCATATTGTAGGAATGCATTAAAATGACTTTTCCGCCGTTTTGGGTATGCCACCATGTTGGATTTAGAATGACGTCACACGGTTAATTGTGCATTGACATCCGAACTGAACGTGTATACCTTTCAGCTCAATCGGTTGAGGGAAAGTGCCTTAAAATTGAGATGCGAGATGCCACTCGGACAAACATACATTGCAAGTTAAATTACGTCGGCTAAAGTGTCAAACCTCGCATTTTATTTAATTAAATAAAAATAAAAATATTTTTTAGCTTTCCGCCTGCGGTTACATCCGCGAGTAATTTTTTTATTTTTATATATCCCCCCCCCTTACTTTATAAAATTAGTGTAAAAGTATAAAATTAAAATTAATTCGCAAAAAATAAATGGAGTTGCGAGACGAGACAATTTATCCGTCGATAAAACTTGTATAAAAACACCGCTCACCCATATCCGATGAAGGAGAAGTCCCTCTTAGTGTTGAGCGTGTAGAGCGTGAGCGCGAACACGACGCTCAGCGTCAGCGCCAGCGCCTGCAGCACCACGAACTGGTCGCAGTACGACACCACCACCTGCACGGTGCCTATGACATAATACCAAGCACCGCTCACCCATATCCGATGAAGGAGAAGTCTCTCTTAGTGTTGAGCGTGTAGAGCGTGAGCGCGAACACGACGCTCAGCGTCAGCGCCAGCGCCTGCAGCACCACGAACTGGTCGCAGTACGACACCACCACCTGCACGGTGCCTATGACATAATACCAAGCACCGCTCACCCATATCCGATGAAGGAGAAGTCTCTCTTAGTGTTGAGCGTGTAGAGCGTGAGCGCGAACACGACGCTCAGCGTCAGCGCTAGCGCCTGCAGCACCACGAACTGGTCGCAGTACGACACCACCACGCCCACCGAGAACGCCTGCACCACCGTCTGACGGGAAAGCAAATAGTTCTGTTAATTTTCCATTAGGAGTCATCCATAATGTACGTCATACGCGGGGGAGGGGGGCGGGGCAGAAAGTGAAAAACAGTGTTACAAGGGGAGGAAGGGGTCCTAAGTTTCGTGACATCGAATTTCGAAATCTACAAAAAACGACACTCCTGTGCCGTGGATGGCTCCTTATTATCCATCTTTGTAACATGATCACAAATGATGAGGGCCTTTGCCCTTTTTTATCCTTGGTGAATGCCTTTACGCATAGTTCACCTTGACGGAGGTATGTGGGACGCCGAGACTACCCACTAAACAACAAGTTCTTCCTCACGGTCGCCGTGCCTATATAACTACAGATTTGGTGGTGGATCAACATGTGAATTACAAAGATTTTATCTTATGGAATAGTCTCAAGTGTATTTGGTGATGGATCAACAAAGATTTTACCTTATGGAATAGTCTCAAGTGTACACTAGCTGTTTATGACGTTCAATCTAATCATCTGATTTGACTAGCCAGTTAAATTACTATTCTTATTAGTAATTTTGTCGATGTCCAAACTAAGCACAATGGCGAGCATTTATATAACTACTGATATTAACTGCAAAATGCTTTTAAATCTACTTACAAAAGCTGCCAGGAGGTACAGATTGGCGGGGGATTCTCTTCTTTTCGCGATCAGGGCGAAGAGAACGACCATGCTTAGTATAAAGGCGATGAACATCATCCAGTTGCTGGAATGGGAAAAAAGAGGAAATATTTATTTTATTTATCAGTTTATTAGGTACAATAGATACATTTCATTATACTGTAGGTTTTTCTGATCTACCAAAGTCTTCTTCTTCTTAGCGTTTATCCCGTTTCTATGCGGGGTCCGCTTTGACCATGATCCAGGATTTGGCAAGTCTGGTTATTACAGTGAAGCGACTGCCATCAGACCTTCGTAACCTATAGAGGGGAACCAGACAGATCTGATCTACCAGAGTTCTTGACATTAATAATTCGAAGATTCGCACCCATATCTCATCGGTATTTTTCATCCCAAGGTTTAATCTGGTTATATTTATCCCTATATTTTACTTGTAAGGGTAGTGACAGGTCAGATGTCTTGGCTTTTAGCAAAATCGAATAAGGATTTGAACTCATGACATGAAAGTTTAAATGCCTATCTATGTAGACGGTAATACATTAAATAATGTATAAGTATTAGTCATTAAATTATTTGCTTGCTACGTAATTAGCATTCGAAACGGTATTAATGAATCATGAGTTCTACTTCTTAATTTATTTTTTGGGTAATGGTGCTAATGAACAACAATTCTGACTTTTAGTTAGTTGAGATAAGTAAAAGTGTAGAAACACACTAAGCAAAAAACTCAAATGAAGTTCATTTTATGTACAACTAGCGGCCGCCCGCGACTCCGTCAGCGTGGATTTCGATTTCCAATATCCTATGTGTTATTCTGATGTATAAGCTATATTGTGGTAAAGTTTCATTCAAATCCATTCAGTAGTTTTTACGTGAAAGAGTAACAAACATCCATACATCCATACATACAAACATTCGCCTTTAAAATAGTAGTAGGTTGTTACGCGATGTAATTTCGGTATAGTGTGTCATCCTCCATTTAAAATACATTGCGGGTGTAATCCCGCCGAACTTCGGTCGCGTTTTTTCGGCCTAGTGTGTTTCTATACAAACGATTGTACATATTATGTAGGGCTCTATTAAGGCTATCTACTATACTAAGGCATTTATCTCTCTCACTTCCAAAGTTAAATATAGAAACAAAACTATTTTAGGAATACAAAGACTACAAACATTAAATTGTAGTTATGTTCATTATCTCCAGTTTCTCATATTTGCAAAGGGGGCAAAATAAAGCTCATTAATATGAATGTAAATGTTTAAACTAAGTTTGTTGTGATAAGAACATTAATGATGATCATGATTGTAAAGTGACATTTCAATTTACATTTATAAGGTGTGAAGGAAAGAACAAAATGAATAAGAAAATTACACAATTAATAATATCCATGTTATTATTACCCTCCTGTTTTTACCCATGGCTTTGCCCATGTTATCAAGCTAACCGTTATTTCCACGTGTGCATTAAATTGGGATAAAACCCTGCCTGTATACCAAATTTCATCAAAATCAGTTCAATTGACAACATTTAAATTTTTTCATGTGCTGTTTTTATTTACGATTCTGAAAGATTTTCAAAAACTAAAACTTACGTATTTTTTCGTTTTCGTTTATTTTCTTTCCTTTTTGTAAAATAAATTATTTAAAAACGACTCATTCTAAAAGAGCGTAAGTCAATGTCATGGGATGAACGAACATTTTATCTTTGCTATTTAAAAAATAAACTTGAATGACGGAAGTTCACATAAATGTTGCCAGGAGACTCTAGGGTAAATTCATGAAAAATGTTGTCCAAGTACCTAAAGTGCCACAAAAGTACCCAGTTCGTACTTTAAACTTACGTAAATAATGTTTTAATAAGATTTCATAAAGCTATAAAATTCAATCTGGTACATCAACTGAGTTATAATTTTTTCGCAATATTTAAAATCATGGGTTTTCCCCGATTGGTCGGGAGTTTTGCCAATCCGGCAACACTGTATGATAAATGTATACACACATGCACAGTTTTCTGTCAGTTTGACAAGAAATTGTGTCAAACTTGCGTTTCTTTTCTTTTAATTCACGATGGCAAAAGCGAGACCAAGACTGACTGTGTGGAGATCCGACGAGCATTGAATTTGGAAATTTTTCAAAATATCTTTTTAGTTACTGAATGAAAAAAATTAAAAACATTTTTTCTGTGTTAATTTAGCGATAATCTCGAAATGGTTTTTGAATTATAGTACCTTATAAAAAATTAAATGTTGTCAATTGTTTGAGTGTGCTTGACGTTCAAACATCCATAAAAATACATTTATAATAATAGTTAGTATTGCTATGATTGAAGGTTTTAAATATGTTTGAATTATCTCAATTTAATTAGGGTCTTTTTTTTCTGCCGTGTGGTTATAATTTAGTTAGGTAAAATAATATTAGTTTCAAATAATCTCTTGCAAGTTGCCGAGGATTAGGCTGAATAGAGTGCCCTAGAAGAGGCATTTGTCCATGATGGTGCTGATGATGATGAAATTATAAAATAAGCTTACTCTTACTTACTTTTCATGTATAAAGCCTTGTACCGGCTTTACCAACAGAAATACGCTGGCTATAGCAGTGGTCGCCAGCAGCTGTATGCTGAGGAGTCCATACACTTTACGCACGAACCCCAGGCGGATCTCTTTGTTGGCGTTCATTACGTTATTCCGGTATGCAAAGTCATCCTGGAAATAAGTAAAAAAACTTCTCATCACACACAATAGGGTACACAACTGACTTCAAAATAAATTATGAAACTCTTTCATTAAAGAAGTAATTAATAAATAATCGCTTATCATTATGCCACAGTAACTTTTGCGCTTTTAAAAAATTATTACAGTTAATCAGAACCAAAAAGTATTCATTTGACAATACTAAGTTGTGACGTCAAACCTTAGTATTTCATACAATTTTCCCTAGAAGCTTACATTTTTGACGTTTAATAAAAGTGAGTGATTTGACCTGTCAGTTGTGTACCCAATTGCCCACCTCAAAGGTTCAGTGCAGAAAATCCCTGTCCAACTTAAGCTAATGTTTAATAATACAAAGGTTAATTTTCTACCTTTGATTATGTTACTTTTATTAAACTATAAACTTAAAAAAGACTAACCCATTTTATTTTCATTGGTCTTAGATCTTATTACAATTCCATAAGACTGCAAATACAGTGGTTGGCCACTGTATTTGCCTGGACTGAGTTTTATGAGGAAACAGTAAACATCTTTTCTCCCAGCTGATGCTTTCTGAATCATATTTTCTGATGTAATGGGTTTATTAAACCACTTCAGGCTACTTATCATGCATAAGCCTTTGGATTTCAACACTTTAAATGTAGCTTCCTCTGATGTGACACACAAGAATATTATTTTATACTGATCCCTTTCTCTTTAGTGATTCATCAAGAATCTCAGAAATAAAAGATTAGTTTTTAATCCTCAATATTAAATGGCTACTTAAAATGATAATGTCTTAACTAAATCATAAATTTTTCAATGCCACATCCTTATCTTGGAGAAGGAAAACAGTCGAAAAACTAGATAACAGACGTGTTCTGCAATTTTGTACAAATAACTTTGCAAAACAATTGGTTATAAGTATTGAAAGTTGGTATCAACTGAATACTAAGGAGCCAGAGATAATTAGTTAATTACAGTGAAATAAACAGTAGCGAAGGTCACAGCGTGACAATCGATAGAAACATTCATATTGTTTGGAGTAATTACGAAATTTCACTGTTTATTGATGGCAGTGTGATTTACCTCGATGTTTTCTTTGCCTCCAAGCTCGCAGTCCTCTTGAGCGTACATGAGTGGTATCGACGCCATTTCTTGGGTTTAAATGCACTTTAAAAAACCTGAAATCAACACCAAATTCACAATGAAATAAAATTATTTAGAAATACGTCAGGCAGGATTTACCCGTTTACGTATTTTTCGAATGTCAATTATTTTGTGACAGTTGACATTGACAGTTCCGCCATCAGTGTTTCTAACTATAAAAATCCTTAAACTCCCATTACTTTCGGCGGAGGATTCACCTATATTTTATTACTATCGATTTTGAATATTTATAGTTAAAAAAAAGAGAACAAAGGTTTAAAAAAATTCAAATCATTAAACAAGATCTACTTCGTTTAGTTCGTAGGAAAAATGTACTTTTCACTGCCTTTCTACATTATAAAGGTTTTATCAGTTTTTTCGCAAATACGAGACAATATAATGTATACTTATTCAATTATAATATTAGATTTTCCTGAAACTAGTTAGATAAAAAAATTAACATAGTAACAGAATGTCGGATTAGGGCGCATTCGTCGGCAGCGGTATGAAATAAATCAAATTAGGTCGAGTCGACAGCGTTTCTGCCGAACAAATCGCGTTTCGAGAAGAAATGTATTTAACTTGTAATGCAATCATGTCGAGAACTCAGTTTAAAATGCGGATTTCAGCTTTTATTACTGTTCTAGGAATTTAAAAACTAAATGGATGATTGATGGTAGTTGATACTATTGACTTCCGTGAAACGCATCGATTCGAATCGAATTTTTGTTATAACTGGAACTACCCACTAAAACCACCCATTTCTCCGCTGCCACTGTGCTCTGTGATAGTGGGGATTTACTTCCACAGCAATGATACTCATGCATAGAAACTACCGGCTCAATGTTCTGTAACCGTATTAGATAAACTTGAATGAGATAAACAATATCAATCGAGAAGGATTCCACAAACTTTTGACATAAAAGGATATCATAATGTGTAGTATGTAGCTTATAATCTAATTTTTGACTTTATTACACAGGTATCCCTTGAACACAGACTAAGATAGATAGGTATTCATACATACTTCGTCCGTATCTTCGTATAGGCAATGCAACATTTAAGAGTGGTATCTTAGAAATGAAGATGATAGAAATGAAGATATCCGACATGAAGGAATAATGCACTACGGCGATATGTATCGAGTAAACTATGACTCATAGTTTCTTTTTATAAGAAGCCAACCATAGTAAATATGAAGTTTTCAATGCCACTTATTTGTAGTCACGCTTAGTTCCGCGGTGCTACGATTAAGTTTTACATTTTGCACTTTGATGGGATAGGACATTGGGGGCGTTTGGCCGAAAAAAGCGTT
Source organism: Nomophila noctuella (assembly GCA_958496325.1). Lineage (NCBI taxonomy): Eukaryota > Metazoa > Arthropoda > Insecta > Lepidoptera > Crambidae > Nomophila > Nomophila noctuella. The sequence goes on along the minus strand of OY292483.1, from coordinate 14,147,640 downwards.
TGCAAGCGTTTGTAAACAAAATGGCGATTGTTAGCGCAAACTGTACAGTTTTCGGCCAGGACGTGTTTGCTAACTGTACAGTTTTCGGCCAGGACGTGTTTGCTAACTGTCAGTTTACTGTGTTACCGCTAAACATTCGCCATTTTGCGCTAACAATCGCCATTTTGTTTACAAACGCTTGCAAACGCTTTTTTCGGCCAAACGCCCCCATTGTCTGCTGTATGGGCTTTGTGCCAACATGCAATGAAGTACCTTAAGGCTAGTTTGACTCCATACCTACCTAGTACCTACGTAATACCCTCTGAAAGATATAGATTTTTTTCGAACAACGAGGTCAGGTCACTCATACATTCAACCCCGAATAGGTTTCACTTGACTTGACCAGTGACTTGCAACTCAAAACTAGAATCGAGGTAACGTTCACCAGGTTTATTTGTTCCTGTAATGTTTCTAATAACCGCGGTAAGTATCGCTGTGGAGCCATAAATCCTTTTAATTGGCATCGCGTTATATTCAGGTCAAAAGTTCCAGGCTGTTTAGGTTATTATACGCGCGTTTTCGAGGCGGGCACTGGCTGCCTTCGAATTTATTGCCCGGCAGATTTTTTGTAAATTTAATTTCACTTCGCTTTCGGTTTTCTATTATAGTCGTTTCAGCTAAGCTGATCCCGGTGACAGTTTGCTTCCAAAGGAAAATCAACACTATTCTAAAGTAATAAGACCCTACGAATAATGAAAAAAGCACCTCGTGGATTTGATTGAACTGAAATAAAGTTTAATTTCGTATAAGAAGTACCTAGCTACATCTGCCACAGGGATCATCTTAGCTGAAATGGACTATAATAAGCATTAAGCCAAAAACATTTATCATTAAACTCACCTACAAATGCCACACCATCCTTTCCAAAAAATGCATATGAAAATAAATGAAACCTTTTTTCAGGAAGCATTAAAACACTTTGTCTCCGTCTTCCTACAAGGCAAGGCAACAATGAATAGATCGTAAACAGCCCCGCCTTGTGTCAACTGACCGGCCTTAGGCACACCGCGGCGGCCTTGCAGGCTCCCGGCAAAGCTTGTAAACCTATCGACAATGTTAATGATATACGCGGCGAAAGTGTTGATAAAAATTAGGTTGTTGTTATTTTTTTAGTGTAGCAACACACATTTTTGTCACGAGATTGACTGGTCGTACTTGAATGATAAAACTTTTTTTTTCATTGAATAATGGAACTATTATTATGTACTTCTACGACTGTATTGGACGTTATTCTTTCAGTCTGATTATTAGAGAAAATCTAATATTTGTTAAAATATGAGGATCAAATATTAAAACTCGCAATACAAACCTAGTAATGGTGTTGCAAATCCTAAATACATACAAATGAAATGGAATGTGTTATTGTTGAACATTTTAAATAGTAACATTCATTTCAAAAATCTTAGTTAAAATAGTTCAAAGAAAAAATATCACAAGATTAATGGACTGCCCTGGACTGCCCTTAGCCTTACCTTACTCCCCCTTACACAATTTCCCGCTAAAAAAACCTACTAAATACTACTTCATGGAACAGCCACGTCAATGTAGTGTGCAATCATACTCGTAAAACGAAACCTCTTCATATCTGTTCGACATGAAAACAAACCCAGGGCGTGAGAAAGAGGGTCATTCTGCCCACCTCTCCGATAAACTTAGGTAACACGCTATCGATTCCTGCTCGCCATTATTTTTACTGCTAGTAAAAGTTTACTGTCATCGGCAGCGCTGAAAGGTCGGCCGTAATTACCGCGTTTATGGCAAGTGTTTCCGCTGCATTAGCCTGAGGGCTGCCGAGGCGTGCCAACGGGAGTTAACCACTAAATTAACTTCATTATCCTAGTGCCTGTCCCGGTTGCATCTTTGGCTATTGCCACGGAGCCCAGGGTACACTGCAACTTTGATGCTGAATTGACCTGCCTCGTAATTACATTTAAGGAATTGCCACCTGACCTCCGTATACCGTACACCACCAGATTTTTTAGATCATAGTCGAGACGGCTTGATGTGTCTTCTGAAGCACAGAAGCGTCATTTATATCAAACAAACAGGTGATCCAATCCTGCAATTTCCGAACCAATCTGGGAAATTCTTCAAAAAGTGAAAGTGTTTCCCACGGGATTCGAAATTTCGAACCTACGACCTCCAAGAGTCCAGAAAACACTAACCACTACACCAAGGCGGTAGTTAATCGCCAGTAATTACCGCGTTTATGGCAAGTGCCTCCGCATTAGCCCGAGGGCCGCCGAGTCCCGTGCCAACGGAGGTAGTCACAAAATTAATATCATTGCAGTTTTAATAACTAGCCGTTTTCTGACTAGCTTAATTTGTGTAACCCGGCCCGGCAGGGTTTGGTTGGACTCCACGAACTAAGTCGAGAAAAAAGTGTTAATATTATATTATCGAGGGGATATTGTTTTATGCTTTTACACCGAGTTGAGTGAGAGAAGTGTTGTGTGACGTTCTCTTATATCTGGAGAATTCGCTATCTCTTGATGATCTGTAGAATCCAAGGCAAGAAACCCTTGTTTCGTTAACAAACATTCAATTGCTTGCAACGAAGGTATATATCCTATATAGGTAGACTTATTTGAGCAAATTAGTTAACCTGATGAACGCTATCGGGTATGACGATGTCAACCTTTTTTATTACGTTGAAGAACTTTTTAACTTCACATTATAAACATTGCCCAAGACCTCAAAAGCTGGAAAGAGGGTAGGGAGGCCTTTGCCCTGCAGTGGGGCACTACAGGATCTTAACAATAACATAAACATTCCCAACCACGACTACAAACATAACATTTCATTGTAATTTAAACAATAATGTACTTAAATGTTCGTAAACACTCAACATTCGTATATGGGTGCCTGTGTCGTAGCATATTGATGATGTTTGCTCGCCGTGAAGTATGTGCTCGGGTGGAATGTTATTTGCCACTGTCGAGGTCGCGGCCTTGCGATTATGTCTGGACTACACTGTTACACTCGCCTTGTTTTGATAATTTCTTCTTCGTCTATAAGTAAAGTAAAGTAAAGTATCAGCCTATTAATGTCCCACTGCAGGGCAAAGGCCTCCATCATTTGAAATCATGTTTTCGTTACAAAGATGGGTTTTGGCTTAATCACCACGCTTGCCAAATGCGGATTGGTGATTACAAACCCGGGCTGTGTTCAGAAAAATCAACACAAAGTTTGCCCGACCCGGGAATCTAACCCAGGACCTCGAGACCAAGGCGTGGTACTTAAACCACTAGACCATCGAGGCACTTTGTCTATAGTTTTGTCTCAAATAAGCAGACGCATTCTAAGCAATGAAATCAAGAAGGCCATTACGATCTAGATTCTTAGGATATACATATTTTTATTGCTCAGTTTGAGCTTGACAACTATTTTAGGATCAAGGATGAAGTACTCTCTGGGCCTCTTCACGTTCAATGTTTTATTGCAATTGGTTGATAAAAATGATCAATAACGAAAAATGACGAACCTAAAAAGTCAAACCAACTCTCTCCCTCTACAGACTTCCGAATGCCGAACTGTGAAGTCTTAAGTTTATTATCGTATTAAGTTTCTGGCTTTGTATCTCACTATCATTTTTACAAATCATATAACATCGCAAAGATTACCTTTGATACTAATGTGATCACTAGTACTGTCAAGTACATAATCTAAACATTTACGGATATACTAGGATTAAACCAACTGCAAGTTCAATATTTTTTTACTTCCATTAATGGTTTAACCAGAGATAAAAGACTCAACGTCGACAAAATGGCGTCGGCATGGAAAAATGGCGGCGAATATTAGATAGAGCAGGGCACCGGAAAATCCAATCATGTGGTAAACGTATTTATTTACCCAATGATTAGTTTTCACAGCCCTCGTCGCGAGCAGCTGCGGAGTTCGTTGCAGCGATATTTTCCTTCGTAACTGCCGCACTTCAACGACCTAATTTAAATGTGGACTAGCAGTACTCCCGCGGCTTCGTTTATCGTGGATTTTTGCATAAATCGTTTCACTTCTTTCATTAATTGGACGAAAAGAGTGCAGATAAGATTCGTCTTTGAAGTTCTAAGGTTACAGTGGTAAAATATTTCGTTATCAGTTCGGCGTTTTGCTGAACGAGATTTGGTAGGTCCTAATCTTATCACTAACGGCATTGAAAGTGCATTTCTAACATCCCTGGTATTAAACACTTCTTTGTGAGATTATACCTTCTCTTAAACTCAACATCAGGCAATACATATGCTTGGATTGTCTCTCATAGGCACCTCACATACCTATACCTACATTAAAAAGACTAAAATTATCACATACTAAAAAGTTATCTTCTAACCATTTGTCAATCCACCAACAATTGAGTCCATTGTTGTATTTAGTTAAATTAATTCAGGACGAGCCGTAAGTAAAAGGACTGCAAACATTTTCTAACGAGTTATAGACAACTTCAACTAGTTTCCTTTTGATCTCGTTCAGTAATGAAAGTATGCATGAAATTAATCAAATTAATCAAATCTATTATAAAACTTTATACATAGCGGTCTCGTCGGCCACCGTAAACCGTAAATTTGGTTCAACAAATTGGGCGGCGAAATTGCGGCCCCAGTCATAGGAACTACCGGATGAGTTATCGAAAGGTATAAATAAATCCATACTACTAAATAAAGAGGGCATTTAATTTTTTTGTAGTAATTAAAATATTTCATGAGTCATAGCTTTCATAATAGAAGGATTCACATTAGATTCTTGTCGGTGAGCGCCTTCTTGATGTGAACCAGTTTATTTATACTGTTAATTAAAATAATTTAGATGCGTGGCAGCGCCTAAAGCCAAGTCAGTCGTATTTAGGGACTTCTTCTCAGCAGGCCATTCACGTCGAAGCGCTAGTAGGGTAAAAAAATATTGACGTGTAAAGAATTTCCTTGTAAATCTAATTGCTGAATAAATATCTTTATCTTTATCTTTATCTTTATCTTTAGAAAGAAGTATAAACACGCGGATTTTAGAAAATGAATAAGCAGAGAATTGTTGGCTTCGCAAATATATCGAGACAAAGGACATTGACAAATTTACCTTTTATGGTGGAATTTATTTTGGCTACTCTCAATTTCTGTTAGCCTATGCCTTCCACCACCGCCTATAGGCTTCCGAGGCCGTCGCGGGAGCCCATTGTCGCACGCTGCCTTCTCGAGAAATTTAATTAGAATTCCCACGAAAATTTCCCCCATAAAGATGTTCCAGATAAAAGAGTTCGGGAGAATAGGCTGAGGGGGTCTATCACGCGACTCAAACGTTTATTAGCTCGGAGGAATTTATGTGCAAGCACCTAAGAGAGGTGGGGACATAGTGGACTTTCACACATCTTGTAAAACCAAAGAGATGTAGATTCATTGGTGCATTATGTATTATGTATGAATTGTAAGATCCTCCCCAACTGTGGGAGGCCTACGAGATGATGACGAGCCGATCTCTGGTTGTATACCCACCACCTACAAAATACCACAGTAAGTGAAGTAGCTTTTTTCTTTCATGTGGCTGGGAGGCAAAAAAAAAAACATGGACATCAACAACCGTACAAGGGTCGCAGATGCTTTGCATGCCCTTTCAGCATTCTAACAACATAAATAGACGTATCCTAGAACAAATTCAAGAGACATGCAAGTTCACAAATCTTGGTCTGTTATAAAACATACATGGTAGTTTGTCCACAAGCCTCATATCGGATTCTATCACGTAGCAGATCTGCAAGCATATTTATATTCGGTAGCTTACACTCGACACATGCACAAGACAATGCCTGTATTCTGCACAAGATAAAAGAAATAAAGTTTTTTTTCCGTTTTGTGGTAGGTAGGTTTTTAAAGTTTTATCAAAATGTAAGCTTATGGGGACAATAATGAATGGGTAATGGAATTTTCTTAATACATTCTCGACGCTCTTATTGCCCATTTTTTAAATTGAACAAGTTAAATAATAGGAAAAGAACTACCTCTTTTATTTTTTCGAGTTTTCATCCAGTGGGCGTAGGCTAGTATTTACTATTTTTGTACATATTATTAATTAAATTGAGTCTCAAAACATAAGTAGGTACTTGGCATAAGATTAATAAAAAATATGTAAGTTTTTTCGTTACTAATTTATTTAGACTTGCATTGAAGAAATCCCCATTATTATCTAAAATTTAGAATTCTAATTCAAATTTTTTAGCTAATTCATTTCGTAATCATACTACATACCTAAACAATCCTCTCAGAATAGTCCCTCGCTGCATTATCTCTATCGTGCCCGGTAGACCCCGGCGATATTTATCAATAATTGAAAACGCCGATCCCCGCGCCGCCAGATTTAATGTTGACGATTCTAAAAATACTTAATGCGATCCGCTTTATGAGGTTTTTAAGGACAATGCTTTCGGGTGGAAACGATTTGGCTTTTTTAAACTTAGCGTTTTCATTCTTTTTTTACCTTTGTGTAGAGAGAGATTAAGCACCATCGTTTGGAAATATCTCCGAGTATAAGAGCACTTAAGTTTATGTTTAAAATAAAACACAGCTGGAACTTCGATGAACTAGGATTATACCTGTGATTTTTTTTACATCCAATCCATCTGTGTTGGATTTTGGTGGATGGTCCTTCTGGGAGCCCCACATAACTATAACCAAAGTTTCTTGCCGCTTCTTTTCAATAGATGTCTGACTTCCGAAGCTGGAAGTTGAATCATCGTGCATTTTAAATAATGTTAACGATTTATCAGGGCATTTCTGAAACTTAAATAAATAATGAATATTTTTTTTATGTCGCCCTAATGGCAGCTGGTATGCGCATGCATTTCTCAACCCAAAAAATGGGCGCTATCCTGACGATTGACGCTCACATCAGTTAGTCTCATTACAAACAGAGACGTGCTATCAACAATCAACTACTACTAGAGCTTGACTAAATACTTGTTCCCCTAAATACATCATTCATCATCATTCTAGCGCCTATCCTTGTTGCATCTTTGGCCATAGTCTCATAGGCATCTGGCTTTGAGCTACTCCTGGTTTAGTCAAAAAAAGTCGCCATACACGGGCAAAGTTGCATGGACGGGCCCCGCATCGAATAGTTTCTCTCCAAACGCGTCGCCCAATAACCAACTTCTCTCTCCTAAATACAGCGAGGCAGCCATAATAAACTTCTACTTTAGTTCCAGATCTTTGTTAAACTAAATCCAATGGAGATATCAAGTAGTTAGCGTGTACCGCGGTGCTCGGTGCAAGCAGACGCATTGCAGATATATCACTGTGCGGATCAGTTTTTATACCTAACACTCGTATGGCCTAGTTTGTACTGAGTTAAGTATAGCTTAACCTATTGTAATTCGTGTAAGGAATACTACTTGAGTAAGATGTATGTGGCTGGCATTATTAAAGTAAAGCAGAGTAAAGTATCACTGCAGAGCAAAGATCCCCTAACAGTTCAAAAAATCATGTTTTCATTACAAGGATGGGTTTTGTCATATTAACCACGCTTGACAAATGGGGGTTGGTCACAAACCCGGGCTGTGTTCAAAAAAATCGAACCAAATTTTGCCCGACTTGGTAATCGAACCCAGGACCTCGAGACCACAGCCCGGTCCTTAAGCCACTAAGATTAAAACTAACTTTATTTCCACAAAAGAAGCACTTTGCAAAATTTGCTTGTATCGCAGCAGTCAATACACGGTTTCCGAATACAACCTAAGTTATAGAAGATACAAGTTTAGGGCCACTTTATCAAAGTTCGGTAAAAAAACAAGAGACTACTATACCATCGAGGCATTTAGTGACCAATGTTTTTAACACACCTCGGATGAGCGATCATGTATCTGACGGAATGGCGAAAATAAATCAGAAAATATTTTTAACGGCGGACAGCGCTTTATAAATAATAGCTTCAGGCAAGTTAGACCTGCAATCTTGTGAAAAGAAAAAACGATTGTTGACTTTAAAAAACAATGATAAACAAATTAGTAGTAGAAACATATTTAGTCTTTTACTTTTAAGTTATCGAAATAAACGTAAGCCATTGAGGTATTAAGTATATAGTGCACATCGCGAACAAAAATTCGCGTCCAATTGGAGGAAAGGGGGCGGATAATTCAGTGATATTTTTGTCTTTTTATCTATTTTATAACACAACACCGTCTTTATTTTTCGTCTTGTAATGATTTTACATGTTTTTAGAACACAATATGGCATTTTTTATTTAAAAAATGGTCATAAAAAGAAAAATAGACAACAAATTTGTGGTCCATGGACCACAAAGCGGGTAAGAAAATTTTTGTTCGTGATGTCACTTGGCAGACAATATTATTTCATCATCCTATCGCCATTCCCGGTTACAGCCTCAGCCATTGCCTCAGAGCTCAGGGTACGCTGCTGCGACTATAATCCTGAACAAGCGGCCGCCAGCGGCTTCGTCCGCGTGGAATTCGGTTTCCGCACCCATAGAGCTTTCAAAACCTTCCTCGATCGACTAATGGACTATCCAACGAAAAAATATTTTTTCAATTCGAACCAGTTGTTCTTGACATTAGCGCGTTCTAACAAACAAACAGACTAACTCTTCAGCTTTATTATATAGTATAGATTGACAAGCTAGTAACAATATCATGTATTTAACCAATATTAGATCAATTTCATAGGATGTTGTATACAATGCAAAATAATAAAAGCCTATTATGTTGCCTATTACTTCCACCACTAATTAAAGGATCAAGTTCCCACACTAAACAACATAATTGGCACTGCAATTGTTTATCAGAGCATCGCCCGGGGCGGTTAGATTCGCATTTCATCTACTATCTCGTTCACTCATGGACCCTCTCTTTCGCTCGTCACACTTCGTATTTGTCAATATCATATCCCGCAAAGATGATGTGATCAGCGTTAATGTGCGCATTCACTGCGTAGGGTTGTCACATACGAGGACAGGCGGGTTTGGGTTATTTTAGTACTGAGGATTTTGGGTAAAATTTTTTTTAAGCATATCGCTGATAATTGTAGGATTTTTATACTTCAAAATCATTCGCCTGCCCTGTTTCCACACCATCATAGTTTACAGTCTCGCCACATTCATATCCTGCGCTTAATGTCTGATTAACATTTGGCGCTGGATTTTTACCGTTACCTACAGGTTTTTAGATACGATTTTAGCCCAGTTACATTAGCGTTGTACGTCTGGCTGAAGATTGGACAAAATAAGTTTTCAAGATTCCGTTCTCATGGAGATACTACTTTTTTACTAATCATATAAAATTCATTGCTTTAATATTCAATGATAAACTTTAAATTGACCATACCAAAGGCAGTGTAGTATAAAATCGCTCGGGGCCAATTTTAAGAATGTGATTTCATACCAGTCCTCGATCGTGTAGTTTTATATATTTCTTCACTTCATGTGTCCATATAGACTTTTATCCTCTATATATTTCATTTTAGGCTGCTGCCAACCCTAGCGCAGTGTACGGGCCGTGCACCGGACGCATTGCGGCACACGACCCGCGGTGATTATGCGGGCCCGCTGCGTTTTTGTCTGTTCTATTTGCGGTTATGACGAAAACCCTCCCCCCCCACCGCCTGCCAGCCAGTCTTGGCAAACTACTTAAAAACTGTAACAATGCTTAAAAATTAACAATGGAAACTTCGCCGCTGGGAAACTTTTTAGTGGTGTTTAACATGATTTTTTCTTTTCTTTTTTTGTCTATGGTAGCACGATTTGTTGAGTTTTTTTTGTCTATGTTTTGTCTATTGTTATTTAATAATAATATATTCAGTGAATCAGTGAATCAGTGTTTGCTATAGAGACGATGGGCCCTTGGGGCCCTAATGCTAAATTATTTTTAAAAGACGTGGCTGCTCGCTTGTTTGAGGTAATTGGCGACCGGAGGTCTGGCAGTTATTTCGCTCAGCGTATCAGCTTGGCTGTACAAAGAGGGAATGCTGCCAGTATTTTGGGTACCTTGCCTCGAACAGGTGAGCTAGCTGAATTTTTTTATTTATAGGGTTAAAATTGTGATGATTTTATACTTGAAATTTGTTGAGAAATTCAGTGAATCTATGACAATATTTTGCAAAAATAATCCAGTTTATTGTTTCAAATTAAAAAATTGTGTAAAAAGAGCAAATCAATCCTTTGACATTTAACTTTTGCTAAAAACAATAAACAAACAAAATAAAAAAATATGAATAACAACTTCTTATTTGTTAATATTTCAATCGGTCGCTAAAGCTACACAGTATAATAACAATGATCGTAATAATATTATAATGAAAGTTACGTAATTCCATAATGGACGTGAAAAAGCTTTACTTCTGCATCGGTTTAAAACCTGCTAATTTTTACACCCAATTCAAAGTCATCAATGCGGTGGACTGACTATAGCAGTTGGTACGACCTGAGGTAGTAAAGATTTTTATCTTTAAACATAAGTGTTACTGTGGATTGTGATAACCCAATGACAAAAAATAATGTTTAGCATGGTTTTCACAATAGCAGCAAATAAAGCTCTATAGTAGCTTTAATCATCCAAATGGTTTGGTTTCCCTTGTAAGAGTTACGGAGGTCGGACGACAGTCGCTTCATTGTAATAACGAGGCTGGTCAATTCGAGGTCATAGTCGCAGCGTACCGTGGGCTCCGAGGCAATGGCCGAGGATGCAACCGGGAGAGACGCTAGGATGATGATAAGTAGCTACAATCACGACTCCAATTTATTTGCAAATTAGATTTTTTTAGGGAGGGAGGGAATAGTAATAATAAGGAGGCATAGTAATAATAGGAGAATAATAATAGGGAGGCAAACCTGTCAAGTTGAAGTCACCTGATGGTAAGTAATCACGGCGGCTTATGGACATCAACAACCGTACAAGGGACGCAGATGCGTTGCCTGCCTTTAATAACCCCATACCCTCCCCAACTAAGCACTGGCGACCTTACTCACCAGCAGAAACATAGCACAACAGTTACGAAGTGCTACTTCACTGTGGTCTTCTGCAAGGTGGAGGTACTTTCCCGGACGAGCGGCTCATTCGAGTGGAAGTTACACAAAGCTCTACCTCTCTTAAAGCATTCAAGGTTCAGATCCTCAAACACTACAAGATCACATCGAAACATTGGGAATTGTTTTGTATTTGTACTAAATGCATTCTCTAAAGGTGGATTTACATGAAAAGAACATAGAGCTAGAGCTAGAACAAGAGCATTCTTTCGTGGTCTTTTAGTGTAAACAAAAACTCGTATTCAGCGTTTACATCAAACGAACAAAGAGCTAGAGCTAGAACAAGAGCATTCTTTCGTATTTTGTTCGCTAGAACACAAGAACGCTTTGAAAAGACCGCTCAGGGGCGCGAGCACGTTCGAACACGCAAGAACGCTCTAAGTAACTGTTCGCGCGCTCTAGCGGCGTTTACATCAAGCGAGCGAGCATTCTTAGAATATTCCATAGAAACTTTGCGAACGCACTCAGAACAACGAAAGAATGCTCTACGCCTGTTTACACTAAAATAATTTGACATAGTGGGGATAGAATGAGCATTCGCTCGTCTCATGTAAATCCACCTTTATATGCGGACGAACGCAGGTAATGAAATAACAGAGGTCCTCGCTAAACGGCCGCTGTCGCCACCCACGTGGAAACCTGGCCAGATCCAATTTAATTCCAGTATAGGTTCGTATTGTTTCATCCGCGTTCGAATTTAGAACTGCATTGTACACACACAAACGCATACATTGTACATGAATATGTATGTGCGAATGCACATACATAGGTTCATACGCATTTGAATTTAGAATTGCATTGTACAGTCGCACACTCTCATACAAATACTCGCACTAGTAATGTTCATAGTATGTACAATGATTTAGTTCTCGCTCTGTTGTTTGTCTCATTTTCTTATGACGTCATTGTGTTATCGTTATTATTATTAGAAACATTGTACAACAGTTAGGAGTTGATGTTCCATAAGCTCTACCTCTCTTCAGTTCTATCTATACTTATATTACAAAGAGGAAGATTTGTATTTGTGCTGAATAAAAACCAAAAGTAATGCACCGATTTCTAAAAATTTTTCATTAGAAAGTTACATTATTTATCAATGAATAACATACATTATATTTTTAACTGCCTCTTGGTGTAGTGGTTAGAGCGCTGTGCTCAAGAACTACGAACTCGGAGGTCGTGGGTTCGAATCCCGCGGAGAACACTTTCACTTTGTGTTGGTTTTCCCAGTTTGGTTAGGACATTGCAGGCTTGATTGTCCGATAAGAATGATGATTCCGTGCTTCGGAAGGCACGTTAAGCCGTTGGTCCCGACTATGATCCAAATTGTCTGGTTTCCCTTGTGGTTACGGAGGTCAGACGACAGTCGCTCCATTGTAATAACCAGGCTTGTCAATTCAGGATCATAGTCGCAGCGTACCCTGGGCTCCAAGGCAATGGCCGAGGATGCAACCGGGAGAGGCGCTAGGATGATGATGATGAATCATTGTATACGAGTACATGCAGCTTCATCGCATACATCCCTGTAGATATATAACATACATTATATTTTGATTTTTCTATTAGACACATAAATCAAAAAATCGTCGTGCAAGGCCGGGAAAGGCCAATTACTAATAATACGACGAGTATGAAGATACGAAACAACTTATTATAAAGCCGGTTTAATTGAATATTTACCTATCCATTAATTGGATCGGCTATGAGTGCACGCACGAGTGCACTGTGCATAATAGCTGCAATATGGATGAGTCAATGTGTTCTGTCAACGCGAGTTAATTAAATTATAGTAGAATGTGGAGAGGTGGAGATAAAAATATTAATTGACTAACTAACGCGTCGGTATCATGGTCCATTGGGTTAAATAACAAATACCCTTCCGGCCGTTTTTTGACCATTGTGCCTGATATTACGATCAGCCAGGTACACGGATTGCTGGCAGCGATCCGTCCTGATGCGAGCGAAAGGGGAAACCGGAAGGGTTTAGTGGGTAGTGGGCGCTTATTTTGTGCGCCCGAGCCCCACACACGGTCGCAGGCTTAGCTAGCCCGCGGCGACATGGTGAGTCAATGCATTCCCCTCCGAAAAAAAAGGTACAAGGATTACAGTGCACGAGAGTGCAGGATATATTATAGAGCACCGCTGACTGGCCTCTGCGAAAGTTGCTAAACTTTGGAGTCGCAAACCGAGGTCGCAAGTCGCAAACCAAACTATCTCTGGGTTATTTAACCCATGGTTATCACAGGTAGTAAGTAACGTTATAAAAATAAAGAACAGAGGTGGAATTCACTAAGCGCAAATGTCATAATCTCACGGTTGTATCAAAGGCGACAGTACAAAATTAGTACTAAATTCCTACTGTCGCCGATGACACAACCGTGAGATTATGACATTCGCGCTTAGTGAATCGACCCCCAGATCATCAATCATCAACAGCCTATCGCAGTCCACTGCTGGACATAGGCCTCTCCTAGGGCTCTCCACTCAGCCCGATCCTCGGCGACCTTTTTTTTTTATAAAAAAGAGCAGATATGAATTTGAAATAGAATATAGTATCCCAAATATCTTAGTAATGCATTTGTAATTTGACAAAAAAAAAAACTGATTTTAGACACCAGATGTGAATTATGCTACTCAGACCTGTAGGAATTTACTTTTTTTCTTATTATACTAATTCGGGCCTTATGTTTAACGTGAATACTTTTAGTAAATCGAAAATAAAGTAGAGTCCGCAACAGCAGACTGAATTTATTTCTTATATTTCCCACCTAAATCTAAAAATAGACTTGCAAATTCTGCATTGGGTATCTCTTGTGCTCCCATTTCACTCGCGAATATTTCCAAACGAACGGGCCCAGATCAGGCGGTAACCGGCACAAGGATGACCGCGTCCAGAGCAGTGAAAACTAACTGTCCCCGCGACCTCAGCGATATCATAACCCTGCATTCACGCGAGGACACGACACTCGTAAAATTTTATTATTTAGTTCTGGTATATTGTCCATGTACATCTCATATTATCTTTTATATAAAAATCGATCGCAAAATGTGTTGGTAAGCGCATAACTCAATAACGCCTAGACCAATTTGGTCAATTCTTTTAAAATTGTTATTTTATGTCCAGGGATGGTTTTTAGGCAAGAAAAATTAATGACTAAACTAAGGAACGGGAAGACGACGGTGTTGCGGATTGTTTTATTATTTTTATTTGTATTAGAACCTCTTTTGTACCTTTTTAAGTTCTCTATTTTTACTTGTTTTTATATGTCTTTGTGACACTTAAATTTTCTCCTTCTAACTGTCAATATATATTATTACTCACCTCAAGAACCCTTTTATTCCTCAATTTTCTCAACATATTTTTGGTGTCAGAAGTGATAAAATAAGTTTCTCAAAATGCTGCGTGCGGAGCGCGACGTGTGCGAGTACGAAGTCGCCAGCCAAGAAGCTCGGCGCCAAAGACGTGTCGCCGAAAAGGAGCGGGCACGCGTCCTCGTCGCGGAGGCTGTGGAGCGGAGACGTGCCTTCGTCGCGGAGGCTGCGGAGCGCCAGCGCGCCTTCGCCGCGAAGCTGGCAGTCCTCGAGGCGGAGCACCGCGCCCATATCGCGGCAATAAAAGCGTCCAGCAGAGCCGGCCGCCGAGGATTGAGCCGTGCGTCAGAGCCGCACGTTCAACAGTCCACTCATCAGCCTGGCCCTCAACAGCTCACTCATACCACTCATCAGCCTTGCCCTCAACAGCTCACTCATCGGCCTTGCCCCTCAACCGTGCCTCCCCATAATGAGGATGTAGATGCTAACCGCAATGTTTTCAGCCGTTCTCAGCCCGTACACGCTCTTCCGCTACAATTAGCACCTCATGTTCCGGATGCCGGAGCGACGTGTACGAGCACTCATCATATAGAAACATTGCGGTTGGCCGAAGCAGTCGCCAGCGTCGCCGCGCCTGTGGCTTCACGACTGGGGGCTTCGCGGTCGAGCTCGCGGGGGACGCCGCCGCCCGAAAGTCGCCGCCCTGATACCTCGGGGCCGGGCCGGCGGGGCGCGCGTACGTGGTACTCCACAAAGCCACCTCTAGCTACTAACCGTGACCTTAGCCGTACACTACACGCACACGCTCATACGCTTCAAAGTGGTCACTTCGAGACCACTGCGCCTCAAGCTCCGGTTCCCGGAGCAACGTGTGCGAGTACTAAGGTAAGTAAAAGGTCACGGTTAGCTCAAAAATCTCTTCACCGCATTGTGACGGTGCGCCTCCGAAACGTGCCCGAGTATTTAGTCTCCCCAGAACGGTCCAACGAAATCGTAGGAAAAACAAGTTCGCTACGATCTCGGAGGCTTTGTGAAGCGCTGCGTGTTCGCCCTGCGCGGGCTCGGCTTCCGGGCGTCGGGGCGGCCGTGCTCGGGCGCCGGCGCCCTGCGCGGGCTCGACTGCGAGGCTTTCGGTCTGCCATCCATCAGCGCGCGCACTCTTCATTCTCATAATCTCATTAGCTCTCATTTGTTACATAGCTTCACCATTTCATTACGAACCGCTCGCTTATTTCACCCATTATCTCATTCACCACCTCAAACTCACATTAGCAGCATGCTTGCCCCTCGCGTCCAGGATTCGGTTCTCAAACCATAATCGTGTTATCGTGTGTTGCCACACGGGGGGCGAGGATGTTGCGGATTGTTTTATTATTTTTATTTGTATTAGAACCTCTTTTGTACCTTTTTCTTGGGTCAACCGCAATGTTTCTATATCATGAGTGCTCGTACACGTCGCTCCGACATCCGGAACATGAGGCGCTAATAGTAGCGTAAGAGCGTGTACAAGCGGAGTACGGGTGAAACCATTGCGGTTAGTAACATCATCACCATTAGGTGCCGGGTTGCGTTGAGAAAATTGAGAAATAAAAGGTAAAAGAGAGGTTTTAATACAAATAATAATTATAAAACAATCCGCAACAGACGGGACGGGACGGGACGCGTACGAAGTCGCGGACGGAAGGCTAGTTATACTAATAGTATAATACTATAAATGCATCGAATACTACGGTCATCAATTCGCCTGCCCAAATTGATGACTAATGGAATTGTTATACTAACTAACCCCTAACTCCTAAGCTGGTGGAAGCCTACGTCCAGCTGCGGACTGTAACAGGCTAATGAAGTTTATAAGTGTAGGAACAAACTAGACAGATTTTTTTTCCGCCTAATGTTTTTCTATACGAACACATAATATCTTTGTACGGACAGGCGTCTGATCTTTGTGTTATAGAGGCAAATGTATAATACGGCTCCTTTCGTAGAACTTGCTACGCCGAAACTCGTAGCAGCGCTACGACAGATGCTACGCGCTACATGCGGTCTGTACTCCCTCTTCGCTACGAAACTCACCATGTAAAATACACACACTATAATCATCGTTCAATATTGGTTTTAAAATGATACAATTTGACATTTGAAACACTGAAAATTACTAAAACGGATTAAAATTATTAATATTGCATTGAGTTCCTTAAGGTCATAACTCGTTTTAGTGTTAAAAACTAATCGCAAAAGTCATATATTTGAATATTGGTTGTATGAACGCTCGTTGCGTTGTATTATTCGTGTCTGTCCGACCTTCATGCGCCCTCTTGACTTGGCCGATAGTGGGCACGCGATGCCATCTGTCAGATAAAGCGGTGTCGAGACAGTGAGGGACTGCGTTGAGTGACTGTGTAATGAAACTTGGAGGTCGATGGCGCAGTAGTTAGCGCTTTGGATCTGCAATTGAAAAGTTAAGCAACTTTCGCAAAGACCAGTCATCCGATTAGTGAACGAAAAATTTCATTGCGAGCTCCTCCGTGTTTCGGAAAGCACGTTAAGCTGTCAATCAGCGGATGGGTGTTCGAAAAATTTCATCTCGAACTCCTCCGTGTTTCGAAAGGCACGTTAAGCTGTTGGACCTAAGTCTGATCTCTCTACGGTCATTTCAGATTGCTGTCCTACTGAACTACGAGAGTGAGGGAATGGGGAGTGCACCTGTGCTTGGAGTCACTTGTGCACTATAACATATCCTGCGTAACTGGCCGATCGTACGATCGGCCGCCATGGATTAAACACGGCCGGAAGGGTATTATTAATGAAAGAAAGCAGAGCCTTTATTAACTACAGACAAAAACAAATAAAATTAACCTTACATACTTACAGATTACAAACAGTTGATAGTGGAGGTAATAGTAGAGAAGGGTATAGTAGAAATCGCGAGTTTGACCACAGCAGGAGCAAAAAAAAGGTAGTTGACTATTAGACCAATTGGTCGCGGGTGCGATCCCCGGAGAGGACAAGACTTGTATGCACTATGCATGCACATGTCTGTTTGTCCTGGTATGGGTGTTATATGTATATATTTAAGTATATTTGTATAAATAAAAAGTATTTAAGTCCTATGCGGTCCCTAGCATCAACAATAAAATTTTTGAGCTTAGGTTGAGGCTAGGCAATTGGTGTGTAAATCCAAGTAATTCATTTATTTGTTTAAATGCATAACGTAAGCATCACAATCTCGTAACCTTAAATACCCCCACCCCTTACGACGTATGCAAACAGACTTTAAATCATTGAATCTCATCAAAACCGAAAGCCTAATCGGGCAATTGCGTTAAGAAAATAACGGTCGGGTTTGTCTCCTTTGTTCCCGAAGGAACGCGGTCAGGGCCGCTCATTCCCGCTCCTGCCCTGGGAATTATGCATGAGCCCCTAGTGATGTGTCTGTGGGGAATAATCATTCGAATTCATTCGGGTATTCGAATGATTTTAAACGTAATCAAAAAGTAGATAATACGTATAGAGTAAAGAAAATAACGGTCGGGTTCATTAGTAAGATATTTTAACCTAATTGACCTGAATCACTGCTATGTTTGTTTCCTACTCAATTACTTATATTCCAAAAATAGAAATGATAAGTGGTGACGACCCAAATAATTCGACTATGGTGTACATCTAATATTCGAACAGTACTCAATTATGAGCGTTCAAGTTTAAATTCTTATCATCATGTTACGACCGTCCGAATGCTAGATAAATCAGAAGGTAAAGTTAAGCCATTTCTTGTGATTTATTTCATCATGATTAAAAACGCGCTCTACATAAATTGATTCATTTATATTTGATTGGATGAATCCAATCGAATATGGACCAATTATTCGAATAAATCTCCTGTACTTGGTAGTGGCGTCGCATCCCTGCAGACATTTACCTGACCCGTCCAATTGAAGGATAAATGCGAGTTCGCAACCGCCATGCCCTGTCTCTTACTGGGACTTTGCAACGAGATAATATTATTATCGATTACGGTACGGATCGATCATTCGAATACATCTCCAGTACCTGGTAGTTGCGTCGCATCCCTACATCCCGTTACCTGACCGGTCCAATTGAAGGATAAATGCGAGCTCGCGACCGCCTTGCCCGATCTCTTACCGGGACTTGGCAACGAAGAGAAACTACGAGTACTTATCTATTACGGTGATAATTTAATATTTATTTAAAGTAATGTTTTTTCTTAACGCCACGTAAGAGTACTGCACGGCAAAGGCCTCCATAATTTAAAATCATGAATTACATATTACATCTTTCTGGCCATCTTTTTTCTATTCCAAGTGATTATATTGATTGACTAAATCATTTAAGTTACCTGAATGCGAATTGGTTATCACAAACCCGGACTGTGTTCGAAAATACGAACACAAATTTGCCCGACCCGGGACTCAACCCAAGGTCTCGAGAGACCACCGCCTGTTATTTAAACTTCTAGAACATTGAAGCATTATGCTAGTCTTAGATAATATTAAACATTTAAGGTCCCAGTTTTTTATGAACTCAAGACAGACGCGATGAGGCAATGTAACAATATAAATAAATAAAAGTCAATAATAAAAAATACTTTTTTTCATTCATCACAAACAAGTTACAAATATCAAGGTGCGACTTCATTATATGTAGTTTGTGTGAGAATGACGAAAGTTATTATGTATTATTTCCAATGTTAAACAACTTAATTGCTAGATGTACTAATAACACTGTTGTAACGTGTTTAACTACTCATGTAACAATTATCGTATATTGATTTATATCAAACATGTTATTACTCCTCAACCACACAATATTTTAAGGTTATATCGGTTTATTTAAGTGCTTGATAAAAAATAAAGTTTACTGTAAATAGAAGCAATTTAGATTCATGATTGATGAACTGTGCGTTCAGAGTGATCCTAGACTAATGGAATCTAATATTTATTTTTTACATGTTATTATGAGGACGCCTCGATGGGCTAGTGGCTTAAGTACCGTCCCGAGGTCCTGGGTTCGATTTCTGGGTCGGTCAAATTTATTGTCGATTTTTTGAACACAACCCGGGTTTCGGATCACCAACCCACATTGGGCAATCGGGATGTTTAAACTAAAAACCATCTTGTAACGAAAACATGATTTCAAATAATGGAGGCCTTTGCCCTGCAGTGGGAAATAAATAGGCTTATACTTAGCCAAAATATTGACTTTCTGTGATGTGCTGTTTTCAGAATACTGAAAAAGTAATAGCGGATTGAATCCTACGATCAATAAATATTTAGATATAGGAGTCAAAGTTATTATCGTACGCAGGGTATAGTATATTGCACAGTTGAATGCACGAGCATAAGAACACTCCCTATTAACTGAGCTCGGTAGGACAGCAATTTGTCACGACCGTAGAAAGATCACGCGCAGTACCAACGGCTTAATGTTCTTTCTGAAGCATGGAGGAGCTCAAAATGAAATTTATCCGTCACCTACCCTATGTCTGGCCACTGCATAAGTTGCTTAACTTAGCAATCACAAGCCGAGCGCGCTAACCACTGCGCCATCGAACTCCTCAATGTTAATAATTTACACATCAAAAAAGTCAATTAAACGTCATAAGGGTTCGTATTTTATTGCAAGACACAAGAGCAATTCCGATACCTATATAAAATTCTTAATATAATGAAGAACATCACTCTCGTTTCTAACCGGGAATCAAACACGAAACAACAACGCATCTGTTTTAAATTGCGAGCTACCGCGTCCAACGGCCGAAAATACGTATTATTTATTTATAAGTATTATAAATACATGTTGACCTCGAGCGGTATCTACTCGGTATGACCCGGATTTTATCAGCAATATTTGTCTAAATGGAATAACGCCATACATCTCGCAAATATAACCAGGTAGACCTTCAATTTGGGTGAGTTAGGAACGTCCCCCACTCCATTATCTCTCCCTGGATTTGTACTACCGTGAGACTTAAATCCAAAATCTATAACGCTAGACTACTATCTGGGCAGTAAATTTATTTGATATCCACTCCATCCCTCGGCGGCGGTATCGCATGACAATCATGTGCTCATACATTATGCGGAATGTTCGCGAAGGAAGCCGAGGCGCGTGAACGGAGCGAGTAATGGATGCTGCGTTTGTATCGTGCGTCGGCGGGGTGTGTGTGTGTGTTCAGGAGAGGAGGTCCACGGATCGGGCCCACAATGCACGTTGTTTATCCGCTAGCGCACAGTATATGCTGCTTTCCAGTGAGCCTATAAACTGATATCCACATCGATCATTTTACGTCTTCAAAGGTTGTGCTTCAATTGAGATTGCTTTGGACTGGAATAATTCGGACGGAGAAGTTCTCTTTTTTCTGTTATGGATGGTATTAGAGAGACATGGATGCAGTTTCAAGGTCAGAAATGAATGGGTTTACTGTTCGTTGGGGTGGTGTGGTTTGGGCGAGGGGCTGGGAGGGCGCGCGGGCGGCGGGGCTCGCGCCGGGCCCAGTCAGCCATCGCCGCCCGCCGCCGTCGCGCGAGTGCAGTGCCCACACCGCGAGAGACCTTCACCGACAGAACGAGACATCTATATCAGGTATGTTACTTTTCTCAATTTTTTCAAATCAGGAAAATTTTCGGATATTTTTCATGTTTGATTTAATCAATTGTGTTTAAAAAGATGAGTGTAGAATTTGGAATGTTGAGACGGCAAGCTCTGCAACGGAGCGTAGCTCTCAGTGCGTGCGCGAATTTACGGAAATTTCAGCGGTGCTCCTATGGGTCTTTTCACGGTCAAGACAAGGTCTCGCGAACGGGGTGAAGGCTTGGTGCCGGGAGTAGGCGGTCCCTGCCGGCTGTCACTTCGCCATTATCGTCCACGACCTTGCTCCGCTGTCCATGATTTCTTTGTTTCGGGACCGGCGGGCTCGCTGCGATGCGGATGTCGGGGGTCGGTTTTGGACGCACTTTTATTTTTACGCACGACGCCGCGAGGTCTGGGTTTCGCGAACGCCCGATTCTCGGCTCGTTTGATTTTCCCGTAGCAATGAGGAAAATGCGACAATTTATAATACTCCGCAGCGCTTATCTGATATCTTTAGACTACCAATCGAATTCACACAGTTAAGTACTACACTGTTTTTATAGTACAAGGGATTTAGAATGTCAAGTGATTTGCCGCATGTTGATATTTCATATTTACATAATGCAGATAAATGTTTTATATTTCAACGTTATCTTAAACTACAGATAATAATGAGTTTGATCTGTAAAAATGTTTGCCAATATGGTACAGACGGCAAACTCAAGAAAAATTATCACTGAATTATCAATCATGTTTACTGCAGTTAAACTTGAGATCTTATTGTTTAACTTAACAATAGCTGTTTAGAGCATTTTTTTAAATGACGCAGTTACGTGCAAGAATACCGAGGTGCGAAAATATTTACAATTATTGGGCATTTTTAATAATATTTGTAAGAAGAGTTTGAATATTTCAAAATATTTAAGATAGTTATTAATGTTGATCTGCCAGTTCAGATAACCACTTAACAATGAGCTTTACATGAATTATTTATACTACCTTAGATTAGCCCGGTAATCAAATCCAGAACTATGTGGCTCCGTAATAAAAGTTTTTCGTAGGAAATGAAGATCGGAAAATATTGCATAGTCCGGTTAGGATTACAAGGGCTCAAGATAAATGTTGAGATTATATCGATAAAACGTATGTCATAAATGACCCTACAATAAATGATTCAATCGGTTATTAGATTATTTAATTAATTTGGTAAATCTTTTTACTGTTAAAATACTTTTAAGTAATTTTGAGAGATATTTATTAAAGAAATGACACTTAGATTTAAAAATTGCATTGAGGAATAAGGTACCTACCTTGTCCCTATTCCTAAGTTAGCTATAAGAAATGTTTATGCGTCTAAATATTTCCGATTTAGAACGTTAGTTAGAATAAAGGATATTACATTCATATGATATCACGACGTTAGATCATGCGCCTCGTTTATTCAATTCGTTTATTGAATAATATGTTGTTTCTGTCACCCGGCTATAGGTGCCACATCCTATATTAGCATACTAGCTTTGAAGACTGATACGTGTGATTGTAAAATCAGATATTATACTAGAGGTCGCAGGTTCGTTTTCCATATAGTAATAACTAGCTGCCGCCCGCGACTTCGTCCTCGTGGATTTCGGTTTTATTAATGTTTGTTTTATTATTATAGACCGTCCAACACTATTTTTTTAAATTAGAACCAGTAGTTCCTGAGATTGGCGCGTTCAAACAAACAAAATCATATTTGTGTTGGATAATTCTTTTGACGAATGAGGCTTTAATCTAGAGAAAAACACTATGGATGCGGAAACCGAAATCCATAGACCCATTTTGGTTAGGACATAGCAAGTTTGAATCATCTGATCGTCCGATAAGAATGATAATTCCGTACTTCGGACACGGCACAGCACTTTAAGCCGTTTGTCTAACTATGATCCAAATGATCAGGTTCCCTTGTGTTTTTACGGAGGTCAGACGATAGTCGCTCCATTGTCATAACCAGGCTTGTCAATTCAGGATCATAGTCGTAGCGTAACCGGGGCTCCGAGGCAATGGCCAAAGGATGCAACCGAGAGAGGCTAGGATGATGATGAAGGTATTTCATTTGCAACTAGTAGCTGGCAGTATTCGAAGCAGTTACCCGTGTTACGGCCTGGAAACTCCAACAAATCAAAAGTATTTTCAACTTACGGAATACAAGAAGTACTAACACCACTCTAAAGACATTCTACAGTAATTTTAGTATTTAATGTTCCTAAAAATATGTTAACTCCTTAAAAATCTGGAATTTTAATTGCACCATCCACAGAATGCTCTCATGAAATTATTCCTCATCAATGATTTTCCTGATGAGAATAACCATGACATTATTTTTCTGGGAAATCTGAACTTGAATTATATTAACTCCATATTAGGTAGGTACTTGTTAATGTTAGAAACTGAAACTAGAACTATAAGTAATTAAGTTTTTTTAAACATACAAACAGAAAATTTAAATTACTTATGTATTCAAATTTTTTTAACCATCCGATCCAATTACTTTGAACGTAACCTATAGTTTATAGTGCGATTTACTTAACTTGGTGTATTACTTTGATAGAGTGGTTAGAAAACCAAAGGTCGCGGGTTCGAATCCCGCTAGGGGCAAATGTTTGTGTGATAAACATCGGCATTTGTACTCGAGTCATGGATGTTTATAAGAGTATTTAAGTATGTCTATCCGTTCCCTGGCATCCATAGTACAAGCTTCGAGCTTAGTTTGGGACCAGGCAATTGGTGTGTTGGTCCAAGGAATTTGTTATTTATTATTATTATTTGTAGGTGCTCTTGGAGATCTCGGGTCCACAGGGACTCGGTCCTTTGTAGTATGCGTGGGGCCAAGCCAGTTATTATCATTATTATTATTTATTATATTTTCAGAAGCTCAACGGCGCAGAGGTAATCGCGTACGGTCTGAGATTGCCTCAAAAGTGTGCAACTATACAACACGGCAAATATAACTGGGTAACCCTTGTTATACAGTTGTACATTCTATTCAGGTCGATGCAGTTTGTCAACTGACGAAGCGGTTGGCTGTAAATATCCGCCTTTCACGGAAAATCTATTTCAAACCCCGTATTTATACGACTCTGTTGCTTAACTGGACAGAACCACGCCAGACGTAAGAATGATTTTCTTTTAAATCTATAAGTACGAGTATATAGTTAAATCTGAAGAGTTTGAACGTTAAAGTACGTTCAAACTAAAAGTCTTCCTCGACAAATAGACTATCCAACGCATTTTTTTTAAATCCGAACCAGTAGTTACGGTGATTATCACGTTTAAACAAACAAACTCTTCATCTTTATTATATAGGCATAGATTATATTAGTCAATAGTTAAACATTTATTCTTTCATATTCCATAATTATTATTAACAAGATTACTATCTTGGCGTTTTAATATTATAATGCTTATAAGGTTAAATCTATTTGGACCATAGAAACATTATTTTAGGATATTTAAGAATAAAAAACTTAAGAACTAGAAAAAATATTCTTACTTATAAATTAATAAAAATGTTAAGTGATTTGCTTTCGCAACGCGGAACGATAAAAAACGAGATATTTGTGTCACAAATAAGAGATTTAGAATAAAGCGTACACAGATTAATATAGTTGTCAACTGTAAGAATCTGTTATTTGTACGCTCTCTACATAATCTTTTCTGTGAACTCGACAGCTGTACAATAAGTCTGATTCACGGAAATTTCAGTGGAAAACATATTAAATCGACTCTGTTGATGGTCACCTCAGCTGCGGACTACCTAATTGCAGGTCTTATTACCCAAGATACCCTTTAAAGTTCAAGCTACACGGTCGCAAATTGCATAGCAATCAATACGAAGTGCAACCGACCGGTTATTTTTATTAAGAAATTCATAACATTATAATTGATATTATATCGATCTGTGAATTTGTAGGACGGGGTACTGGGTTCTTCTTTTAATTGGGTCAATGGGTATTAAAGATACTTCGGAAAGCGGTTCCTTTGAAGGAAAGATTTAATCTTTACTGCCACTTCTCAAAATTAAATATTCTGGCGACACGACCTCACTTTGTATGGGTGAAAGTTTGAAAAGTCCAATATTTTCTTGCAAAAATATCGCCTGAATTTATATTGCGTTTGAAAAGTTTTGAGTTAGAGTCGCATTATATGGTTAATTCAACACTTGGAACTACTAGGGATAGGTATTTCACATTTCAATGAATAGATTTACACTTTCAGACTTTGCGGATTCTCATAGCACATTGACAAGAACTCGCTTGATGAAAATATTTTTCTTTTTACAAGAGCAAAGGCTAAATGCAGTTGGCATATATTTCTATATTAATATTTTACATGTGTATTATCTATAACCTCAGTCGCACATATTTTTATGGGCCAGCAATCCGTTTCAATGCGGAAACTCTTCGGTCCAAACTGGACTTAAACTTCGGACTCTTAGCCATCAGTTTACAGTGTGATCTCCTCTCCACTGGTTCACAGGCATTCTCGTGACCATCCCGTGTCATATCATCCCTTTCGTGACTCGCGAGAATGTCGGGCAAGGCTTTCATTATTACCACAGAGCGTATAATGTTATGTAATTAAAGTAATTTTTGCCAGTCATAGCCTTGTTAGTAGAACAGAATAACTGAACCACTATAATACTTCTTATCTTGACCTGTGCTTATAACTTTTGCAGTTGGTATACTAGAAATACCAGAGTTATTATGCGCGAACGAATTCTTACAAGTACTACTTCGTACTACTAATAGTTTCGGGACTTTAGGCGTTTCGCCTTGCAAAATCGGTGCAATCACCCAAGAGTCCCTTTTGAATGGAATGGAATTCTTTGGTACCACAGTGCTAAAAGCAAAAAACTTAAACTAAATTCACATTCAATATTAAACGTTCATAAACGTTCTCTGGTCAGAAGGCTTAGCAACACTCCATCCTGTGAAGAGACGTATTAACAAAGTGAGATGACTTGCACGAGCCCTCATTACTTAATGCAGGCTGTGTAGCCCGAAGCCTTGACGGCGCCTACGCCCACACACTCCGCCCAGCTGGCTACCACGTGACTAGTACAGCTGTCTTGCATCCGTTACAAACAGAGGCACATCCAGATGGAAGTAGCAACATCCGATGAAGATGGGAGTAGAAACATCCTTATAGTATAAAGTGACGTGATAGCAAAGTGAGATGACTTGCACGAGCCTTCATTACTTAATGCAGGCTATGTAACCCGAAGCCCTGACGGTGCCTACGCCCACGCACTCCACACAGCTGACTTGCATCCGTTACAAACAGAGGTTCATCAAGATTGGATTAGCAACATCCGATGAAGAGACTAAGAAAGTGAGATGACTTGCACGAGCCTTCATTACTTAATGCAGACTGTGTAACCCGAAGCCTTGACGGCGCCTACGCCCACGCACTCCGCCCAGCTGACTGCCACGTGACTAGCACAGCTGACTTGCATCCGTTACAAACAGGGGCACATCCAGATGGAAGTAGAGACATCCTACTATGTAGTATAAAGTGACGTGATAGCAAAGTGAGATGTATTGCACGAGCCTTCATTACTTAATGCAGGCTGTGTAACCCGAAGCCTTGACGGCGCCTACGCCCACGCACTCCGCCCAGCTGACTGCCACGTGACTAGTACAGCTGACTTGCATCCGTTACAAACAGAGATTCATCAAGATGAGAGTAGAAACATCCTTATAGTATAGAGAGACGTATTAACAAAGTGAGATGACTTGCACGAGCCTTCATTACTTAATGCAGACTGTGTAACCCGAAGCCTTGACGGCGCCTACGCCCACGCACTCCGCCCAGCTAACTGCCACGTGACTACAGCTGACTTGCATCCGTTACAAACAGAGGTTCATCAAGATGCCAGTAGCAACATCCGATGAAGATGGGAGTAAACATCCTTATAGTATAAAGTGACGTGATAGCAAAGTGAGATGTATTGCACAAGCCTTCATTACTTAATGAGGCTGTGTAACCCGAAGCCTTGACGGCGCACACGCCCACGCACTCCGCCCAGCTGACTGCCACGTGACTAGCACAGCTGACTTGCATCCGTTACAAACAGAAATTCATCAAGATGCCAGTAGAAAAATCCGATGAAGAGACTAACAAAGTGAAAACTGATCGTAAAGAAGTCTCTGTAGCTGGATCTTGTCTAAAAGGACTGTCAAATTGTATCTTACAGATCAGTCACAAAAAACTTATCTAGAAGACAAACGAGGCTTCAAAATTTATTTATCATTATATTCGTAGTGCAGAGACATAGCCATGGGCGTCACGTGGCGATCAGCTGAGCTGGTCGCGTAGGCGGGCGGGTCAAAGCTCGCAACTGATTTAGGTTGCAAGTACGAGATTCAGTGTGTTGATGAGTCCGGATAAGGGCGGAAAAGGAAAAATTTAAAGACACAGGGCCTTTTCCCCGTGTCATAAAATTGCCACAATATCACATTGTAATGCGGAGACATAGCCGAGGGCGTCACGTGGCGAACAGCTGATCAGCTGAACGTGGGCGTACAGGCGCGTGGGCGGGCGGGTCAAGGCTCGCAACTGGTTTAAGTTGCATGTACGACACTTAGTGTGATGATGAGTCCGGATGAGGGCGGAAGAATAGTGTCTGGTACTTTAAGCAGAGAAAGCCACGGATGTCACGTGGCGATCAGCTGATTTGGTCGTGGGTGTCGCGGCGCGTGGGCGGGCGGGTCAAGGCTCGCAACTGGTTTACGTTGCGTGTACGGGATTCACTGTTTGGATGAATCTGGATGAGGAGGATGACTCCAACTAAATTCATCATAATATTGTAGAGACATAGCCATAGGCGTCACGTGGCGATCAGCTGATTTGGGCGTGGGCGTCGCGGCGCGTGGGCGTGCGGGTCAAGGCTCGCAACTGGGTTACGTTGCATATACGAGACTTAGCGTGTTGATGAATCCGGATGAGGGCGGAAAAAATAAAAGGTGGATACTAGAGCTTTACCCCAAAGTTGTGACACTGACTCCAACTAAATTCATCATAATAGTGTAGAGACATAGCCGAGGGCGTCACGTGGCGATCAGCTGAGCTGGACATGGGCGTTACGGTGCGTGGGCGGGCGGGTCAAGGCTTAATACTGGGTTACGTTGCATATACGAGACTTAGCGTGTTGATGAGTCCGGATGAGGGCGGAAAAAATGAAAGGTAGACACTGGAGTTTTTCCCCGAAGTGGCAAATTGCCTCTAACTCTATTCATCATAATAGTGTAGAGATATAGCCGAGGTTGTCACGTGGTAAACAGATGATCAGCTGGACGTGGGCGTAGCGGCGCGTGGGCGGGCGGGTCAAGGCTCGTAACTGGGTTACGTTGCATGTACAAGACTCAGTGTGTTGATGAGTCCGGATGAGGGCGGAAAAAATGAAATGTAGACACTGGAGTTTTTCCCCCAAGTGGTAAAATTGCCTCGATATCACATTGTAATGCGGAGACATAGCCGAGGGCGTCACGTGGCGAACAGCTGATTAGCTGAACGTGGGCGTCGCGGCGCGTGGGCGGGCGGGTCAAGGCTCTCACTGGGTTACTTTGCGTGTACGGGAATCAGTGGATGAAGGTGAAAGACAAAAAAGAAGCTGTTGTTTTGCTGACAATATTTTTTCCGGCATTTTTTTACATATTCATATTCATATCCTTTATTGCTTTCTTGTTGTGTTACAAGGTCTTAATAATAAATGTTGTAGTTGTTTAATTTTATCAGAAACACATCTGTTAGACTTGATTTAAAAGAACACAGTTGGATTTCTGTCCTACTGAAAAAAGGGTGAGCGACTGATTCTATTATTGTATCAGGTGAAACTGTTTCATATGAAACATGTAACTACATATGACACATATGATCGTATTCATCGGTTAATAACCAAAACTTGGCTCGAATACCATTCTAATATGTCAAGTACTAATGTTTGAAATATGTGTCAAAAACTATTTCATAAGGGTACGCACATTCCTTAATCGGTCAATACGATATATTGAGTCCAATATATCGTACCATGTTACTTAACTTAATACATAGACCATCGTGCAAAGTAAAATAGAGCTAAATAGCAAGTAAATTTCGCTACTCGTTACAGAAAGAGTTTTATAGGCGGCCGGAAGCCCTCCGGAAAATTAAGCCCACTGCATATTTCCATGCCTCCGAGAAACGGCACGTTTTGTTCGATATTTTCTTTTCAGATAGATTATGTACTATGGAAGTTTAATCATTCCAATACGTACGCCGTTTATGTTTCTTTTCGGTTTCACAGTTCAGTTCGTTCCAGTTGGCATTATTTCAATCGAGTAACTTGGTTAATGATGTCTTTGCTACAGTGTGTCATACACTTTTGCGCAGTATATGAATATGCATGTTTAGTGCCTATTGATAATTTAGATACAATAATGTGCAAAATGAAGCAGATTAAAATTCTTGACCTTAAGAAATAATTGCCATTTAGTGCAAAACATACTAGGCTGAAATGATGAACCGAAGTTTGGCGTCTATATACAAAACTACGCGACGTAATTTCAGCATAGTGTGTCACCTCTTGTTTAAAAGGATGTCGTCTAATAAAGTCTCAAAAAACGTCTTGCTTCTAACCAAATTCAGTTCAAGATTCGAATCCAACAAAATCGAGCGTAAACTGCGAACCCGTACAAAAAACCCTTGATTCAGCATGACTTGACGTTTCAAATCTGACATACAAACGTTGGAATGCCGTAAAAAAAGCTCAGATGAACGAATTTCAATAGATGAAGGGAATAATTTGACAGTTATGCTATCCTTTTTCTCCATATTATGAATTACGTGTGATAGAGCAAGATAGCAGCCACATATACTCGAACCGTCTAAACGTCAAGATGGATGGCATTATAGCGTGGCCGTCGCATTCTGTTGAGAGAAACAGACTTATGTGTAAAATTAGGTGAATTTTTGACGTTTTGGGTGCCACACTGAAACGTGACATAGGGAGCATCTATGGTATTCATTAATCTGAGGTAAAACGCAATCGATTCCTAACAGTAGCCGCTTAGGCTGTATAAACTGAATTGTGCTAGCACAATCCTTGGCTTTCTCGAAACTTGACCTTTCCTTTCGTGCGCCGCGACCATATATCATCTGTCCGCACTGTAGATACCGACAGACTGGTTTTTTCACTCTATAATGATAATTTGTCGAGGCCAGATAAGGCGGGGAGAGGAATTAATTAGAGAAAGAAAACGTTTGTTTAATTTTGACCTGAAAAGGCTCTTGCCGGGGCTCACAATCAAAGTGTTTGTTTCGGGTTTCTGGAGTATTCCGATTAGATTTGCAAAGGACTACAGTATAGAGAATGGTAAAAGGTAAATTAGCGCCCTATTTAATGTTTTACTGTTGGGTGTAATATCTCGTATTTTCATTGCGTCTGGTGAGTTTAGTCGGTAATTAATCTATACTAATATGATAAAGCTGAAGAGTTTGATCGAATGCTATAATTTGGGAACAACTAGTTCTGGTTGAAAAAATATTCTTGTGTTAACTTTTTGTTAAATTTGTCGAGGAACGCTTTAAGCTGTAATAAACACAATGTGTGTAGAAACAGAAATTGACGCGGACGGAGTCGCGGGCGGCCGCTAGTCACGAAATATTTTTTTGAGACATTATTGAGACTAAGAAAATAATGTTATCGTACGAATGGTTGTGAAGCTTCTTCGATGCAGTTAGCAAACAAATATTCCGCCTCTTTGTAGTAGTGTGTAGATTTATAAACGCATACCATAAACTGACCCTGTATGTATGTATGTAGATACTGCATAATATAATATCGCGTTTAGTCCCCTCAAGTCAGCTTCCACATATATCTTCGTAGAACGTCACGTATTTCAATTAAACGTTTCAATAGACCTTCACTGAATAGCGATCGAACCAGTTACTACGGCTTCTAATACGTTTCCTAAAAGCAGTCCGCTTCGCTTTATGCGCCGACGTCGCAGTTGCACCGCATTGGAGTAGCGTGCACAATGCAGGCCGCTTTGAGCGAGTGATTGGTGCATGTGCATCGAGGGGGATTCCTTTTGCATTTGAAACCGCCGCTTAAAACGGTTATAACCTAGAAAAGCGTTTCGAAACTGGCAAAGTGGATGGGAAAAGGCCGCGTGGACGCACGCAGCCGGATACGATGGTCCGAACAGATCTGTACTGCACTCGACTCCACTCTCTACGACGCTTTACATACAGCCGGAGACGAAAGGGGATGGAGAATGATCGTCTGCGACCGTGTGATGAAGAATAGACGTTTCGACCCTCATTCATCAGGAATTCGACGCAAGAAGAAGGAGAAGGAAATAAATACTATTAATTTTGGGGCTATATGATACAATGTTTTCATAGACATGCACCATAAATCGTCTGATATAGACGTAGAGGGCCGATTGATTGATATAATACAATCGTACATACATTGCGTTTAGTCCTGACAAGTCAGTCAAGTCATGACGTCGTACGAATATGTATGTAATATTTCAATTAAGCGTTTCAATAGCCATTCACTGAATAGCGATCGAACCAGTTACTACGGCTTCTAATACGTTTCCTAAAAGCAGTCCGCTTCGCTTTATGCGCCGACGTCGCTATTGCACCGCGTTGGAGTGATTGGTGCATGTGCATCGCCAGGGATTCCTTTTGCATTCGGAGCCGGCGCTAAAGACAGTAATAACCTAGGAAAGTGCTTCGTAACTGGCAAAGTGGAGCATATAAGAGGAAGCCTGAAACTTGCACCTATAGGCACCGTGCGTAGCGATGACTCTGCCATCTCGTGACTCATATTCAAAACTTTTACGCTAAATGTCAAATTTTCCTGTCAATCCACACGAATAAAATCGGGATTTTAGCGCCCTCTATACTTTCTGCACGGTGCCTATAGTGTGCAAGACTGGCATGATATGGGCATGTCATGAATAGTGAAGAATGACGTTACTAACAGAGTGATGAACATAAATGATGATGAAAGAAAGAGCGGAGTGTAAGGAGTTAATGAAGGGATGTGCGGCTGATTAGAGTGAGTGGAAGAATGGAACATGTTGCGCCGACCTCTCTTAGTGCGTGATAAGAGCAGGAGAATGACGTACTGCATAATATACTCGAACATAAATATCGCGTTTAGTCCCGTCAAGTCAGTTAAGACTTAACATTGTACTAATATGTATGTAATATTTCAATTAAGCGTTTCAATGGACCTTCACTGAATAGCGATCGAACCAGTTACTACGGCTTCTAATACGTTTCGTAAAAGCAGTCCAATTGCACCGCATTGGAGTACCGTGCACAATGCAGGCCGCTTTGAGCGAGTGATTGGTGCATGTGCATCGCCGGGGATTCCTTTTGCATTCGGAGCCGGTGCTAAATGGTGGAATGGTGCAGCCATTATTTTGCTGTTACGTGAATTAGAGCAAATTTTCACCTGTAGACGAATGAAGGTAAAACTGATTATAATAAATCAACTTGGCTGTGTTTACTTATTCACTTGTATGTTTTCAGCCCCACCAATAATGTTTTATTATTTAATTTTGATGACCTGAATAAGAATAACTGAAATGATACTTAAATAACCTGCTATAAGTAAGCTTTTACATATTTCGAATTTTGCATATAATTTACAAGCCTAACTAATAAAAATTAAATAGCTCATAATACATATGTTAAAGTTAAAACTTACTTAAGGGGCTGGTTGTTAAAGTCTAGTAGAATATAACATACCTGGTTTGCGTATTTGCCATAGGATGAGTGCGCGTTTGAGTCTTGCCCGATACCTACCTGTAACACGACAAAGATTACAAAAATTATAAAAACGTTCAAGTTTCTCGTAAATCTAAATGTTTAAATCGTTACATACGCCTTAGCCATACTTCGACACACTCTGAAATTGGCACTTAAATTTGAAGCGACTGTCGCTTCTTTTCTCAAAGTCAGCATGTTGAAACGTACGTCATGTCAAACATAATAATACCACAGTTTTTTGTCTATCATGGGCTATCTAATGATAAAAGTCTACGATCGCATAGTATTCAGTTATACAATTTCGAGTACGTTCATAACTTCTGAAGTTGTATTTTATAAGTCTAATAACTATGGCGGCTTCGGAAACGTCTAATTAACCTTATTCCTGCGGCCCGTTCGCTAGTTCCCGCTAAGCTCGCAATGATTGCTTACTTACTAGCTTCTGGGAATTTTTGGCGTTACTTTCGCAGTTATTTCAGTTCTGACAAGCAAGCTTGTTTAACTTGTGAATTTCTGTCAATCATTCTGAATCGATAAACTATTGTAAAAATGTTATGTAAACTGTTAAGTTTATTATAAAAATGTCTTCTATATTGTTTAAAAGAATTTTAAGAGTCAATGCTAGTTCAACGGGGCTAGCATTGTTTGCTTCAAAACAAAAGTTTTAGATTTTATCAACATAGATCATTTAAAACAAAAACTAACAAACATCCGTTGGCTGTATGAGTTAGCCCCTTTGCTTGTGAAACAGAAATGAAAAATGATTTTGCTTTTAGTTGGCGCTGGACGATTCTTTTATAGCCAGTGACGCAGTATTTTCTAATATTGTTATATTATTCAATGCGGGTTATTGTGAAAGTATTAAATATTATAAGATAAGAAAAATATTGTTTTTAAAGGACATTGTTACGTTTTGTTAAAAAATCTGCTTTTAATTCAAAAAGTCTCTTTAATTATTCTTAAAGGTAAGAACGAACATAGCATTGAAAAGTAATTTTTAATAAAGCGATGCTCTTTTAAAAATCAAGGAGTGACACGATTTTGTAATCGTGAAAATAAAATGACATAAAACTTGATTGGCAAAAATTGAAGTAAAAGTAAAAAGTATTCAATTTATCTTGGTAGATTCCACAAGTGAGATGATAAAAACACAGGAAGCGTTGAACAGACAGACGGTCCGTTGCAGTCAGACTGCATCTTTTTCATTTGAATTAATGGAACGAACCAGACGAAGATCTTTGCGTGATGGCCTGTACTTTTCCAAGCTTTACCAAAGATTCGAGGAAAATCGTGCAAGACATTTTATAAAATATTTTAGATTTGTTGCCCTGCATTTAATGTAGGTAAATCATTTCGAAACCGAACGTTAAGAATAAGAATAAGAATATTTATTCGCATAAATGTGGTTACAAATGGTCTTAAATTAATTATAGTTCCGACACATTGAGCTTTATTCAAAGCATGCAAATTATGAGACATAACAATGAACATTTACAATTTTTCATATTATTCGAATTAATTAGGATTACATAAAACACTTACTAAGATAATAAAATGTCCAATTTTAATAGATAATTACATGTCAAGTATTTAAAGGGTTAATAGAAATCAGTCAATATTCTTTACTAATTCGTCAATACTGTAAAACAATTTTTGCTTAAGCCAATCAGTTACTTTAAGTTTAAATTTCGTCCGAGGAAGCGGCTTAAGTTCCTCAGGAATTGCATTAAATGCTCTAATACACATTGCGTGTGTTTGTTTTTTATACAGTGCAGTTCTAGGTAAAATATCGTAGACCAATCTGTCCTGATTCCGCTTATTCCGGGGATATAAATCACGCGCACTTTTAAAATACTGAGGATTTGCTTTTACGAAACAAACAAGTTCCAATATAT
Organism: Nomophila noctuella; assembly: GCA_958496325.1. NCBI lineage: Eukaryota > Metazoa > Arthropoda > Insecta > Lepidoptera > Crambidae > Nomophila > Nomophila noctuella. Next base: position 14,112,973 of record OY292483.1, on the reverse strand, counting down.
ACATGCAAGGCAAGGGTAAAATATTTAATTCTTTAAAAAGTGGTTTGCATGAATAAAAAGGAGGAACACCACACATAGCCCGGACACACTTCTTCTGAACAATAAATAACCTGTTTACGTCGCAAAGTTTACGAAAGTAAGTTACGAAACACGAGAATTTCATACCTTATTTAAAATCGGACTGCACTTGCTTTTGCATGTGCTGCGTATACATCCTGCGTAGGTACTTGGTTGATCGTAAGATCAGCCGCAATGGTCGAAGAAAGAAAGGGTTTTCATAATATAAAAAGGGCTTCTTTGCTTATACATACACATAACTGCAATATATGCCTGCTTAAATATCACCCAGTAAAACAAGCCAAAACATGTATTAATCGGCATGTATACTTAAAAACATTTTTATAATAAGGATTCGTAGCAAATAATGAAGTTTAAAAGAGTACACCACGACCGAGCCACATTCATTAGTGGTCAGTCTTTTGCAACGCTTGGCGCTGCCGCGAATAATATTTCAATTTAAAAAATGCAATATTCATGGTACACTTTATTATGAAATATCTGACGCTGCATTCAAAAGAGCGTATGATGAAAGGATTCATGGGTACAAATATTTTTGCGTAGCAAAAAATACAAGGTTTATATGTCCTAAAACTTCTGAAGTCTAAAGTTTCAGTTAGATTTGTGACAATTTATTATTTGAAGTCCTTCCAACAAAATTTTCCGTGCATTTTTTGTTGTAGAAAATTAAGTTTTATAATAAATTCTGCACCACGTCCGAGCTCCATTCACAAGCTTCAGCCCGGGGCTGTAGCGAATAATATTTCAATTAAAAAAAATGCAATATTCATGGTGCGCTTTAATATCAGCTGCATTCAAAGGAGCGTGCGGCGAAAGGATTTATATCCAGAGCTGTGGACTGCTGTGAAAAAAAGGAAGTGAAAAAAAAAGTTGCGTTCCATTTTTGAAAAGCGTTCGCGGGCCGTAGACCGCATGGCGCAACATGGGCGCCGCACTGCGGCACGACACGCCGGCCTTGCTCCTGAACTTACGGACTTACCTTTAACACTAAATGTAATAACCGGTACTAAACAAGATCTCTAAACTGTTAACGCAGACGTATTTCTTATTACTTGTGTCTCGATCGATCAATTGACTCGTTTGTTGTGTGCTACAACGTCAAAATCAAAACGTCCACGTAAACTTGTGAATACATAACCTACATACTCGTACGTAAAATATTTTTTTATACTAAACTTCACTAATGGAAACTATGTATTGTAATATCTGATTTAATGTTTTTTGTTTAAAACACACACAGACCGCGTTATTTTGAAGTCTACTTGCCTTAGGTTACCTACAAACTTCATGCAGGTTATCTTCTGTTAATCTCAGAGTCCTGGGTCCAATATTTAGGTTGTGTCGATTTTGTGCTTGCAAGTCTCTTAATTTTTCAAATGCCAGGAACATTTTGTGTCTTATTTTAGGGTTTTCTGGTTCAAAACTTGTTTAATTCTGACAAGCGAATACCATTGTTCCTGCAACACATTTAGTTGATGTGACAAATGTCCTCGAATATACGTACTCGTAGTTGAACATCAAACTGGCACTTTAAGCTTCCAAGTTGAAGCGATATCAATCATTCGCTGCACGTGTGATGCATCGCCTCTCCCGCTAATGGGCCTTGTTTCATTATTCAGCCTCTATTAAGCCTTTTAAAGCTCCAAGCCGAATATAACCATCAATACACTATTTCGACCCATATGGCACGATGGCTATGATATTAGTTTAAATGAAAGTCAGTTGGAAAATATTTATGTAGATCGTAGTAGTATTTGTGCAAATACCTATATTCCATATCTTTTGTCTGTCATTTACTCCATTTACGTTTTCCAATGAAGTGATAATTTATGTTATGAAGTGATTATTTATATTATTCATATGTGTATGTTTTTGCGTTATTATCATTGTCATCTTTATTTCCAAATAGATAAATTGCATTGAAATTCAATGAAAAAAGAGAAAAAGGTGATTTTTCTACCAAAAAATAATATATGTGATTACAGATAATGATTGGCCAATCATTATGATTAAATGGGATAACAAATCTTGACATTCGACGGCGCGGCTTCTTTAAATTTACCCTACTGCTAGCCTGCTCAACATTATTACACAGGTAAAATCCAATACCTATAATACTATTACTTAACCCAGGTCTTGATCTCCGTCAGGCTTCGGCCTAGTTTAGGCAGGCTACGCGGCGAGTCAAGGCCGCTACTATCGGTGCGGTAATCTAGCAGAATTATTAGGATGCCCTATTAAGACTGGAAACACACGGAGTAAGGTTGTACGCGGGCCCGTTTTATTACGTCTTGAATAGGTATTAACGTGTATAGTCAGCGTCTGATAGAAAGTTACACTCAAATAAATAGACATAACCAACTAGTCAATAATATAGGTACAATGAAACTTCCATATTGTTGTTAACATTCTATTCTTTCAAAAGTCGACACATTCATAAGGTCTTATAGATCGGTTCAGACAAACGGCCATAAATATGGTAACAGACATATAACCACTGACATTGAATAATTGTATACTTTTGTATAGGTGCACTATACAAAAGTATACAATTATTCAATGTTAAACTGCCTTCGTGGCGAAGTGGTTTGAGCACTGAGCTCAAAACTCGGAGGATGTGGGTCCCGCGGGGACCACTACTTAAGTAGGTTTTTTTAGTAGGGTAAAGACATTGCATAGGCTTGAATCACCTGATTGTCGTTGACGAACAACCGAGCGACAGTGACGAACATCGTTGTTGTACTAGGGAGTGAATTTGTGCTTGTTACTCGTAAGATTAACCGCGCGATCAAAGTCGGGAGGGTATTATAAAAAGAAAGTCATTAAAAAACTCGTCCTAATTTTCCTCTTGTCAAACTCGGTGTTGACTTCCCACGCGTCGACATGGAAACCCGGCCGCGTGTGAACCCGCACTCGACCCGCAAATACCCAGGGCTATTTTGACAACGCTCCTCCGGGGTGCCAGGGCGGAACTGATTCTTGCCTCCGTCAGCCGCCGGCGAAAATTAATACGCCATAGCGGTGAACTTAGGGAGTGGTGAATTGAGAAGGATCAAAGTATTAGACTCTAGCGGCCGCCCGCGACTTCATCCTCGTGGATTTTGGTTTACGCGCAGATAGTGTTTTATTATGGCTTAAAACCTGTCTTGGAAAATGAACTATCTAACAAAAAAACAATTTCTCAATTTGAACCAGTAGTTTTTGAGATTAGAGCATTCAAACAAACAAAAAACTTTTCAGTTTCATAATATTTGAATGTAAAAATATTTGCACAGATCGGAACGCTGCCGAATATTGCGACAATCGCAGAGTAATTTTTGTCATAAAAACAATTGACTGTCGACGCCCCGCGTTCGCCACATGGTGAAACAGCAGGGCTTGCTACAGTGATAGATTTATTTATCGACGGTAAAAATTTTGTTAACTTAAGGTACAAATAAAGAATTGAAAAACATTAAACATAAAAGTGTATGCTGTACAGCTGTCAAGAGCCGTCAATAGCTTTTTTGTATGTGAAATGAATTTAAACTATTTAGATTAATAAACTATTTAGATTAAAAAGAACTCTGTAGTGCACCTAAAAATAACAATATATATTTTTTTAAATCTACTTTGAATACTTCTGTATCGCAAAAATACCCATAATCTTAAGAAATGCTAAAAGTGGCCATTTTTAATAATATACTAGCTTAGTCTATCTAATGATGACAAATGTAATAAAGTCACTTTTATAACACCATAAATGTTAATTTTTAGTCCACTAAATTTTATAATTAAAATTCTCTCTATAATCTACAATCCATTTTAAAGATCTATTTTATCTTAAATTCATTACAATTAAATAAAAACGATTGGCGGCGCTGGTGTGCCTTGCTCTACTTTGTTTGTCAACTTTTTGCTTCTTGCACATAATACACCTGCCACCATCGCACTACTAACATACCAATAGCCTAGCCCCAAACCAAGCTTCTGCTATGGAAGCTAGGGAACGGATAAACATACTTAAATTCTTTTATAAACATCCATGACTCGAGTACAAATGCCGATGTTCATCGATAAACATTTGCCCCTAGCGGGATTCGAGCCCGCGCACCGTGGTTCTGTAGCCAGGGTCCCTGATCACTAGACAAACGGGCCCGTCAATTTCATGATAATGATGCAAATGTGATGATACTAATAACATAGAGGTATTCAAATTTGACTTTGACTTTGACGATACTAATAACATAGAGGTATTCAAATCAGTGTACGCAGCCCTACAAGCGCATATTGAGCAAATGGAATCGAGAGCATGCCCCACAGTCGACATCCGTCTGCAAGTGACATCTTTATGACCGCTCCACTCGTAGGAACTGTTTAGTCGCATCCGCGTACTCTACCGGTGTATTTACATTTGATGACACATTGACACGTTTGTTTATATTAATGTGTTAAAGTTTCGGCTACGGCGGCTAAGTTTTGCTTTTAACTACATTTATGCTGGCATTTGTTGACTGACTCCTTCATTTAGTGGTGAGAACGCTGTGCTCTAAAACCTCGGAGGTCGTGGGTTCGAATTCGCGAGGAACACTATTTTACAGAACTTATTAGATATTTTGGGAAAGAACCCTGATTTGTCCCGAGATTTGTACTGGCTCACATCACCAACATCTAAGCTCTCATCCCTGTTGCATCCTTGGCCATTAACTCGGAGCCCGGGGTGCGATGCGACTATGATCTTACCTCCGCAACCCACACAAGGGAAACCAGACCATTTGGATCATACTCGGGACCAGCGGCTTAACGTGCCTTCCGAAGCACGGTATCATCATTCTTATCGGACACTCTGGTGATTCAAGCCTGCAATGTCTGAATTAAACTGAGAAAACATACACAAAGTGGTTGTGTTCCCCGCAGGATTTCAACAGCGCTCTAACAACTATACTATGGAGTTATTTAACTTTTACCTAATGTTTCTTATTACAAATTCTTATTGAATGAGTGAATTAATCATCAAACCATCGCATCACTTGAGTCTCTCGTGAGTGATTTCATTTCCATTACTCGTGACATACATACATAAATACACGAGTGTGATGTAACGCCGGGGCTGAACATTATTCCATATTATGTTCCCATGGGCGTGGTCGTATTAATAATAAATGCGGAGGCGATATGCATACCAATCATCTGCTTTAAAGAACGCCGCGAATATGAGTATCGGATGATGGGTATTGGCATACTATGTAGTGCGTTGGAGGGTAATAAAAACAGTTTTTATGAAATACTAGCGGTTCGTCCCGGTTTCGCAAGGTTAAAAAACATGACAATTATACACTAAATATAGCCTATGTTACTCCGGGCTAATGTAGTTTTCGAGTGGTGAAATAATTTTAAAATAGGTCCAGTAGTTTTTGAGCCTGTTCAAGCTTTCCTTTTTATAATATTATATGATTGTCTCGGCTAGGTTTTTTAAATGATAGTATTTTTGTAATTAGTAACAATAAATTATGTACAGGTGTTTTTGCGCGTTCTTCCCCCGTCAAATAGTAACCCTAGCGGCCACCCGCGACTGCATCGGCGTAGATTTCGGTTTCCGCACACATAGTGTTACACTGTAGCTTAAAGCCCTCCTCGACAAATGGACTATCCAAAACAGATTTTTTTTAAATTCTAACCAGTAGTAGTTCCTGAGTTAAGCACTTTAAACAAACAAACAAACCACCTCTTCAGCTTTAATATAATTATCAGCATAGATTAAACAGTAAACCATGTTCAAACCGTCTCCCTGATCTAAAGTATCCTGTGAAGCTTCAGCAACTACCAGCTTCGTTGGTGCAAGAATTTTATTTCTTTTTTCGAACCCTCTAAGTACTTATCCTTGGCTTATTTTCCACCTGACTCAGCTATCTTTTTTCTCATTTTTCTTATCCGATTGCGTCATCGCGAGTTGCGGTTATCTGTCTACCGATAGAAGATACGGTTTAATATATGCCCCACTAAACTAAACGGGGTACGCAGGGCTGGCAAGCGAGATAAGTTTAAAGTTTTTTGTACACAAAGTTACTCAGTCCCTTCAGGCGTTAGCAAGAAAGAAAAAACTCACTGTATACATACATCATTACTTGTTACAATCGTGAGCGGCTTCTATCGCGAGATAATTTTTAAAGAAGTATCTTGTATATGAAAGTTAAACATTCTGCCTTTTCTGATCGTCAAGTTCTTTATTTTAATTTTTTTTACTTATCTATATAAAATTTACCAAAAAAAATTTTTTTATTAAAAATACTTTATACATTTCCATTAACATGCTTACGATTAAAATCCGGTGGAAGGCAAGGCAATAACAAATTACTCAATTATTTAGTCAAGAGATCAATGGCTAGTGGAGGCCTGAGCTAAAAAAAACTGTTTGACCCTAAACATGCAAAACTTCTGACAATTTACAGTGCTTACCTACAAACAGTCAGCCATTTAAAGAGTCAACAGAGAAATACTATGTTTTCAACCCTGAGTGCGGGAATCGACAAGTTTTTATTGCGGCTACAGTGAAACGGCTTATCAGGGCCTGCCGTCTCCGCTGCGTGACCTTTCAAACACTGCAACATACTATTATGCATAGATTTAAATCTTTAGATTTGCCCACGCTATACTTCCAAATTGGCACTAAAACAAGAGTGACAGTCGCTTCTTAGAGACACGTTTATATTCACCGTTTAAATCTATGGTCAACGTGATGTTTCGCTCTTATTCTAGTGCCAATTTGCTTTGCTATTATGGCCGAGTTTGAGATTTACCCCCTCCCCTTCTTAGGTAAATGCATATATTTATATGCATAATTTTCGACGTGCAAAAAAATTTACTAAGTGAATCAAATGGCTGAATGAATTATTTCATTTCATATCAAACTCTTAGATTACTTTTTGAAAATATGGGTTAATTCGAGAATTGTTCTTTAACACCTACAACGTACGAGTATTGGGGGCGTTTGGCAGAAAAAAGCGTTTGCAAGCGTTTGTAAACAAAATGGCGACTGTTAGCGCAAAATGGCGATTGTTAAGCGGTAACACAGTAAACTGACAGTTAGCAAACACGTCCTGGCCGAAAACTGTACAGTTTGCGCTAACAATCGCCATTTTGTTTACAAACGCTCGCAAACGCTTTTTTCTGCCAAACGCCCCCATTATCATGCAACTAAACTAACTGGGTAGTGACAGCATAAAAATCTCTTCCGCTTGGCTCCATACCCATTGTTCCATTCAGCTCACATTAAAACATTACGGTTAAATGCTTACTAAGAAAACCGTTAAGAATGTCTCTTATAATTGAAACGTAGCGGACAGAATTTGAGAGGATGATCCCTTAATAAGATTACTTATAATCCCCTTAAATGTCAGAGGTTGACATTTCAAGTTTTGCGGGACAATGGAAATGCGAGAGAATTGTGGATGCACAACTTTTTAATTATAAGACACAGATTGTGGAGATTATTTTAATACCTAATAAGTTTAATAGATTAGAATTTATAAACGTCCTTGGAAATGATATTGCGGAGTGTATTTTCTCTCTTTCCGTCTTCTTGGGACTGTAGCAACAACATGACCGAGTCATTGTCAAATTAAATTAACTTTGTAATACACTAGCTTTCGCCAGCGGATGATAATCATCGTAGGCAATAATCTCTAAAGCCCAGGAATCTCCTCCAAGCTATCTCACGATACTTAATATGTATTATTATTAGTTAAGTTTATACTTAATGGTCCAAAAACGACAAAAACGGCAAGAAAGTTTTGGGCAAGGTCGAAGAGTTTGTTTGTTTGTTTGAACTCACTAATCTTAGGAACTACTGGTTTGAATTGAAGAAATATTATTGTTTTGGATTGGAGTCCAATCGTCTAGCAAGGTTTTAAGCTATAGTATAACACTATGTGTGCGGTGACTGAAATCCATGCATTCGAAGTCTCGGGCGGCCGCTAGTATGGTATAGTGCTCGAAGTGTGTGCAGAAGAAGTTCAACACTTATTCCCTTACTGTCATAGTTCGTAGCCAGCAAACTGACACGCCCGTAGAGTGATCAGGCGCAGGACCAATGACTAAGACGAAGTTTATCATAAAACAAAACACGTGTGAATTCCATCCTCATTGGAATGTAAACAAAAATCTTTCAAATCAATAGATTACGCAGTTCTTATTAATAGCCCATTTGGAATTCCTTTGTCGTATTCGACCGCGTTACTTACAGCAATTTGAACAGGCCGGTTCTCAGTCCCGAGGGAAAACGTAGGGGCCAGGAAAGAACGGAATGTTTTATATTAGACCTCTGTAGATTGTCTTGTCTTTGGTTCCTGCGACGCCGGCGAAAAGCGCCCTTTTGACCACGTTATTACATTTCTGGTGGGGTGATTTACGAAAATATCGGCCTAAATTTGTCACACGGCGGGGCGGTGGTGTCCGTCTGTCTATATTTGGGTCATCTTTGTCAGGAGGACTGAAAATTCGTGACAAGAGGTTTTTCAGGCGTATTTTCATGTTTGGTTGCTGTCCAAAATTGGCTGTGTATTGTGTAATAACACCCCATGACATGAATATGCGCAACTGAATTCCCAATTTTCTCAAAAAAAATCGTACTTATCTTATTGATATTATAAATATGTTTGTATTACATAAATTGTGAAAGTTGTTTGGACGTTTGTCCGTCAATTACGCTGAAACTACTGAACGGGTTTTGATGTTTGGTATACAGGCAGGTTACGTGCTGGCTTAGATATAGTTTTTTTTAACCCGATTAAATGCTCCCAAAGGAGTCTTGATAACGGGCAAAGCCGCGTGTAAAAACTAGTCAGTCATAGTATTAGCGTAAGGATTTTGGGTGCGAGAAATAAATGTATGCCCATTGTTCACTTTATGCCAAGTTTGTTAAAACGAGCGTTACTATGTGAAGTAATCATTTATAAATTCCAATTATTTACACTGGTTGTCGTGTGAACGTGTCCTAAGTGAAAGCTCGGCCAGACATTTTGATGACAGTGAAAACAAAATTAATTCAAGCTGACCAAACTTGCTAGGCCATTAGCGACCCTATGCCTATAATTATAACGCGTAACGGCGTGCCTGTGGGAAATAATTGGTGGTTACCAAACAATTTAAGGAAGGTCACGTGAAGCATTGCCGGCGTGATTTTGAGGACATGGTTTTGCGTGTGGGTTTGTTCACTGATTGTAGGTTTTCAACAACATTTTTGAGATGTCATAGAATTTTCGCATTACCGCGTATTGCACTCTAGTTGTTTCTACTCATCATAGGCCACAAAAATACTCAAACTGTAATGAGATATTCAAACCTTTTCATGATTAATACTTTAACAATGATAATTATGTGTATTAGAGGTCGTTTTGAGAGATGTAGAGATTAGTGGAACTTCCAAAACTAAAGAAAACTATGTTACGAACATAAAACGTCCTGTATTTATAGTACACGTACAGTCTAATCGTTTATTGTCATAAATTACTGAATAATTGATAGCAAATTATTATTGGTTCGGCCTTAAACCATTACGGGTAACAAAGCGATGTAATAGTTTGTTTTGATGACTGTACATAATTACACTTCTACATCAGCTAATATTACTCAACTCACGTAGCTTTTATGTCAACGTGTTAAAGTTCAAAATTCAACTAGTTGCATGTAGAGGTGGGATATAAATAAAAATATTCTGTGTCTGAAAATACTTTTGATGGTACTCATCAATACCAATTATAAGTTTAACTGTTAACAATGGATATACAGAAAACGTCATATGCACGCAACTCCGGCCGCGTGTATTTCGGTTTCCGCACACGTAGTGTTATATTTTAGCTTGAAGCCTTTCTTTATAGATGGACTATCCAACACAAAAATAGTTTTCATTTATTTTAAGCATTTTAAGTTTCACCTGCAAACTATAATTTGTATGATTCGGTGTATAAAAATAGGCCTTAATCATCCTTAATCATCTAGACCCAGATAGACACCGTAGAAGATATCTATCATTTGTCTGTATAACAACCACACAGAGTCCATATTACCTTAGCAACTATAACTCCATACAGGCAGAATAGTTGATACGATTCGCTCCGGGCCGGGTCAGTTACGGCGTCACAGATACGATCCGACGTTTGGCAAATACGGTTATCCGAGCCTTTGCATATTACCGACTGCGTTCTGCATAGACTGCTAACGCGATAGGCTGTTGACTAGTTTATGATAAGCCGGCCACGATGTATTTGCTCATAGTGATTGCAATGCGACGACTGCGCCAGTAACAATTGATTAAAGAGATGCGTCGATAATATACATAATTATTGATGTTCTGTGGAACAAGATACATAAAAATTGAAATATGTAATATGAACCTCCGTCAAAATGTTTTTAGTACCTGCCTATTTTTTGTGGTGAATTAATTATAAGCTTGAACTGTAAGATTTTAGACTTTCGTGTTGCATTATATTGCTTGCGACCACGGTTGTTGTAACGCAGCCGAAACGTCAAGCAGTAAGTAGTATACATATACTACATAATTAATATCGCGTTTAGTCCCGATAAATAATATTAGTGATATAAGCTTGAACTGTCTTTATTGTGTTTTGTATGTATAATGTTGGTAAACCTTATTAAATGAATGAGTGAAAAAAACTAAAACAAATTAATTTAGCTTTGCATACTTTTTCTTTCTTTCTCAATCCTCAAACTCAGCAAAAAGTCTACTGATCTCTTTTATTTTTATTTCGTACTAGCTTTCGCGTTTCGTAGAATTCGATTCTGCAAACAATATTTTTGTTTTCTCTCGGGAACATCATTTTTTTCCTGTATAAGTAGCCTATTTTTAAATCCGGACTTATAACTTTACGTCTGCAAAATTTCAAAGCAATCGGTTCAGGAGTTACTGCGTAGAATCGGAACAAACAAACTCACTTTCCGATTTATAATATTAGTAAGAATTCCAAATGCAAACCAACAAACTGTACTCGTTACCTTTTTGAATTCTCTGCCAATTTCTATGTAAGTAGGATATAAAAATACCTTTCATATGAGCCTACGGGCATCGCATCCCAGCCTTACGGAGGTAATGACTGGAATAATTACACAATGGTTGGAGACACATCGGTAATATCAGATAACTCCCAACAATGGCTCTCTGCCAAGACTTGAGTTAAGGGGAAGCTTCCAGGGGATATTGTTGTATTATCAAACATTCAGATGTATGACATATTATGTAGGTTAATTGGAGATGAATGCCTGGCTTTTTTATAATTTTTAAAGCAGTAACATGCTTATAAAGGTATGTAGTTTTTTGAGGGCTATTTATAAAGCTTACTTTTAGTAGCTTAACTTTTGTTGTGATACTGTTGTCTGTTTGGTAATGTGTACCAACTGCAACTTAACAAATATATGAGCTACTCAATAAATACGGAACACCCAGACCGAACATCCACTCCAGGACTCTTAGTGTAGAAACACACTAAGCGGAAAAAACGCGACCGAAGTTCTAGCCAAAGTTAATTTTCTATAGAAAATTACGCGTTCAATTTACGTGCCGTAATTGGGTATTTGACTGCATACGAAATAAACTATGACATTCTAACATTAAAGACGAAATCAAAAATTAAGCACAATTTTTTATCCCACAGTTACTATTAAGCTTTTAATAAATTATTACAGCTAATTGAAATTAAAAGAGTATTGATTTGACACTATAGAAATGTGACGTCACAATTCAATATTTCAGACATTTTTCCTACAAGGTATTTTTGACATTTAAAAAAAGTAGGTGATTTGACCTGTCAGTCAAATACCGTATTTAGGCACAGTGGGCCATCCTCCACTTAACATACATTGTACCGGCAAAATTCAGTTGCGTATTTTCGGCCTAGTATGTTTCTATACTTATTAAGAGTTTATTTAGAAACTCCTTCCCTTCTTGACAAGCCAACTTCTCAATCACTATTGCACCAAATACCGTCATATAACTATTAATTCATTAAATTAAAATGCTAATAGGATATCCTATTGGTGCTTCTCGGTACCGGATAGTCGGACCGGACGGCGAATCGGAAATTGGCGGCGCCGCGGGTGAATAAGCTACGGGTATTATTAGTCGGAGAAACGGGTACGTAGGGGCTTCGAGAGTTGAGAGAGAGTATTCGATTGTTGATTTATTACTAACTAGCTTTTTCCCGCGGCTTTGCCCGAGTTACCAAGATTCCTGTTCTATCCCATGGGAGCATTTAATCGGGATAAACAGTATCCCTATCACATATGTCATATGGCTGTTTACCAAATTCTATCAAAATCTGTTCACTTATTTCTGCATATTTCACATTTATAATATTACTTTGTAAAGTATGCAATTATTTATATTTCTCGCAGCGACTTGTTGGACGCATCTTCTTGATGTAAAAAATTCTAGAACACATTTGTTCGTTCTTAGATTTAAATCGTATGTAGCGTAACTTAGAAACTATCTGAATGTTCAGTCCTCTCGGTGTTTTCCCTCACCGCCGGTCTAATGGCACAAATCCACACTTAGATTTTCGAAAAATCCAAAGGTGTGGGGCCGGATTTGAACCACGGACTTCACGTTTGTGAGGTCCGGGCCTTATCATTGGGCCATCATCGCTCTTTATTATATTAGTATAGATGTTGAACAAGAGGAGTTGGCGTGAGTGCCGTAACCGACCCGCGGTCCGTCCGGATATTGCCAGTCCGGCTTGGGCGGCACTGATGGATCATTGTACATCGCTCGAGATAACAAACAAACTTGTATTTAGCCGACTTGAAAACATAGGTGGAGTTCCCCCTTTTAAAGGTTCAATCAATATTGCGTGTATATGAAGCCGGAGAGTACCTCGTTCTGAATAAATTGTAACTACATTGAGTTAAGTGGAATTATTTAAAAACCAAATCTTTGAGAAAATTACTGTCTGGCGGTATGCTTTTTTGATAAATAGATGTAACTTAATAAATGCCTTGAACTAACACACCAATTGCCGAGATCCAAACTAAGCTTGAAGCTTGTTCTATGGATACTAGGGAATAGATAGACATACTTAAATAGTTTTATAAACATCCATGACTTGATTATAAATGTCGATGTTCATCACAAAAACATTAGCCTTTACCGGGATTCGATCCTTTGGTTTTGAAGCCAGGGTCTCCACTAGACCAACGGGTCCGTCAAAGTCAATATAGATAGTCGTCTGATATAAACTCATCCCTTAAAATAAATTCAAAGCATATCTGCAATACTTAGATTCGGAGATATCGCACGAAATTCTTTGAAGAAACAGCACGATTTGCATTACCGCTGACACCTGACCTTTGTCCCAGTGGAGATAGCGCATTCCACCTGCATTATTGCATCCTCATGAAGTCTAACTTAGTGTTTCTGCCGGGCCTCCGCAACGAACTGGGTTATAAGGAAACACACGGTTTGATATTTCGCAAGGAAACGCTTAAATTAAATGTCCGTTCAGATTTAAGAAGTAATTTAAATATTTGGTAGACTAATGTTATACCTAACTACATATTTAGTGCTGCTCGTAAATCAAATAATGTTGTAAGTCAAATTATTTTTTTCGTCGGCCGCGACTCCTTCCATACACACATAAACATAGTGTTACACTAAAGCAAAAGGACTATCAAACACAATCATTTTTTAGGGTTCCGTAGTCTACTATGAACCCTTATTAGGGTTCCGTAGTCTACTAGGAACCCTTATAGTTTCGTCGGCTCGTTCTCCGCCGTTTCTGCACCAAATGCCACGAAAGGACATGGCCAACATTCTATGGAACGTTTGCCTAGATACCAAATTCATTTCCCACAAACATGTCTTATTTCATTAGACTCGTGACTATCAGAACATTCAATATCATTAACAACTAAAGTCCAAGAACTTCAGGTTATAATTATACAGACACACAAAGATTGCAAAAAACATTTCAATCCCTTACTGTAGCATTGTTTTGATTGATGACATGATACATTGGTTACTAAGGTTACTCAACGGTGTACCGTGAAAAATGTGTTGTCTCTTTTTCTCTGGTCGTAATTTTGCTAACGCTTACTCTGTCACGCATTGTATATTATTTCCATGGCAACGGATTTAAATATTTGACAATAACTGTCGAAATAATGACAATAATATTCATTCCGTTCTGCTTAAAATAATATTCATTTAGGGAAAAATAATAAAATGCTATGTTTAAAATAAGTTGTTTGTGATAAATAATACGTTAAAAGATACAATTTCAAATATTTTTTTATAGTTTAAGCTATATTTTATTGTATGTCACTGTTTTTCATACAATATTATATTGTGTCTATGGAGGACAAGAGCAGACTATCCGTATTTACGTTGAAAGGAACGCAGTTTTTCAAAAGCAGTGTATAGCGGAAGTTAAATTACTAATTTATTTCTTTTAAAAACTAACAAGTTCTACAAGATTCTAAAATATACGAAAATTATTATTTTAATTTTAAAATACTTTGTGCTTTTGTGCCATTCGTGGCCATCACTAGGCAGGAATTGGCCATGTCTTTTGGAGGAGAGATGTAAACTGATAATTCAAGAATTGGTTTTTAAAATAATCAAAAAATAATTATGTTTACCACCCCCTCCCATACAACAAAAAGTAAATTCGAAAAAAAAAACACCTTACCCCATCGTGTGGGGTATCGTTAAAAAGGTATATTTAAATACAACAAAAATTGCCTTGAAGCTATGTGGATCAAACCCCCCAGTCTCGAGATATATGTATTAATACAAAGTTAAAATTAGTGCGTCCCCCCCTCCTTAACTTTTGAAATACTATTACAATAATTTTGAAAAAATGTGCTGTATACCTCCAAGTAAGTACTTTCAATGAAAACTATAGCGAACTCTGTATCATACATAGTTATTTTTATACAACTCGACCAACTTATGACGTGCAGTTGCCCTTACTAAATGGTGTGTCAAGCGTTTGGCCCATCTTATGGCTACGGAACCCTTTCATGGGCGTGTTCGACACGCTCTTGGCCGGTTTTTTTCGACCACCTTTTGTTCCTGTGTTTAGCGCGTTCAAACGACACAACCAACAAAGTATCTTGCATTATTTTATTAGTATAAATAGTATAGATGAATCTGTAAATAGCGTAAGACGAATACTGTAAATTTTATTGTAGTCGTAAATTGTGCAGTAACTAAGACCACTCGACTTCTTTTATATCATACACCCAAGAGAATACAAATACAACTAGCTTTGACGGTATAAAATACCTCATCTGTGAGCCAAGACAACTTAATTTAACAAAGTTTTCAAATCCCAAAAGTGCTAACGGTCTGGCTTTATTAGACAGTCGGCGAAATAGTTGTAAGTTGCACTGGGTTAATACCCACTTGGCGGAATGTTACCACCCACTTTGCGCCAAACTCATGAAGACGGGGACTGGCGCAATGTGCTACCGTGGCGCTCAGCCAACACATGAGTTACTGGACTGGTTATAAGCAGCTTAGGCGTAGAATGGCTCATGTTGGCATGGAGTGTATGCAGTGACACACATACGCTGTAATTAATATTACATGATACTGCTTAAAAGACAAAATTTTGCAGCAATAAAGTAAATAAATATGATTTAGCCTTTCGCCTAGGCGGCAATATCTAGTCAATACAAAACGGGTTTATTTTAATCAAATTATTTTCCAATTTATTGCAATACCAACTGCTGCTGTTGTTTTACAAAAATCGTTTACTTCGTCACCATTCTAAATACCCAGAAAATAAATTGTTTTCATGTCTCTAGTTCATGCTTCGAGTAAGATTATATCCCTGAGCGTCAACCTCACGATGACGGGAACTTGGTGCAGCGAGTACCGTGGTGCGCGGCCAACTCACGTGAGTTTCTGACCTGGCTTAAAATCCCTGCTTAGGGAGATGATGCGGAAATTGCTTATGCTCTATTTATCCTTCTATGCCACGAAGTAAAAGCTATACTTGCAAATAATATATGGTTATAAAAATATTTTAGGCGCGGCAAATATTTTTTTCACGTTGGGGATCCAGCGTTAGATGTCACAATGTATAAAGCTGTCCCACTTAATTTTTACAGATTAGATAGTCTAAAATTTAACTTCTAACAGTCGTAGTTTTCAACCCTATGACATGGTCATAAGGTCACATTAATGCAAAAGCAAAACCTAGTCAAAACGCGATTCAAAGCCCATCGCCCGCCCGTGTGTAGTGCACTTTGCGCCAAAGTCATCGGGACGGCAACAGTCACAAGAAGGCATTAGCGTGGCGTACAGCCAAAACGTGAATTACTGCTATTGGGCTATTGTTTTAGGCTCACTCGATTATTTATATCTATTTCTACTAGTATCCATCATGCGTTTCCTTAATCAATGTTAGCAAATGTTCAGTAAATCCAGCGTAAGCAACATGCGATCAACTGTCCCAATAGAATTAACAATAGTTAATCCTTTGACAAGATATTTATTATTTAAAAGTTAATTTCGCAAAGTGCACATACAATTTTTTACACTTTATAATGGTCATAAAGTCAATTTGAATGCCTTAGCCATTGCTTCTAAAACTACAAAAGCTACTATGCAGACCGCATCGCCCGCCCGTGTGTAGTGCACTTTGCGCCAAAGTCATGGGGACGGCAACAGTCAGAAGAAGGCATTAGCGTGGCGTGCAGCCAAAACGTGAATTACTGCTATTGTTTTAGGCTCAGTCGATTATTTATTACAGTTTCCCGTACTATTCTTCGTGCTGCGTTCCTTTAATCAATCAGCAGCGGATTTGTGGATCTGGCGTTAGTTACCCAAAATAAAGTGCTCAAAGTTCCTCTTAAAAAAATCATTTTCCCAAAACCGGACACAGCCGTTGCAATAATATTTTTTAATAAGTTGTCAACCCTTCGCTAAAGTCAAATGTTAATTTGAATACAATAGCAACTGCTAAAAGCTACTATCCAGACCGCATCGGCCGCCCGTGTGTAGTGCACTTTGCGCCAAAGTCATCGGGACGGCAACAGTCACAAGAAGGCATTAGCGTGGCGTGCAGCCAAAACGTGAATTACTGCTATTGTTCAGGCTATTGTTTTAGGCTCACTCGATGCGGAAAACTACAGCAGTCGCTATTTGTAGCTGAGAGAAATGCGGAAGTAAGAGTTGAAGATTTCGAGTTCGCGGTGATGGGGAAAAACGTTTTTCAAACATTTTGTACATTTATTTTGCTATTTGCTATTTGCTGTTTGAATAAAGATATTTTTAATTTAGATTTTGATTTTGATTTTAAGCATTTTTATATGCTAAGTATTATTATACCTTTACATATTATTTTTAAAGGGGAAACAAACAAAAATTCATCTGATCATAGGTGGCTCAGGCGGAAATTGAACCCAGCGCCTCTTGCAATCCGGGCAAGGTAAAATAATACTTTCAAACATATTTTCAAAGACTACGGAATGACTTCTTGCTCAGGATTTATCGATAGGCTCTAGCCCGTGGTTATTAAATGTGGGTGTCAAAGGGTTTAACAATTTTGCTCTTAAAAAAACGCATCAAAATAGAGAAGTATATAATCAAAAATATGATTCGCTAGATGAACACCATCTTTACATAACGTAACTATTAAATGATGTTAAGCATTTTAACCAAATAAGTCGGCGGTGAGCTGGTCTTCACTGGTTCGATCCCCGCACAGGACAAACATTTTTGTGTATAAACATATTTGTTACATATTTGTTTGTGCTAGTCTGGGTGTTAAATGTATATATTTAGGTAGATATGGAATACCACTGTTGATTCTGATGTCTGTAACACAAGTGCTTATGCTACTTCACAGGGAGCCAGATCAATGTATGTGATGTTGTGAAATATTTATTTACCTATTTGTTCACCCATGCAAACCCGGGAGCGAGTGCCTATTTTATTATACGTATTAAACGAACGTAGTGTAAATAATGCACCCATTGACCCGAGGGCGGGCCCCGCACAATCTGTATTACTTGACGCGACCCATCACCGTATTGATTCGTTCCCGCCCCGAAAACTCTGCTTGTCTAGTTCTTTCACCAATTCGCAACATAAAAGCGTTCTATTGCGTCGCAATTTCGCCTTTTCCCGGTACAAAACGTGTTACTTTAAGCAATGTGTATACTATATATCTATACTTCTAGGTATACCAATGTATGGAGAGTCTCGCGTTTACCTACATGTTTTGTTTTTCATCTTTCAGACGTGGCGGTTTTCGTTTTATTTATTTTGAGATATGTTTCGGAGAGCCCGTTGGTCTAGTGGTCAGATACACCGGCTACAAAACCAAGGGAAGCGCGTTCTAATTGCGCCAGGGGCAATTGTTTGTGACGAATATTTATTATTTTTATTAATATGTATGCCGGCGCAGTTGTAATTGTGAACATTAATAATCGATACCAAACTCTGTGGTTAGAATTTTGAATAACGAACTCTTTGGAGGGAAGCGAATGTCACTGGCTGGTTGGCCACGAAGGTTGGCGGGAAAAGTGACAGCTCGCTTGACGTAACTCAGATCGTTGGTTGTATCGTGCGGGATAAGATCCAATGGAATAATGGGTTGGCATCTTGCGCATATACCACGCGTTCTGAGGAATGTCTAGTTATTTTATAATCCGTTGTGCAATTATATCTCCGTGTTAATCCAAGCCATCCTTGAACATAGACGTAAAACTCTAATATGTACCGCGTGCCTACATCAGAAGTGGGATTCACTCAAGCTCACAAGGCGGGGTTCACATCACGGGATTAACTTAGGCTCGCACCGCAAAACGAAGAAACCAGTTGTGAAAAATGGCGGAGGAACATTAGCAGGAAAATGCAGTTGCATCATAACTGCAACGTCTCATATTGTGCTACGGTGGTAGTTGAGAAAACGAACAACGTGTTACGGAAAATAACGTAATGAATGGAATGTGGTGCGTGTCTGTGGAGCAGTAGAATCACGATTAAAGCTCTGATATAAGCGATGAAGACGGCTACTTCGAGAACGGCGGACGGCGCGGCGGCGGCCGTGCGAAGGCGACGACGACATCGGCGGGAGCGACAAGAGGGCAACAAGGCGGCACATCCGCAGGCCGGGAGCGGGTGCAGGCAGATAAAGTGAGCGGCGCGTGGATTTCTGCCTTGTTCGAGTGCACTTGGGAGCATGATCTGGTGAGCTGTATTGTTTTCATAGTTTTGTATTCGCGTTGATTAAAAAAAAGTTTAAGTTTAAAGTTAGCTGAAGTAAACCAGCTTGCCATGAGTTACGGCGTATAACATTGTGTAATTAGTACCTAGACTAAATCAAATGAAGAGTGTAAATGTCTGAATAAAAAATAACAACAATAGCGCGTAGCGTTGTCATGGCAACCGACGCTGATGGTAAAACAGCAACGCGCGCTCCGCTGTCGGTGGCTAGGTGCCTCCTTGCGTGAACAAAGAGTAGGTACCTAATCCTTACATTTTATTAGACGCTTTACTGGATAGATAATTACAAAGTGACATCATGTATGGGTAGTGTAATTTGATTTTTGAGCATTACGCTTAGCTTTTTGGGAATATGACAGCAATAGAGGTTCGTTAAAGTAAATTCAGTGAGTGGCGGTATTGACTAAACATAATTTATATTGAGATGATTTGTACCCGTAATGTGGAGGCAAATCTAGTCTCGCTAGCCTTTTGGAACTTAAGTTCGATTTTCTAGTTACTTTCTTACCGGTTTGCCTACAACGCGAAACAATGGTGGCAGTGTTAATTTAGATTATTGTCACACGGTGCAGTGATGATCATATAGGATGTCCTACCTGTCCGTTAGTGTGTTAGGTGTTGTAATAGGCAAACATAATTTAGTTTAGTTGTTCTCAATTCGCTAGCCTTGTTCTTCTAGTGAAGTGAAGTTTGTTTTACGTTCTATTCTGTATACGAAGAATCAGTAACAAGATGAAATTTGAACCCAAATTGAAGGGATTATTTTAGGTCGTTGAGTTATTATATGGTGAACATCACAAACAAATATGCCCAAGATAGACTAAGAAGGATGCCTGAAGGTAAGTTGTAGACGAGTTGTTGATCACAATGATGATGATTGATACCTGAAGTTCCTAGCACATCGCGTGATTAAGGTGATGAGGTGTTACTAGACTGCTTGATGGAGGCATTGAAAGCATAACGATCAAGAGACGCGTTTTGCCCGTATTGTTAGAGTGATGTGTCTCGATGTGTGCGTTCTGCTGAATAGAATCGCGATACGCGTTAAGTTTTAAAAGGATAAGTAACGATTTGATTTATTATATGAGGCTTTTGATATTTGAGGTTTATAGCGCAGATTAAATCCTTCACTACCGTTGAATTTGTTTTGTGGCAATACGAAGAGTTTGACAGCGCATAACCAGACAATGCTGACTTGGCTGAGATATACCTTGGTTAAGTTTTAATGGTCTTTCTTAGACAGAGCTCATTTTTGGGATTTCGATTCAATAGTATGCAAGTCGCTCTGATTGTTAACATCTTCGTAGGTACATTTGTTCCTTCAAGTAGGTACATTATGAGTTTTGTTGAATCTCTAGTACCAAGCAAGGGGTGTGTAATGATTCGCATACACCAACAAATGTTAAGTCCGATGTTTGTGTGGTTCAAGTAGCAGTTGAAATCGATAGTGGTTTGATTGAATATGACGAGAGAGCTTCAATTGTATGTTGCTTGAAACTCGTGTAAGGTGATTTTGTGTTTGACCGTACCGTAGTAGTTATTACGTTGTCGTAGCCCGGTAGAAATCATTGTTTCTTAAGGCAACTCAAGTAGCCCGTGGGAAAGCGGTAGGCGTGTAACACTAGAGGAGGACGGGGCCTGGAGAGACGAGACTGGAGGGTCTAGTCACTGAGCGATGTACTTACATGGATTCACTGGTTGAATGTGTGAGAGTAATATAGGATTGATGATCTGCAAGTTGCCGTAGCTGAAGGGTTTTAGCTCGCGAGGTGCTGTCAGTTTCTGTTGTAGTAGAAAATGGATAGAGCTAAATGGTGTACTACCTCTCAAATGAGCAACTGCCTGGGGAAGTACCTCCACCTATCAGAAGACAACGTTGCAGTAGCACTTCGTATCTGTTCTGCTATGTTTCTGCTGGTGATTAAGGATTCAGTACTCAGTTGGGGAGGGTATGGTATGTTACAAGCAACAAGGTAGAGACAAGTAACGCATCAGCGACCCTTGTGATTTTGTTGATGTTCATGGGTAGTGGTGATGATTTACTATCTGGTGACCGTCTTGCTCGTTTGTCTTCCGCTGATATAAAAACAAAAGCAACAGTATTGCGTGATCCAGGCTAATGATTTTGGATCTTCGATAATTTCACCATGTTTGTAGAAGCTTGGTCAAGAGTGGCCGAGTGGAGGCAAAGTATACTGCTGGTGTGTTTCTTTTTCAGATACGCAAAAGGACATTTCACGTGTCAAAAGTACTGGCGAGATGGGGCGCTTCGAGGAAGGTCCACCGTCACCAACAACTTCACACGAGGACGTGTGCCCGCAGGATGACCGTGTCGGAGCATCAGCACACTGCTGCTATCTATCGAAGCTGGAAGACATTAGTTTTAAGCTTGGCTGCATACATCGCAACCGGTTTCGGTCATTGTTTATGAGCGACTAGATATAGGCGCTAAGCGGATAAGGCGGAACTACGTTTCGCGGCTTCTCAAACGTTTCGCGTGCTTCGACGGAGTTGTTAAGGCGAGGATCGATTGGACTAACTCATAGTGATCACGTGTCTCTGTCCGATTTTGTTCTACTTCAAAGCATGCAGACCGTGATCGAAATTATAAATCGCTTCAATCAATAATGGAAACCCCTAAAGTGATACACTAGAGCGAGATATAATTTTGCAATAATTGTGCCCCGCGATCAATGGATAGTTAGAAGCAAATTCGTGACATTTATTTGGTGAGACAGTTCCATTTTTGTCAGAAATGTGTGTGAGGGTGATGCACGTGTACGTAGATTGGAGAGACTGGCCTAGTGGTCGACGTCCTTGGTTGAAGTGATACAAAGCATTCTAAGAGATTTGCGCGTGTAGTTGATTGGAAGGACTGACCTAGCGATCGACGTCCTCGGTCAAGCTGATACGTAGCATTCTGAGACAAGTGTTTGTGTGTGTGGTCGATTGAAGGGTTGGCTCAATGAGCAAGCCGACGCCTTGATGAGATAGAGGGTAGTCTCAATGAGTGAGGCTACGCCTTGATGTGATGATGGGTAGTCTCAATGAGTGAGTCTACGCCTGGTGGGCAGGCTCAATGAGTGAGTCTAGGCCTTGATGTGATGATGGGTAGTCTCAAGGAGTGAGTCTACGCCTGGAGGGCAGGCTCAATGAGTGGGTCTATGCCTTGATGTGTTGGTGGGTAGGCTCAAGGAGTGAGTCTACGCCTTGTTGAGATGTCGGTTAAGCTCAATGAGTGAGCCTGCACCTTGTGTGAGATGGAGGGTGAACTCAATAAGTGCGTCTACGCCTTGCGTGAGATGGAGGATTGGTTCAATGAGTGAATGTTCGCCTGTGAGGAATGGGCTTGCTCGTAAGAGTCAATGTCCAGTACGTCTTCTTTTGTTCCGTTTATCCCGTGGGGATAGAGGGGGCAGCTCGTTGGAGCGTATGTCTGAGTCATGTGAACGTTGTTCTTTTCCAAGCTGTTATGGTGTTGATTTGAGTCAGGAATGGACGAGCGTAGTAGCTACCAGAAAGTCTGCGTTTGCAAGACGTAGAACGCACAGGGACGTGCGTACGTCAGGTTTGGCCGTGCCGGCGCAGTTGTAATTGTGAACATTAATAATCGATACCAAACTCTGTGGTTAGAATTTTGAATAACGAACTCTTTGGAGGGAAGCGAATGTCACTGGCTGGTTGGCCACGAAGGTTGGCGGGAAAAGTGACAGCTCGCTTGACGTAACTCAGATCGTTGGTTGTATCGTGCGGGATAAGATCCAATGGAATAATGGGTTGGCATCTTGCGCATATACCACGCGTTCTGAGGAATGTCTAGTTATTTTATAATCCGTTGTGCAATTATATCTCCGTGTTAATCCAAGCCATCCTTGAACATAGACGTAAAACTCTAATATGTACCGCGTGCCTACATGTATTTGTACTCGAGTCATTGATATTTACAAAAGTATTTAAGTATGTCTATCGGTTCTCTAGCAGCTATAGTTAATCGCTTTAGCGTTATGGAGCTCTGTTGGTGGTAGGCAATTGGTTTGTTTGCCCAAGGAATTTATTTATTTATATATATAACTATGATATACTTTAGTGAAAATAAATTGATTTCTTAATAGAAAACGTATGATGTGTGATTGTGAACGAACCTCTGTATAATAATAATATTTTATATGTCCATGAATGAAATCTTGGTAATCGTACATTTTCTGTTCTTTTATTTCGAATCCTTCTACAAGTAAACTGAGAAAATCTAACGCATTGAAAACTCCTAGAATCCGAGCTCTAAACTCAATATGTGAGGTCTCGAGTTCCCCGCGCTTAAAAAGCATATTTTCCAAGTTCTGAAGTTATGCGGTTGCGGACGGCGGGTATCAAAATAGCATTAGTACTAAGTCCAAACAAGATTTAGTCTCCTTGGATGGGGTGGATGCACTTTGAGTTTATAAAAAATAAAATATATTTTAGCTCTGTAATTAATCACACACGAAATTTAGAAAACATTGACAGGCCCGTTGGTTTAGTGGTCAGAGGCCTGGCTACGAAACCAATTAGAATCCTAAAGTGTTTGTGTGATGAACAGCGGCATTTATACTTGAGTCATGGATGCTTATAAATGTATTGAAGTATGTCTATCCATTCCATAGCATCCGGTGTACAAGATTCGAGGTTAGTTTGGGGCTAGGCAATTAGCGTGTTAGTAGAGTAAATGACCGAAACCAAAATACAGTTTTACATTAATTAAATATTTTATTTTACTGTAAAGCTACTCAAAATATAATTCTGTGTTATGTAACTTGATTTTTCTGTTAACTATGTATTAAAGCAAATTTGTTAATGGTCCCAGTCGACCGATCCAAAAATGTTATCAGGCAACTGAGCCGTGGTGAGAACTGAGAATTCTTTATGGTCGCAGTCGCCAGAAACCTCCGACATACACTTCACTAAGCATGGCTTTTGGTCAATATCATAAGAAAACAAAAGTCTCCTTCCCCAAACTCATATCTCACGCAACGTCAACGGTTTCTGCTTCATATATGTAATTTAATAAATATCGCGTTCAGTCCCGGTTAATATGATTGGAAAGACATCAAAGCAAAGACCACAATATACGGAACGCCAGTCTGTACTTTAATAAAAGCTATGAGCGAAGAATTCCTCGATTTTCCCGTTGCGGGAGCAAGGTTTATTTCGATTGAAGACAGTGTGTAATGATTAAGGAATCAGCTGGAACAAGAGCAGTCGTAGATGGGTTTTCCGTACAGTTATGTCTTGGTCTCAAGGTTTTCTGTGTAATATTTAGGTAGGTATCTGCACAAAAAGTTAATAGGGATATTTATTTGTCATCAGCAGATTTTTTTTCCAATGCTGGCTATATTAAGATATAAATCTATCTATACTAAAATTATAAAGCTGAAGATATTATTTGAGAAGTACTAGTATTAATTTAAACCCTTCCGGCCGTTTTCAATTCCGATCTAACGATCAGCCAGGCGCGCAGGGTACATTATTACTACTAACGAAATCAATCGATTATGATAATGTCTCGAGATATTTTGATTCTAACAGTTAGTAGTTACTAATACTAATCTACTAATTTAGTACTATTAACTTTATACGTATTAGTAGTACTAATATGAAGTCAGTCATGCACGAGCGGTTGCAAGTTACTAATACCAATCTACTATTAGTATTAGTAGATTAGTATTAGTAACTTGTAAATAGTAGTAGTAGTAAAAGTACCTACCCACCGCTAATTATTACAGTGGACAAGTTAGTGCGTAAGCACAGGTGCATTCCATATTCCCTCAATATCATAGCTCGGAGGGACAGCAATCTGACACGACTGTAGAGAGATCAAGCACATTAACATGCTTTCCAAAGCACGGAGGAGCTCGTGATGATATTTTTCAAAGAACTAGTATTTATGAAAGCCACGACGTTTCCCCGGGACCAAGAGGCTGCCGTGATAACTTGTCCCAATAAGGCGGCCGCTTCAATATCCGCCGCGGTAAACGATTAATTTTTCCAGCCTTCCCCCGGGAGAACGGGAAGAAGTAGTTCGAGGCTTGTTCCTTGCTTTGATTGCTTGCCTAGAATTCTGCGATTGAAAGAGTAATTGAGAGACATCATAAATAATGGATAAAATATAAATAAATTATTTTGACTAACACTCCAATTGCCTAGCCCCAAACTAAGCTCGAAACTTGTACAATGGAAGCTAGGGAGCGGATAGACATACTTAAATACTTTTTATCAACATCTTTGTATCATAAATTACTTGTAGGGATGTCTATCCGATCCCTAGCTTCCATAGCACAAGCTTTGGGCTTAGTTTGGGGCTAGAAAGCAAAGAATTTATTATTTTTATTATTTATTAATTTACTTGGGCTGTGCCAGACAGTGACAGTGATATCCGAACAAACAGTGGAGTCTTCAAACAAAGTAACCCGATGCCTAGATAATGTTCCCGGCTCTCCCGGTCAAGGACACGCGTAGTATATGTTATAACTTGGTATATTTTGAACCTTATGGCACAAAGTATTGTAACAGTGGTAACAGTGACTCTGCCATTCTTAAGTTGGTGGTGACTGGACTAATATATGGTGTAACTAACACAACTTTCCTTTTATAGTGTATTGTTATTAACATGAATACGCTCAAAAACCTTCTCATCCTGTATGTAATCTATACTAAATGAAAGAATGAAAAAAAAATGAAAGAAAATGCAAGTGCTTTCAACATTTCAGCTCCACGTTTGAAGGGAATCGGAGCATCGTACAATGTTTCGGTGCCAACCGAACTACGTCAAAGCACTCAGCCGATTAGTTGGATACAGCTTGAGGTTCAAAAAAGGAGCAGCACACCACACTAGGACCGGGCACTCTGCACAATCATTTGCGAAGAAACCTTTTGATTTAAAAAGAAGTTTAAGATTTACTCCCTCTCACTAAATGTACTCTTAATATGCAAATCCGTCCACTTGACACAAAAAATAAAATTTAGAAACAAACATGGTAGAATGAAATGTCATAGGATTAATACGTAACCCAATTTAGCTTTTGTATTTAAACCTTTCATGTATTACTATATATAGAGAAGAAAACTTTTCTTTTTTTAGACACACTGTTGTCCATGGACTACAGTTGCCGTCTATTGTATAATTTGTACATTTTTATAATCGAAAAAATGTCGTTTTGTTTTTTAAAATCAATCATATTATACAAATCATTAAAGGATGAAAAATAAAGCAAGTGGCGAGTGATTTCATAAAATTGCATTGTTAATTTAATAACAATGTATCTCAATTGTATATTATGATTAGGTATACGACTATACGAGTGCGTGGCTCACCGAGTATAAACAATTTGCACGAAAAGTAGCAGAGCAAGCGAATGAAGGATCGTTAAAAAAAGGCATAAAGGAGGGGTTAAAAGGTCAATATTAGCCGCACTCCGGATGCCGATCCCGTCGAGAGTGGGGCCCTCTTGCGGACCGCCACGCACTCGACGCGAGACAATACACGCTCCAAATGATTTATTACATGTTTGTTTAATACAAAAAAGGTTGTTGATTCCGCAGTAGTATTAGGTACTTTTTTACAAATCTGTCTTGGAGAAGAGATATGTTAAGTGTTCACTTAAGAAAAGTGTTAAATCCTCTGTAAAACTAAATTAAAGGGTAATCCTACTCGTGTTAGTGCAAACAAAACTGCTAAACAGAAATTCTAACAGAAAAACTTTTACTTGCCGGTACCTATATAGTTTACCGTACACCTAGTGACACGAAATTATTTATTTTTACTATCATCACGTCTAAACATTGAACTTATAAACCCATTAATCAAAGAGCGGACTCACCGTCAGACTCGCTTATCCTACCAACGGAAAATAATCCAATAACCAACCAATCACGGCAAAAAATCCTTTACCGAGACCTCATCAGCGAGATCAGATCGTTAAAAAAAGTATCAAAGTGGGGTTAAAAGGTAAACATTAGCAGCACTCTCCGATAGCGTTCAGTCGAGAGTGGCGCCCTCTCTCGGCGAGCCACACACTCGACGACCGACGGTACCAGCTCAAACCAATTTGTATTTTAAAGCCTAGTAAAAACGACTGATATTTCCGTGCTGATTCTCTTCATCTTTTTTTTATTTTATGCGACTTTTGTTGCCGCTCTGACGTGCGGAAAACCTGATATATCACAACGGCCTATTTCTATGAGGTTTTTAATCTAATTATGGAAATACTTTACGATGTCTCTTACGTGATTAAGGTTATAAATGCTGCAAGTTTGATCAAACGCTGTGTAATTTACATAAAAACGTTGCGTATCGGGCGAAAGTCAAACTTGTAGAAATTCTTTCTTATTCCTGGCCAAATGCTGTTACATATTGAAGTGGTGAATCTTATGGTAAGAAAGCAAAATTGAATAAACGATACTGATGAGAATCTTTGCTATCACGAAAGAGTCCGATCGTTGTACATAACACCAGTTTTATTAAAATGTTTTGTCTACTAATAAATCTAAATAAATAAAAATACCCTCACCATTTTTCCTTCTCCAGAGCACCTTGAATTAAATTATGGCTTTAATTCGGAATAAAAATAGCCCACTTTTCGGTTGACAGATTCATGACGTCACCGGGTAGTTTTACTAAAAAAAGGTCCCGCAAAAAAGTCTGGTTATTCGCTCGCGAAACTACAAGTTGAGTTTAGTTTCGCCGGGAGAGCTCTTGCGACGTCGCTTGGACAAATTGCACACAAGTGGGTTGGCGACTCACTGCGGATAGTTTGGGGCGGGCCCGCTGGTTTGATATTGAAGATATTTAAACATCTATGACGTAGGCATCGTTGCAACTAGTGATCGAACAGATTAACGATAAATAATGTTTTTCACTCTTATGTTAACATGCAAATCAAAATCACGATTCACGATGAAAATACAAAACGGATTTTGATGAAATTTTGTACAAAGGCAGGGTACGGATTGACTAAGGTGATAGAATACTTTTTATCCCGATGAAATGCTCCCAAAGGAATCTTGAGAATTGTCAATGCTGAAAGTACAGAACGGATTATGATGTTTTACTTCCACGCGAGAGTCGCGGGTTAAAGCTAATAAAAAATAAGTTGAGAAAGCAGTTAGAGAAATTAAAAATCAAGAAATAAGAAACTGTAAATTGAAATGATGTTGTTTATACAAGAAGATAATATGAAAGTAATATGATATTAACTATGTGGTAAATGGAGGTGTAGGAACAAAATGTGAAAATTTCGTACGAAACGCTGGCACGTATGTTTTCATTCTAAGCGACATTTTCCACATTTCCTCCTCTCTCCTCTAAATTTCAAATGCAGTGCGACCTCTTCCACTGTTAAATCGTTATGTTTTTTTACTGTTTTTATTTTACCTTATTCCAACATGTTTTTTTCTCACATTTTTGCAAAAGCTCATTTTCATAGCCCATGCTAATTTGCTTTTGCATTTTTATCTCTCTACGGTCATTTTAGATGGAAGTACCACCGACTTGCAAGATAAAGGAATGGGGAGTGCTCCCGGGCTTGGGTCCTAACTTCTACATTAATTTTTTTTGGTATTTTGAACATACTCTACTATATAGTGTACATTTTCATAAGTGTTAATTAACTCTGTTGTTAACCACGCGATATGAACCTGAAACTTTGTTTTGACTGTCGATTTATTGTAGGAACACAATAGCCCAAAATTACGCAATCGAAGTTTGGCGGTACTGCACTTTCTTGTATGAAGTATCATCTTCTATTTAAAAAATGCAGGCGCAGTTGTTACACCGTTCTTCTTTGTGTGTCATACAAAGAATGTTGTATAAAGTGGGATCTACTTAAATTAATCAATTTATTCAAACAAAGAACTGATTACAAAACTCTGAAATCATGACCTACTAAAATCGTTAACCAAAAGTAAACATTTTATTCTGTGATAAGGAATCTAATCAAAAATATAATTTCCCATAGGTCGCATCACAAAGTATTTTCTGTTTTATAATCGTAGAATACAAATCAAACAGGGGTGGTAGCTTGCAAAGTCAGACCGCAGTGGTTAGAATTGGTAAAATTGTATTTAACTCGTATACTAGCGGCCGCCCACGACTTAGTCCTTGTAAATTTCGGTTTCCCCACACATAATGTTATATTTTAGCTTAAAACCTTTCTCGACAAATTGACTATCCAACACAAAAATATTTATTCAATTCGGATCTTTAGTTCCTGAGATAACAATATAATTATAGGTTTAGAATAATCTGGGTCTGATTTTCGATAGTATAAATAATATTCTTTCTATGCACTATTATAATGGGTTAAATATCCAATCTTTTTAGCATCATAATGAGAGTTAAACTTCTAATAGTATGCATAGAACATTTCTAAATAACTTGAACACAGTAATCCGTCATACGCAAAAATCGAAGATATTACTTTTAAGACCACTCAGACTTAATTGCTTCCGTGGAAGCGGTCAAAAATTGACTCTTGAGGCATACCGTACAACGAAAAAAATATGATTTCCCATAGGAAGCATCGCGAAGTATACTGGCATGTTCATTTGTTTAAGGGTGCGACTCCACCAAAGCGGAGAAGTGCGGAGCGGAGAGGAGATTGCCCTAAAAAGCCAATGGGACTTTGGACTGAACACGTGACCATGTCAGCATTGAAAAACCTATTGGCTACTTACGACCCATCTCCGCTCCGCTCCGCACACCTCCGCTTTGGTGGAGTCTCACCCTAATACAAATAGAGTAAGATCCCAGAGCCCCCAGACCTACGTCATTTTAGCAAAGCTGAAATTTTGAGGATTGTTAGTATAATGTGTTATTAAGAAGGTATGCGCACCCACTACCTTGAAAGCGGGGCCCTTTCTCAGGAAGAACGAAGTAAAGGTACAAAAAAAAATTAGCTAACTTACGTTAAAGTAGCAAAGATCATTTTCAAATATGTTTTTGAGTATATTATGTTGAATTAAATTGACTATTGCCAGACACTTCCGTGGGCCATTACTTCTACCAGACGTCTTGAATATTATTGATGAAGGAATGAATGCAAACCGTAAATAACGACTGCCTCAATGTTCACGGCAAT